>OU026153.1:96832999-97400501 GCA_907269105.1 Volucella inanis | reverse complement strand
ATTATTATTATTATTATTATCACATACGCTGATTGATTTACTATCAATCGTATCCGACTCGAAGGACCATAAAAATCGATAAAAGGATTTTGGTCACCATACGAACAAATTAATATTCAAAAAGGCGGAGCAAAATAAAACGCGTCCGCTTCCTTTGATTATCAAGTTTATTTTGTTTTATCCCCAGAAAGTATGCAATATACTGGGTCTTCATTATAATCATTTATACTGGGATTAATATTATTATTGGTAATGCAGTGGATTACTAATGTTTTACATTTCCCCTTTTACATATATTATATTTTACATTATCATATATTTTATTACATATAATTAATTGCTCTAATTTTAATCTCGAACAATGACAATCTCTATACTTTCGTGACCTGATTTTTTTTTTTTCATTTCATTTTTTCATTTCTTCACAGATTTTTTTCATTTCTCTTTTATAAGTATAACTTTTGCACCATTCAACGTTTAAATCACCACCTGTATGCTGTTCCCGTTTTCTATAAGCATTTTAATACTTTCCTTAAGAAAATCGTAGAACGCTCTTTCTGAACTATTTGGTGATCTATATATTGTTAATTGTCGTCATGACACAGCTCCACCTCCTTTAAGATAAACATATCCACTTACTGACTTTATATTATCTAGGTCATTTGCGAAATCAGAATCGCAGTATCCAACTACATTAGAATTCATCTGTTTATTGAATGTTATTTTCCAGTCAATAGTTCCCTTTAAATATCTCAGGATTCTCTTTGCTGCTTATCAATGCTGCTGTCCCAGATTATTATTGTAACGACTAAGCATTTTTACTGCATAATTATTGATAAGGTTATTTCGACATCTCAAATTTCTCTTTGTCACTTGATGGGCACTGATCTTTGTTGAACTTTGCACTCATATCTATTGGAGTAGAAACAGAATTGCACGAAGCCATGCCAAACCTTTCAAGTATTTTTGAGATGTACTGCTTCTGATCAATCGAAATGTACTTTTGATGCTCATACTTAAGATGCAACCCCAAAACCGATTGAGCTTTTCCCAGTTCTTTCATGTCAAAACAATTTTTTAAAGATAATTCACTAAAGAATATTTCTGTTTTTCATTTCTCCAAAAAATCGACATATCATTGACGTATACTAGCTATGTTACTAGTATTAGAATATTATCAGTACTCGTATTATTATTTGAAATATAAATACACTGATCCGTTTTCAGATTTTTCATTCCGAATTTTAACAAAACATTACTAAGTTTTTTATTCCACATTGTTTTATTTATTGTTTTAGCCCATAAATTTGTTAATTTAATCTTAAGACCTTACCTTGAGTTATTTTAATTCCATCAGGTGCTTGTAAATAGATTTCTTCATTTAAGTCACCTTGTAGAAATGAGGTAAAAGCATCAAAATGGGCTATTTGCAAGTCTAAATCCAAAGCTAATGACAGAAAATATCGCAAGGAATTGTAACGCATAACAGGTGAATACCACCTTGATCAAAAAAATTTCGGAAATTATTAAGAAAATTTAAAATTCAAGTTTTTTTATCAAAATCTATATTGTCCCCTTCAAAGTAAGCTGGCAACACACTTATGCCAGCGCTTGATCCAATCCTCGAAACATTTGTTATATTCGGTTTTCGGTATGTCTATTAGTACTTCTTGCGATTTTTCTATTACTTCCTCTCGGCTGCTGAAACGCCTTCTCCGTAGTGGTTTTTAACTCGATTGAACAGAAAGAAGTTACAGAGAGCCTAATCAGGTGAATTCGGTGGCTGTTGCATTTGTTGCATTTTTCGTAAAAAAAATTACGAATATTGATGGCAAAATCCACGACTTTTCTGCCCACAATTCTGATCTACTCTTTGCTTACTGTCTGGCCTTCTGGCAAAAAGTCATGATGCACTACACCGTTGTAATCCACGAAAACCGTGGGCATTGCCTTCTTTTTTGACTAAAACCGACGTCTCCAGTAATGATCCTTTTGATGAATGTGGGATCGGATTCAGCCTCGTAAATCATCTCTTTTGTGACGTCAACACTGTCTCTTTTTTGCGTGAAATTGAGGTCTTTTGGAACCAACTTTGCTGCTACACGACGGAGACCCAAACCATTAACCAAATGTCGGATCCATGGGCAATGCTCAAGTCCTCCAGTATCTCTCTTATGGTTAATTTGCGGTTATTGACCAACATTTCTTTTACTTTATGAATGTTTTCGTCGGTTTTCGATGTCGATGGTCTGCCACTGCATTCCTCACCTTCGATTGACTCACGACCACTTTTGAACAACCCGTCCCACTAATAAATGACCGTTTTCTTTAGACAATCGTTGCCGAAACACTTTTCTAGCATTTCAAACGTTCGCGCACCATTAAATCTGTTTTTTACGCAAAATTTAATACAAATTCGTTGTTGCAAATTTAAATGCATTCCTAAAATTGTAAAAAATTGCCAAAACACACAGATATAGATGTACTCTGGGCTGCGTAACTTTTGCAAATGTCAAGCTATGACGCTAAGATTTAGAGGGAATGTCAACAACAGATGTACCAACTTAACAAAAACAGAACTTTTATCGGAACAATGGGAGCGCCACACGATTTTTTGATCAAGGTGGAATGTTTCATTATAGTCAACACCATTTCGTTGCGCACAGCCTCTCGCAAAAAATCTCGCTTTAAGTCTTAAAATATCCCTTTTCTGAATGTATTTAGGTTTGAAAATCCATTTTGTTGATAAAGCTTTCGTACCTGTAGGTAAATCAGTAACAGCCCAAGTTTTATTTTCATTTAATGATTTTAGTTCCTCATCAATAGATTTTGTCCGGTTCTCGATTCAATGCACAATAATTGTGATTTTCTCTAATATCAATCCTCACTAAACCACTATTATCTCTTGTTCATCTAATGACGTCAAGTCTCGACTCTTGGTTTTTGGTCTTATTAAAAAACATCTTGTCTTCTATAAATATTACATCGCGACATATGTGTACTTTTCTCTCAATTGGATCATATAGTCGATACGAATTCGTATTTCCACTGTAACCCAATAACATGCATTTCTTCGACTTGGAATCCCACTGTCTTCGCTTCATTTTTCTTATCAGAACTATTACTATGCATCCAAAAACACGCAAATGTTTTAAACTTTGTCCATATCTCTTCAGGTAACTTATTATTTAGTTTCTTGCACGGCGTTCTGTTCAAAAGATATGCGGCGATATTTACCCCCTCTGTCCAATAAAACTTAAGATATGCATCCGTTAATAATGAACGAGATTTTTCGACCAGACTTCTATTCATCGTGTCAGCCTTTCATTTTGTTGTTTACTGTATAGTGCTGAGGTCTGATGAATAATTCCATATTTCTTGCAGATGGTTTTTATTTTTACATTGCAAAATCCCAGACCATTGTCTGATCTCATTTTTTTTTTCTTTCCCGTTTGATTTTTAACCATAATTCTGAAATCATTAAAGATGTCTGGAACGTCTGATTTCTGTTTCATTATGTACATAAAAACTTTATTAGAATAATCTAAAAACAGAACATAGCAGGTGTACAGGTATGAAGAGAGCGTCAAGATACAAATGTCTCGATAGGGAATATTTATTGTGAACGGGCCTTAATTTTTTTTTTTTTGGTTGCTATGACACCTGTCAAACATATTTATTGTAGTATATATCAAGTCATTAAGTGAACAACATCAAAAAAGTTTGAGGGCGCCGAATTGCAAACAATATTGGATGAAGATGACACTTTGAGTCAGAAACAAATGGCAGAAATGTTAAATGTTGCACAACAAACAATTTCTGACCTTTTAAAAGGTATGGGAAAGATCCAAAAGTCTGGATAACGGGTGCCACATGAATTAAATGAAAGTGGGTGAAAACCGAAAAACCACTTGTCAAATTTTGCTTCAAAGACGCGATAAAAAAATCAGTTTCAATCGAATTGTTACTGGCTATTAAAAATAGATTTATTTTCAGAATCCTTAACGGAAAAAATAATTGGTTAATCCGGGACATCTTTGTAGATTTTACAACTGCTTGCAGAAAACTTTGCTGTACAACCTTTTTTAGTCAATTGACTTATCGACAGTATATTAACGCAGATTCCTGGAACTAGCAAAACATTTTTCCCTTTGTGCCTGCCATATAAAACAGCTTCGTCACTTGTTCCTGCCTCTTCGTTGTAGCTATCATAATCTTAAAGTAACTTTGTTTTAATAGAATCGCCAGTTATCTTTATACCACTGCTTTCAATCACCATGATCATAGGTTTAAAACGTTCCGCTAAGTAACAGACTGCCAACCCAATCTTCATTTACCTTCATACCAATTTGGTTTAGTTTTTGAGAGGTGTCGATGATGGTGAGCAATTGTGTCGTTGTTAGTTTTCTTAATAACTCCGCAGAGTTTTGCCAAATTTCTTTGGCCGATGAAAGATCTTGAATGTGACTATATAAATTTGGAGAAATGTACAGAACGAGTCTTGACATGGCCTTCTCCTTGATGTCTTCTCAGCACAAATTTCTAAAAATCTTGGAGCTTCATCACATGCTCCACCGTAAATTTCCATTTACGGAAATTATCTCTCCCTGAGAGATTTGCTTTAAACACACTTAACTGCCTGTGGCCATAACCTGTTGGATTTATCCGTTTTAAATAAAAAATAATGAGGAACGATCCGTTCTAACTTAAAACGTCCTTTTATTTTTCGTATTCAGTGTGACAGTTAATTCAAAAACTTAAAACATCAAATACAAACATTTACAGTGAAGAAAAACATATAATACTTCAATAGATTTAATTTTCATTTCAACAATTTGTATTTGATCAATTTGTGTTTTCGATAAAATTTCTAGATCGTATTTACAACCATCACACAGTATTTTTAATTCAAAATTATTTGTGAGACCCTTTTTTTATAATACCGCGCGCGCACCAAGGGGATATGAATACCCTTTTACTGGATTTTTCTCCAGGGCGCGGGCGGGTGGTGTAGTAGTTTGAAACTCAGGTGTATTAGGTTTCGATATTTTTCCCAGAGGTGGTTTCAAACTGGACGGGACGAGTTAGTACATCCTCAACCAGTGGGTGCTAGTTCGTTACATTTAGCCCAGCCAGCAACCACTCCAACATCAGTGTTATGCCTTCATCTCAGAGTTGACACCGACGGGATTTTCATATAACTACATACAAATTCTATGAGAAGACTTTTTCACAGAATTGCCTCGCACGGGATTCGAACCCACGACCCTCTGCTTGAGGAGTCTATGCATATACCACTACACCACGGCCACCCTGAATGTTTATGCAAATATCTATGGCTGACTTCGATTTCTAATAAAAATTTAAGTTTCTTTTTGACATTCATCGGTTTTGGTGTAACCTAGGTACAGTGTAATCCATCTAACATTCCGTTTTCATGGTTATATTATTTTTAAAACAGAATTTTCATCATTGTAGTGTACTTAGTTGTTGCTTTTCAAGTTTATCGATTATTTCATTTTCAACCTTCCTGAATGTCAAATTTACCAATAGAGTTCTTGGATTTAATTAATTTCGTATTTTTTAGCCATTTGATTTTCATCTTCACTCATGATTTTCATTCTCAATTACAGGCATTCCGCTGTGGGTGCCTTCGATTTTTACCGAGATCAACATTTGTATTAAGATCTTATTCCGTTTTTAAACTTTCTTGTACTTCTTTTGCTTTTGTAATCAGATGTACTATTTTTCGGAGCTGTGGCAACACTTTTTGTTGAGTTTTGTTGTTTATTTATTCAGAATGTATGCAACGCTAGAATATTAAGAATGGATCTTATAACTTTGCAATAGCTAATTAAAATATATAATTTAATTTACCTTTGTTGTTTTAATTTAGTGTAGAAAAACATTGATTTAATTATTAGGTAAAAAAAAAAACTAGAAAATTACTTTAATACAAAGTATAAAGCTTCATGCAAATCAAAAAGTAGGATACGACACTATAGCTATGAAAAAAAAAAGAAAAGAAAAAAAAATATATATATATATATCAACTGTTTTAATTGGATAAGGAATTCTGCAAGTCCTTTTTAAGCCCATGTACATCGCTTAGTTCTCTCAAAGAACTTGGTAGTGAATTCCAAAAACGGATGGCAACTATAAAGAATTGCTTCTCAGTTATATGATAATGAAATCTCGGTATGAAAAGAGTGGGAGATCTATTTAAGGTTGGAAATTCAAATTTGTTGTAGAGATAAGTAAGGCTGCCGTGTTTTGAGGATGTTGAAAAGAAAAATCAATATTTGAAATTCAACATAGTTTTCAAATTGCATGCCTTAAACGATTATGCAAAGGTGGTTCTGAGCACATGAATATATCGAATAACGCTAATAAAAACAACTCGTAATTTACATGTACATGCTGAATCACAGTTACCAAATATTTCACATCCATGAACAACGATAGGAGTTACTAATGTTTGTATAAACATAAATCGTGTATTCAGTGGTGTAAATGGTTGGGCCGTAAATAGGGTTCGCAAAACGCCATAGGAATTCCCTACAATCATATTTATCTGGTCGTTTCATGTTAAAAGTATGTTAAATATAACTCCCAAGTTCTTAAATGTATCCACAAAATCAACGGAGGAGTTGTTTAAAATGATTTGCAGGAAATATGATAGGTCTAGTTTTTTTTCTAGAAATAACCAAGCATTTAGTCTTATGGTTAAGTATCAATCCGTTTTTCAAAGACCAATGAAATATACAATTAAGGACGTGATTGATTGATGATTCGGTAAGAACTAACGGGCATTTGGATATCATCAGCATAAATGTGTATTGACGGATGTACAACTAAATATGGTATCTCGTTTATGTACAAAGAAAATAAGAGAGGGGCCAGAGTTGATCCTTCAGGTACCCCTCGAGTAGTGACGCAGCTTTTAGCAGAGCAAGATATAGTCGACAGTATCAAATGCCTTAGAAAACGTCGAGAAGTATCAAAATGGTAACTTCATCTTTGTCTAAATTTGATCTTATATCTTTAACAACTTTTATAAGAGCAGTTTTACAACTATGTTTCGCTCGGAAGCCCGACTGAACGTCTTTCTGTTGAGAAAAAGATACCCACCTAGTTGCTTTTGCATTATCCGCTCGCATACTTTGGAGAGAAGTGACAAAATTGAAATCGGCCGAAATTCATCTCCTATTGAGTTTTTCGGTATTGGGACTATTTTAGCCATTTCCATTGATAGAAAATAGATCCTTGTCATAATGGTATTTAAGACATATGTCATATACGGCAGGATCGAAAGAACAATGGCTTTGGATGATTTTCATCGACACCTACTACACGGGACCTAATTGATAAAAAGCTTTCGACTACATCTGCATTGTCAACACATGATAAATAAAACGATGTTTGAACTGCAGTCGTATTACTTTAATCTGAATTTAATTAGTTCGAGTTTACTGTACGGGAAGTCCCTCTAGATACTAACTTTGGTGTTATTTGGGCAACTAATTTGTCAATTGCTTACCCTTAGATGTAATCTAAAATGTTCGACTACCCAAGTTGTTTTTTAACCTGTTTGTGCCTTTGCCGTTTTATCTCACGAACGAAAGTATTTCGCAGACTTGTATACTCGGTAAAGTTCTTCGATCCGAAAACACTTCCACAGATGACTTACTTTTTTTACAATTTCCCGGCTTCCGCCACTGAATTACAATTACAGTTTTTTTTTACCTTAATGCATACATTCGTGTTGCTCTTTCTAATGGCGTTTTCGTTTGCTCCGGAGCACAAAAAAGACAAAACTTTTTCCCCTTATTTCTTTAAAATCAAAATTTTGCTTCTGGTTTTCAATTCAGAATCAAAATTTCTCCCGGATCTTGTGCCAAAATGTGCTAACACATATAAATATGTATATATACACCTCAAGTAGTGGTATGTCAAACTATGGCATTTTCGTTTGGGCAATTTGTTTGTATTCCAATTTCATTTCCAATGGAACAATAAAAACTTCTTCGGAATTATATTAATTTCTTCGTTGAGGATAATAAAATATCTATTAATGCTGCTTCCAGCTTCTTTTATTTTTGCAGAAATGTTAAATGTTGCACAAAAAACAATTTCTGATCCTTTAAAAGGTATGGGAAAGATCAAATCTGAAAAACCAGATCGATTCGGCAAGAAGACAATGTTGTGTGTCTGGTGGGACCAGAAAGGTGTGATGTACCACGAGTTCCTAAAACCTTGTGAAACCGTTAATACAGATCGCTACCGACAACAAATGTTCAATTTGAACCATGCATTGATCGAAAAACGACCAGATCAATAAAGTATTGGCAAAATAAATGGAGTAATTTATGATTGAATAGCTCTAAATATTAACTTTTCTTCTTGCTTCCTTCATTCCAAAACTTTATACATTTTTTCTCGACTTCTACTGTTGGAAAAACAAGAATATATGTATGTATTTCAATCAATACCAACGACATTTAAATGATTTTATTTGAATTGCACATAACTAAAAAAAAAGCATAAGGTAAAAATCAAAAACATTTAAAAAAATTGTAAGTATCAGCAGTAAAAACACCTGAACTTTTAAGTTTTCAGCCCTAGGTTTTGTATAGCAGAGCAATCATTATTTAACTAATTAATATATATATATTTTAGAAGTCGTAGAAAAATTCAATCAAACTGTTGCGCCGATACCACTTACTTACATTATGTACATGATCTCTCTGCAGCGGCATATTTAAAAAACAATGAAATTGCGGGAAATAGAGTTCCAAAAAACTGTCAATAAAGACGCGTAAAGTACTATTTCAACTTCTTGATTTACAGATTTAAATATAGATTTTTATAAAACACTTCATCCACAAAAAATAACTGTTTGGTGCGGTTTGCATGCCGGCGGCGTTATTGGGCCATATTTTTTCGTCGACGATAATGATCGTCGAGTTGCTGTGAATGGTCAGCGTTATCGCGCCGTGATCACCATTTATTTTTGGTCCGAATTGGAAGATATGGACTTGGACATGTGGTTTTAACAGGATGGTGCCACAAGCCACACAGCACACGCTACAATCGATTTATAGAAGAGTAAGTATGGTGAGCGTGTTATCTCAAGACGTGGGCCAGTGGATTGACCGCCTCGTTCGGCGATTTAACGCCGTTTGACTATTTTCTGTGCGGCTACATTAAGTCATTGGTTTATGCCAACACGCCGAACACAGAACAAATTGGACAAATCAGCTTTTTGCAGGTCATGCATAGCTATCAGTTACCATTGCGACTTTTAATTTTGTGACACACTGCACACTAAAATGTTTGAGGGCACTGCTGCTGACAAATTGTTTGAGGCAACGTTTTCACTATATTCTATTTCTAAATTCTCCAAAAACACATTGTGTGTCTTCACTTTAGTAATTTTGCTTGTCTTATTGCCTCGTGTCTGGTCGCATATTCCGAGCGTTTTTCGGCTACTGCTCTCTTCAAACGGATTAATTGTGTTCGGTAGCGTTGTCCATTGAAGGTTTCACCCGGTTTTAGCAGCTCATAATACAGCACACCCATCTGATCCCACCAAATACAGAGCATTACCTTCGCGCCATGGAATTTCGGCCTTGCCATTGATTTGGCTGGTTGGCCGGGTTTCACATGAGTTTTTGCACTTGGGGTTGTCGTAATGGATCCATTTTTCATCACCAGTAACAATCCGATGCAAAAATGACTTCCTTTTGTGGCGTTCCGGCAGCATTTCGGACATGCAAAACCGCCTTTCGAAGTCTCTCGGCTTGAGTTCATGTGGAACCCAATTTCCTTGCTTTTGAATATATCCTGCTGCTTTTAAACGTTTTGAAATGGCTGCTTGAGTGACACCCAAAGATTCTGCGTGCTCTTCTTGTGTTTGACAACAATCTTCATTGAGTAATGCTTCCAGTTCTTCATCAAATTTTTTTGGCTGCCCAGGACGTTCATCGTCTTCCAAGCCAAAATCACCACTTTTAAATCGTGCAAACCACTTTTGGCACGTTCGCTTAGCTAGCGCATGTTCCACCAAAATACGATGACTTTCGGCAGCAGTTTTCTTCATATTAAAGTAATGAAGAAGAACTCCCCGCAAAAACACTTTTTCAGGCACAAAGTTCGACATATTTGAGTGAAAAAAATTATTGTTGTTTACGCTTCAAATGAATATCATACACTGAAATGACGTACAATGGAATAATACAAGTTACGCCATCTCTTAGCAAACCGAATTAAGTTATAGACCCAATATGTTTAGGGACTTTTTTTTCTTCTTTTTCAACGTTTGAAGGAAAATTTTCATCTGCTTCGACATTTTTATTCGGAGCGACATCTAATTTTTTTTTTCTTTCTTTGAAGCAAGAGCAGTTTCCTCCAAGTAGCGAAACGATCTCAGCAGACTTACAACCGAGTCGTTGATGATATTCGTTTTCTCGAAGTGTTCAGGATCCTTCGGTAGTCGATTCAGCACTTCCTGCCTATTCAAGTGATATATGCAAGTCTTTTTAAGCTGGGAAAGTGAATTTTGCTGTGAGCTTGTTTCAATTTTAGCGTAAAGCTTTGCAAGCAATTGCGGGAAGACTGACTTTGACAGTCACCCCTCTTTGTTCTTCCATGCAGTTATGTTACGCCAAGCAACTTTTAAGGGATGAAAGAAAGCAACATCCAAGGGTTGTGTCAGGTGGGTCGAATTAGCCGACAAAAATACTAAATTGACATCAGATTGTTTGCATATGTTGATGACATTAATTGAAAGGTGACAACTCAAATTTGTTATTATTGTTATTATTGTTATTTGTTGTTATCACGAACAATTTTCCCGGAGTCCGTTTAGCATAAGCAATTAAAATCGTATTTCTAGACCAAAACTATTTAAATTTTTTTTTGCTCTTAGCTGAATTTTATAAAAGGACATGTTTTGTAATATTCCAGCCTAAAATCATAAATTGATAATTCAGCTTCTAATAAAAATCGGGTGATGTGCTCTAAAGTAAAAGGCTTTTTTTTTTTTTTTTTAAGCCGATCATCTCCTCAATGATTATGATTAGAAGTGTGCACATATATAAAATACACAATATTTTTCTCACCTCATCGAGCTATTAAATAAAATTAGCCGGTCAAAAAATTAAAACCTCTGGCAAATTATACGATTCCCAATAAACAGCCCGTTTTATTCTTTAGCCCCTTCACTTATTCATTAGAAAACAGATATGCAGTAACTCAAATATACGGTTTTTAATGAGATTTTGAAACTACCTTTAAAATTTTCATTCAATTCAATCCATTTTTTGTTCTTCTATAAATAATTAAAATTATTCAAACTTTAACATTTAACGTTGTGTGATAACATGAGATAGTGTAATAAATACTTCATACATATGTATATGTAATTGCCCATTATAACATATTATACTTTTTATACATGCGCTTCGTAACGATAACTTAATTTGTAAGGGTAAACATCTCCACGTATTCTTTTTTTTTTTTGAACCACTTCAAAATAAGACAAAACTCTTGACATACATACAGTCAAAATGTCAAGAACGAGTTTACGGATCGTAAAAAACATCAATTTTTCAATTAAATAAGCAAAAAAATGATTTTTTTATTAATGCGAATATATATATATATATATTTTTGCAGTTTTTATTAGGCTAGAGTATTTGCAAAGAATAAAGGCAAGTTAAAAACAAAAGAATAATAATAATAATTGTACTCAATTTTTTTAGTGTCAACTCTTTACAAAAGGGTTGTTTTTATTTCTTTTTGCATCAACTCACTGATAATGGGTACGTTTACCGCTATCAATTTGCATCGCTGCTTAGTGTTGATGTTTTTCTTTGATTTTGTGGTCAGATCAAATCGTGAGAAATATTAGCTGTGTGTACATCAAAAGGCTAAATACTGCTATTTAAAAATGTCAGGCAAAAGGTTAACGTTTGAGATTGCTCAGTTGATATACTACAATCGCCAATTGGGAAAAAGTATACTGGAGTTAGCAGAAATGTTTTCCGTATCACGAAAGACAATCTACGACATCTTTAATCCCGTTGAAAATGAGGGCAGATTGGAGCCGAAGTATGGAGATGGTCCTAAGCCTAAAATTAATTAAAGAACAAAGCGCTTAATAATAGGGAAACTGTACGTAAGCCCACAAATTTCTACAAGGGCGATTGCTAGGCAACTCAATTAAGAGCGTGGTGTTGTTTCGTACGAAACGGTTCGAAAGAATAGAAAGAATAAATACTCATCAAGAGTTGCACGGTTAAAGACATTGATTTCTAAGGAAAATATTGAAAAACGTTTCTCTTTCGCTACAAAGTTAATTTCTGATTATTAGGACGACGTCTTATTCTGCAACGAAACAAAAATTATGCTATATTACAACGATGGACCAACTAGAGTGTGGCGCAAGGCATTGACTTCGTTGGAAAATAGGATCATAATTCCGACCGTCAAATTTGGAAAACTGTCTGTAATGGTTTGGGACTGTGTCTCTAGCAGTGGATTAGGAGACTTGGCATTTATAAACAACAACAACAATATTTAAATATATTAAAAAACCATTTAAGAAGCAGTGCAGACAAATTCGCGTTAATAATGGGCAACAAAACGCACTTTAAATTTTATCAAGATAATGATCCTAAGCAAAAGGCATTAAATGTGCGTTTGTGGCTGTTGTGTAACTGCGGCAAAATGTTAGATACTGCAGTCCCAAGTCCTGTTTTAAACCCCATCGAAAATTTGTGGGCACTTTTAAAGAAAAAAAGTAGCTAAAGGGCAGCCTAAAAAACGATCTGCACTTCAAACTGCCATAATGAAAGAGTGGTGAATTTACCGAAGTTTTATTATATGAAAAAGTTGATTTATTCAATGAAAAAACGTTTGCAATAGACGCCAAAGGTGGGCACACCAAATATTAAAGTTTAAGTTTTTAATAATTTAAGTTTAATAATTTTAAATAAAAGTGATATACAGATATAGTGTATATTACATGTGTAAAGAGTTATTCGACATAAAAAAATGAGTTAAATTATTTTTTGTTCTAGTTTTTCATTATTCTTGCGTTGAACTAGCTTTTACTTTTTATTTATTCTTTGCAAATACTCTAACCTAATAAAAACTACAAAACAAAAATTATTCGTATTAATAAATAAAACATGTTTTTGCTAAATAAATTAAAAAAAATTATTATTTTTTTTTCGATGTGTAAACTCATTCTTGACATACTGTATTTTCACAATGAAAAGCAGAACTAAAAACTAACTACTAATATCGATTTTTTTTTCTACTTCGGTGTGTGTGCATGATTGGATTTGCTATAACACAACTAAACAACACGAAACAATTAATTTGTCTTAGCTGATATAAGTTGCATCAAAATTTGTTTACTAATAATAGCTGAGATTTAAATCATGAGGTATATTGCAAATCAATATGTTGAGTATGATAAATTATTACTCTTATTGAATTTATTTATCTGGCATAGGTAGAATTTTCAATTCAATTTAACAAATTACCTTTAAACAAATAGTCGTATTCATCTTCTCTAGTCCCCATTTCTGCCACTATATAGGTATATATAAATTTGCTTAAATGTTCCACACAATGTACGTTTTATTATATACGCAACGAACTAACTAGACCACTAATTATGGCTGTTCTAGCAAAAAAAAAACCCCACCAATTTGACTCGTTTTATACAACTTATATATGTATGTATAAATTGGTTTCACCCAAAAAGCGACAAGTTAAAACTCACGACAAAACAGTTGTGTCAATTTTGGTTTCTGATTTTCTGTTATAAAATCACTATGTTGATGAATTTAGCTTAATACTGACTTGCGAAAAAAAGTATAAGAATCATAAAAAAATTATTACACACCCGAGCACCTTGCAAACAACTTACAACTTTGTGCGACGTTGCTTATAAAAACTATTAGGTGCAATATTTTTTTATTGGTAAGGTTTTTATAAGGTGACGTCACATTTTCGCCTAAGAAAACATTTTTGTTAATACCTGACTACATGAACTGTAGCAGGATAACAGTCTTCGAACTATTTTTTTCGTTCAGTACTTTGAGCAGTAAGTTTAAAATCCTAATGAATAATATAAAGTGATATAGGGCGATTCAACGTGAGGTTTGATTTTCAATAGGCTTTTTTTGACAGATCTCGCATGACTCCTCTCAAACTGCTTTGTCATTCTTTTTTTCCGTCTCGTTTGGCAAGTCATCCTAGAAAGACTCACACCACAGCCTCTCCAAATTGTTCATCAATTACGAACATCAACGTTCTGTGAGAAATGTTTTATATACGATTCGAGGAACATACGGTGCGAATAATCGACCTACTGAAACCACTATTGCCAATTCCATTCGCAAATTTAAGTCCCAGTTTACATTAGTGGATGATACTCGACCGGTTAGACCACATCCAGCGCGTAGTGAAGATACTATAGCAGCTGTAGCTGAGAGTGTACGCGAAGACTGACCAATCGATTCGTCGTCGTTCTCAACAGCTTGGCTTGGCGTGAGGATCTCTAGGTAAAAGCATACAAAATTCAACTTGTTCAAGAATTGAAGCCAGGTGACTTGAATTTGCATCATATTTTCAGTCAATGGGCTCTGGAAAAGCTCAATGAAAATCCGGTGTTTTATCTTGTAATTTTGTTCGGTGATGAAGCCCATTTCTGGCTCAATAAATACGTTAATAAACAAAATTGCCGTATTTGGGCTGATGAGCAACCCGAAGAGTACCAAGAGCTTCCATTATATCCATTAAAAACAACGGTACGGTGTGGTTTATGAGCTGGTGGAATCATTGGTCCATACTTCTTCAAAAATGAGGCAAATCAGAATTTTACCGTTGACGCGCCATGTTAACGGACTATGTTCTTCCTGAAATTCAAGCAGATGATGTCGGTCAGCTCTGGTTTCAACAAGACGGCAGTACGAGCCATACAGCGCGTGAAACAATGGACTTGTTGAGAAATCATTTTGGTGAGCACTTAATTTCACGTTTTTCTACGGAAAATTGGCCGCCTGGATCGTGCGATATCACATCTTAGCACTATTTTCTCTGGGGATATGTAAAGTCTTAGGTCTTCAGGAATAAGGCAGCTACGATTGACGCTACGATTATTGGAAGTCAACATTACTCTTGTTATCCGCGAGATACCAGTCGCTATTGTGGAATGAGTCGCCCAAAATTGGACCTTCCGATTGAACCATCTTCGACGTAGTTGTGGCCATATTTACATGATATCATTCCTGAAGGGTAAATGCCATAAATGGTTCTTTTAACAAATAATAAAAATTTTAAGTTTACTTTCCAATTTATGTGTTTTATTTAACACTATAAATCAAACCCCACGATGAATCACCTTATATAATAATTTGAATTTCGCTATCACGCAACTGAATTAATGGTAAAATCAAAACATTTGACACAGCGAATTCGATTGCAAAAACTTTTAAAAACAAGTAGATGAAGCGGACAACCAACGGAAATATTTACACTTAATTCATCCTTATAATAACAAAATAAAATAAAAAAACAAAAATTGTGCCACATAATTATTCTGTTTTAAAACGTCTCATTGTAAATACTCGTATTTGGTTCTTTAGTCATTTGCACTTTTATCTTGCTTTAATCTTTCTATCGTACAAGAACATAAAATGTTTTTGTTAACCAGTTGATTTAATTGCAGAAATCACAAATCAAGGTCTAAACGCGTTCTTTTGCGAAAGGCACATTTTACATATGTGAAAAGAAGAGTAGAAAAAAGTAGGAAAAGGACAGTAGTTTGAAGCCACTCAAGCCGCAGCCACTCCGCCAGGAAATATCAAGTAGGTATAAAAAAAAAGTTCATATAAATACTATAATATAATATATATAAACTAATGTCTCTGCAAGAAGATGTCTCATGACTCCGACATGAACGCAACCATGTTGGAAAGCATTACCCAGCCAAGTAACCAGTCACCTCCGTCCGAAATACAGCTGATTCAGAAGCAAACGGAAAAGCTTCGCATGCAGTTAAAGAAAGTCACAGCTAAAGCTGCTACTGAAAAAACGAAACGCATTCGACTTCAACAACTTCTCAGCAGCGAACAAAAAACTAACCTTTCAAGCGTTCCCAACGAAGTTTCATCAGCCGCCATCACTTCTTCAATCAGCCAGTGTCAGGGAAGTGGAATTTTGACGACGGCCACAAGAACAGCCATATGTGATTACCGTGGCAATTCGGTCAGACAGCTCTACGTCAGTTCAAACGAATTTCCATCAGACGCACAGAGTTCCAACGTTGTTGCCACCTCTAAGCCCATCCCGGCAGTTTTACACAAGAGTGATTCCGCAACAATTTACACAGCCAACGCCTCAGCAGAACCAGCCATTAATGCAGACATATCTTTATGGGAACGGTGGAAAATTACATGACCTACCCAACTCCACGGGGCGGCCAGACAAATAGCCAATGTTCTGTACCACCTTTTTGGAATTCACTGCTATGTTTGGGTATTCAAAGATGGTTGAGTGAAATTGCCCGTCCGGTGTGTATGGTCATTACATCTTCGCTTCAGCTACTAGCCGAAACCGACTCCAAGGTGAAGTCAAAGAGCATCTGAACAACATTCACCAGCCCAGTACAGATATCGATTCCAAAAGGATCAGAAGATTTCAAAGGTTCTCCACGTTGCAGAACAATCTTCAAGAAATGCACACAAGAAGGATGTATGCCGTCACTGCAAGAGGAAGTCGCATCCCGTAGCCAACTGTAGAAGTTTCGTCAACCTAGACATCACAGCAAAATGGAACTTCGTCAAGAAAAATTGGTTATGATTCTTGTGCTTGAGATATGGGCACAACGTCGCTTCTTGTAGACAGCGGAAAGACTGTGGAATCGGTGATTGTTCTAGAGTTCATCACCCTTCACTTCACGAGCCACATGCAGTGCAAACGTTATCGCCACCAACAGATAGCGAAAATTGTCGGCAAACACCAAGAACTTTGTTGAGTTGCAACACAAACGTAAATCCATCACTTTTCTTTCGTGTGCTACCAGTGAGACTCTATAATGATGACATCATGCTCAGTGCATTTGCTATCTTAGATGAAGGCTCGTCCGTGATAATTATGGACTCTGATCTCGCCGTTAATTCTACAGTAGTTCGGCACGGAGATATCGACTAGAGATTCTGTAGCTGTGGACCTTCAAATTAATGTAGACAGAGACAAGGCCAAAAAGTTTTCATTGTATGGGGTTCACAGCCAATCGACGTTTGTTCGGCGAACTTTGTAATGAACTTCAACTCTAAGAGGTTCATGAAAAAGTATCCGAGGGCTATTGAAGTAATACTGGACCATCATTACGTGGATGACCATATCGACAGTTTCGAGAGTGAGGCAGAAGCATCCGAAGTAACCAAGGCCGTCATCTTAATCCACAAAAGCGAAGTTTCCAGCTGCGAAATTTTACTTCGAATTCATAGAAGGTGCTGCTAGACATATCGATGACAGAAGAAGAGCCTGATAAAGAAGAACTGAGAAGAACTGAAGATGTTTTCACCTTTAAAATCAAGTTTGTTCGAGTTAACAAAGACATCATCTTTGGAGAAAGACGTCCAACCAAGCGGGAGTTTTTGAGTGTAGCGATGACAAGTGGAAGTGGAAATTGTGGAAAGCAGAGCTTCCAATTCTAGTCAGCTGTAAGGTTCCAAAGTGCTACAGTCAATCCATCTCGTTAGCTAACCGCACAACCCTTCAAATATTCGTCGATGCTAGTGAAGAAGCATTACCTACGTTTTAAAGAAGATGAAACGATCAAGGTGTCCTTCGTTTGTGGAAAGGCCATCTTGGGAAAACGACTGTGTAACATGATTTGTGAGTATCACACATTGTCGTTATCGAATCGGGTTTTCTGGAGCAACTCTATGTTTGTTTACGTAGTTCAAAATTCGGTCTCTGAGGAAGAGTTGCGGCCCGAGTACCTTCTTCACATCAATGCGGAAAGTAGCCCTGTTTTCGACTTCTCCAGGTTCTCAACAAGCTGCGAAGAACCAGGACAAGTCCAGAGAGAAGGTGATGCTGAGCAAGTACTCTGTTCGAAAGCCCAACTAGATACTCCGTTCTGTCGTCAGAAGAACTAAAAACGATTGAAAGTTTTGCCGAATAAGCTCTGCCCAACCATTGCCGCCATTCACCTAAACTGGGTTAGGCTACTTCAGCCCAGATCTCATAACCAATCTACGTCATTTCGTGAACAGAAGTTGGTTCCCGTTACGTATCAGAAACAAAACTGGTACGAACTTTATCGGAGCCAAGAAAGAACTTTAAACGAATTCAATCTTCGACAACGAGGCGATAAAGGCAGAACTTTCTGGCAGAAGTATTGAGTGGGTTTTCAATTGTCCATCCAATCCCCATGCCGGCGGAAGTTAGGAAATGCTTGTCCAGGCCGTGAAGAGAGTGATTGCATATTCCCTCAAATCACAGACGAGTGATCTCATCGAAGCCGAGTGCATCATCAACAGTCGACCGCTCACGCACTTGCCAGTGTCAACCCAGGACGAAGACCCCTTGACACCGAACCATTTTTTGTTTGGTGTTTCAAATTCTTCCCAAGCTCTAAGGCAAGTCGACGAAAGAGCTCTTTGCCTCCGTTAACAGTGGCACATCAGCCAACAGATCAAAGATCGAATTTGGAGGAGATGGATAAGGGAATACCTGTCGATCCTTACCAGGCGCAGGAAGTGGGTTAAACATGTGCTGCCTATAGCAGTAGGGGACCTGGTCCTCGTGTGTGATTCGGATCTGCCGAGAAGCCAATGGATATAGGGAAGGGTCGTCAAAGTATTCACGGGATCAGATGGCCAAGTCCGCTCAGCTGAAATCAAAACAAAGCATTAAGAATTCTTCGAAGACCGTCTTTGAATATGCACTTCACGGAGGGTGGGGTGTAATAAAATATTAAAAAAAGATTCTTGTAATGGCTCGTTACTGTAGTTTAGGGTTTCAAGCGAACGCACCCATTTAAGAAATCACAAATCCAGGTCTTAATGCGAAAAGAAAAGTAGAAAAGGCATAAATAAACTCAACATAGATAGCAAACTTTCCAGATATTGGAAAATCAAAACCGGTTTTGTCCTGATCGCCCTTATCTATGAACCTATCCGTGAATACGTGTGAATTGTCAACAATGTCAAAATTTGAGAAGTGACGTTTCCCATAAAATGCTTTTGCCAGGAGAGCATGTTACGAAGAAATGTAAATTACAATTCGTAAAAAAATTGGATTATTAGATTAAATGGAAAGTACATATATGTGTTATAATTCAATTGTTGTATTAATTTTTCGTAAGAAGTAATACAGAAGGATTAATGATTATGTTGATTGTTTTTTTTTTGTGAAAATATAACTTTATATAAACCTTTTGCAAAACTGAATTTAAAATATTGGTAATAGCAACAAACAAAATAATAAACAAAGTTAAAAAAATGTGCTTTATACGTCTATTTGGTACAACAGAGAATTGACTAATTCTTTTTTAAAAAATATGGGTATCACTGGACACATTTAGCTCAGAATAGAGAAAGAAATCTGAATTACATGGCAAATGGTAATTAACTTATATGGATTTCTAAATTTCAAAAAAAAAAAAATTGTCTACGGTCAACGATTTTAATTTTAAAATGTCTATTTCTGTGATGCTATCGTTTGACCGATTATTCTGGAGATACAAATAAACACTGATTACCTGTAAAGAAATAGATCTGTTGAAAACAATTATAAACTTAATTCACTCCGACAAAACTAAATTAAGTTTGGATATCAAAAATCTTGCTGCACATTGTATGTTGGATATTCTAGGATGTATTTATAATATACTATGTACTTTAAAATGTGTGAAAAAAAACATTTTGGAAATTTTTGGAAAACCTCTAAATTTAATGAAAAATACAAATGTTTTCTTAAAAACTAAAAATGATCAAAAATGTTAATTTAATAGTTATTAGTATTCTTTAATGAATTTTTCTACTTATCACCTTTTTTACTTAACTAAAAGAACAACAGGGAAATTGAATTTAAAAAATGCCGTTAGTTAACAACCCTTTTCATTGATGTACAGAGTCCAAAGTTTGTGCCTAAACGTTAAAAATGCTAATACAAATGATTGGCAATACAAGCTTAAGTTTGATTCCAAAATTCTAGTAGTTGCCTTCTATTCATTTCTTCCAATGAAAGGTTCAAAATATGATTCTTAGGTCCTTTTTTAAATTTTATTTTGATACTATCCCCTTTTTGTGCACTTGAAACAAAATAAGAGTTCTCTTTCCATATATTCTAATATCTTTACTTTTTTGCCACGTTAAATATTAGCCAGCTAAAATATTTTTCCTTTTACTTTTGCTTTTATTAGGTATACCTGTGAACATTACGTGAAATTTGCTGTCATTTTGGCCATTCTGACAGGTTCTAGAAATGGATAATGAATTGGTAATTCACTTACAGTGAGTCTCTGCGCAAGTTCCGGGTTTGCTAATGTGTAGAGTCTGCATCTAATTTAATTTATTTATGGAAGTAAGTAAGACAAGTACAGTAGTTCGAAGGCTAAGGCTTGAGTGTTAGCCACGCCGCAAGGAAATGTCAAGTAGTTAAAAAAGGAAAAACGTTTATATGAACGATAAATAATGAATTAAACTTTTTAGAGAATAAACGCCTTTAAAACGCCCTCGAGGTTTGAGTTAAATCTTTGTATCGGCACTGGGGCGTCCTCGATTTTTTCAGGCACAAATCGCATACGTATTTTTATATCTCCTCTTAGATTAACTTGCATAAGAAAACTAAACCTATTGCAGATGGCAAGCTCTACTCATACTTTTATATATAATCAGTTACGTCCCTTCAGGAAACAAAGCCTATTTCAGTTAAATTTTATACGTATTTTTACTATAATAGAATTCTTTCATTAACTCTTACGTTTAAATATAGCTTAATTACTTTGGTTTTCTAATTTTCATTTACTGGCCCTATGTGGGCGTTCTAAAGAAATCCAAAAATTGATATTATATCATTCAAAGTAACTTCACACCCCGTCTCCACAAGCATTATTTCTATTAATTCATCTATTAGAATTCTATTCATAGCATGCTACGAGCTGAGCAAAATATGGAACCAAATTTTCACAGAATGATATTTGAGATCTTTCAAGGAATGCTATCATATATAGCATACTATGAAAAATTGATCGTGGAGACGGGGCGTATCATACAATTTATTCAATTCAACACAATCACTTTATTCAGTACAATTACAAATTACAATTTAATCGCCTTTTTCAACCACTTTCATTTTAATTTATATTTTACTTAAACGACTTTATCATTACTTGTTATTCACCTTTCAAATTCTAATTTAGAAATGAACTCACTTCTATCTGATGCCGGTATTTCAACTCCTTGCATTTTTTTTTTTTTAAATTGCCATTATGCTACAATATTCCCTAAGCCGTTGTCAAAGATATCACATTACTACTCCAATGTAACAGTACTTTGATATTCAAATATAGATGACACTGTTCACATTTAATTTTGATCAGATCATTTGCCTTTCTTAAGTACGGTAAACACTAGATATCATGTCATGGCAGCCAAAAATTCAGCAATTTTGAATGATTGTTCGTAGCGCTCGTATTATCATTCATGTTTGAAGGGCAAAAAGTCATTCGAGTTTTGAAATTCCACCAATTAACATGGAAAATAAGAAAATGGGCTGCGCACTATTAATTATCGGACTAGCTGAAAATAAGCAATAAACCTAAGAAAAAGAGCCACTAAGCCACTAGAAAACAATATTTACATGTGAATATTTTAGAATAAATTAGTGACTCTGAGCCAATGGACTTCAAGAACTATTTTAGAATATCAAGTGAAAATTACATAACACTATATGTGTTATGGGAATTTCCTGATAGCTGGCTGATGGTATGAAAATGCCTATCTGCTAAATTTTACAGTCGACGTTGGTCTTCTTCTTTGAATAGTGGTTTCCAATGTAAGTATGTCCAAACCATCTTGAAAAAGGCTTCGCTTATGAGCCTCTCCGCAATTTTTCTTTGTGTTGGTTCCATTTTTCGCAGTTTTGCTGACCAAGCTATACTCAAATGTTCAAAGCAATCGATTTCTTTTCTATATCCATTTCTTTTCGTTTATTTGTTTTTTTTATTTTGGATATACTATATATATAATAAAAAACAATTAATATTTTATTTAGTATAACGAACAAAGGAGAAATATTGCATTAAATTTTGTGAAGAAATGGAATTCCTTCCATTTCCACTTCCATCTATTGATGGAAAACATGTCGCCATACGTAAACCAGCTAATACGGGATCGATGTACTAACATATAACTACAAACAGTTTTTCAGCATTGTTTTAATGGCTGTGGTTAATGTCAATTTATCATGGTAGGTGTTGGCACAAATGGTCGAGTTTTAGATGGTGGCGTAATGTTTTACACCAAATTTTGGCAACGCTTTTTAAATGGGGAGCTTAATTTGACGGGCTGACAACCACTTCCAGCAACAACCATATGTCTTCATAACAGATGACGCGTTTTCTTTGTCTCGAATTTTGATGAAGCCTTATTCTTCAAAAAATTTAACAAAAGAACAGAGAATATTCAACCATAGACTTGGCCGTGCAGCGCGTGTTGTAGAGAACATTTTTGGCATGCTTTCTTTAAAATTTGGGGTTTAAAAAAAAAAATGTTTTTGGAACCAAATAAAGCAGGAATTGTTACATTGACGTGTTGCTATCTAAGCAATTTATTAATAAAGCACAATAAAAAGGAATATGCCACAAGTTCTGTAATGGCTTATGAAAATGTAGGAACCGGAGATGTTCTGCGTGGCAACGATTTTGTCAACTCGCACTTGGGTTCTCTGCAAGCCACCAAAGTAAATGCATCTTTTCAAGAATGAAGGCCAGGTTCCATGGCAATGGGATATTGTAATTTAAAAGATGTTTCCATTTCCACAATTAAAATAAGTTATTATAAAAGAATACTCACTGTGTCTTTATTTGACAATGTTCTTATGATTCACTCGGCTTTTTAACCTGGAATTTGCAATAATCAAAACACCATATTTTAGGTTGGTAAATGTTGTCAACACCGGCATCAGATGACTGCCATTGCTTTATTTTTATCAATTCTCGTCTGTAGGACGACCAAATTGTATTTTTTTTTTTTTTTTACATCTTTAAGACTTTTTTAAAAAATTTTCATTATACTATACTAAGCAGATCTTCATAAAATTTATTTTCTATGTCACGCAACATGTGCCCTGGACTTGTTATGTCCCAGACTCAACGTTGCAATTCCTAGCAACATATGAATTCCTTGAGGAAATCGGTTTCCGCGTCCATGATATCGCTGCAAAAATTCCGCTTGACTGATGCTTTTATGTACACACTAGCAGTAAAAAAAGAATATGGCCGCTGACTATCACTCAACACGACAATTTTTGTGGTTGATTGTTGACTGACAAAAAAGAGCGGTCACACACGCAAATAAGATAAATTTGGGCAAAACTGTCAAACATGATCGCTAGTGTGTACCGTACTTTGTACCGTTCCGCACGTGGAATATACATTCACACCTTTTTAGTTTCTTTTTTTCTCGGTTGTCATCTTATCATCCGGCAACGAAACTAAATAGGATCTCATTTGATATATGTCCTGTTGGACTATGGACTACATTTCGGTAGACCATTAAGAATCGAGGTATGTGTCGATGAAATTTCCGCTGGCAGCTGCTGACAACCTACTGAATTGCTCGATCATTCCATCAGATTGAGAGCTTAGTAGCGTTGTCCTGATTAATAGTTTTGTCCTTGAGCAGAGTGTAACTTCATTTGGATCCCAAATCTGCTCACCCAGCTGTTGACTATTTATTCTGCTACGATCTTAACTTCTTAACTTGGGATATTAAACACTTCCGGCCGCTTTCTGATATACTCGTTATCCATGGCAACGATTGTGTATCGGTTGTTTATATAGGTTTATAGGCTTATCGTTCGAACTGTGCTCGAACATTATATTGTTGCATTTTCTTAGGCCATTGGTTACCGCACACCTTATGCAATTTTTGCACCAATTCACAACGTCTTTTTAACAGAAATGTTCCCTAAACTTCTCCAAATAGTTCCTAACCCCCAAATAACATCCTGAGGTTCCGTCGGGTATTACATGGATCACTTGGCTAACTCTGCACTGTGGCATGATTAGCTGTATCTGCATTACCCCTATATCTCCTCACCAAACTATTCACCACACAAAGCGAGTCCCATTAGCCGTCAGAGTTTGGCTCCGATCCGATACCTTCCGCCAGCTTGGACTTTACTTGCGTTCCTTCCAGGTTCCAGGAACGAACTTCATCTGTATTCCAACCCTATATAGACTCAGTCCTCATTCTTTAGGGTCTTCAGGTCTTCAAGGTTTTCATATGTTGATGCAGGCTCTTACCAACAAAATTTCTGTAATACGTGGCAAACCCCAAGAAACTTCTCACTAGGTGCTTGTATTTATGGGTAATGTGACCCTGATATTTTATTTGCGGACGGAACAGGGCACACTTTTCCAGTTTGAAATTCAAATAAGTGCATCGCAGCCTTTCAAACACTTCTTTTAGATTTTGGCAATGCTCACCAAACTATGACGATAACATCGTCCAGATATACTTCGTTGTATACCATACGTAGGTCTTTGCAGTATACATTCCAATAATCACCCAAAGATGACCGGAGCGTTACACAGTAAACTGTAACGTAAACCGTAAACTGCCAAGGACCGCTGAGTGTTGAGAGGGCAGTTCTCATATGATCTTTTAATTAATTTCTACTTGCGACTAACCGTTCTTCAGGTCAAGTCATCTTTGGTGACATCGTTGAGACGTAGGTAGTCTATACAAATTCTGGTGCTGCTTACTTCCATCTATAGCAGGACCACTGGGGATACCCACGGACCTTGCGCTTCTTGAATCAGCCCCTCAACTTTCATCTTCGAAATTATTTCGGCACTTTCTTTTTGCTTTGCCAATCGTAGCTGCCTTGCAGGTTGACGTTTTGGTCAGGTGTATCCAGAGCCAATGAAGTGTTCAGTGACTTGCGTACGTCCATATTCTCTGTCTTGAGTACCAAATATATCAGCGAACTTACCGATTAAAGCTAAGAAGACAAAACGCGTTCTTAACCCTACGGTAAAGTTATTTTACGCCTCGGTGAGAGTCTTTTAAATCGCGTTATAACGCGATTAACGGTCATATCTGTAAACAATTTTGATTCAGTAGCTTTGCACTACCTGTCAAAATGCCATTTTAAGAATTTTCATTAAAATTGTTTCCATTAGTTTTCCATATTTATCACTCTGGTTGGATTTCAACACATCGCTGCGTTTTACAATCGCATTTCAAAGATACATTTTGCAGAGGTTGACAATGCTGGTCATGATTTTCATACCCTTGCCGTTGCGACCGGTGTTGCACGTTTCGTTTCCGGATTATGCGGATTTTACGATATACCTCAGCCGTTTCTCCCATAACTTTACGTAAGCCGCTGGTGTTATGTAACCAGCATTTCTGCAGGAGATTCTTCCTGATGATTGGGACCGTAGCACCGTCTGTTTGAAGCTGTTGCAATGTTTCTCCTCGTCGCTGCATTCGGCTTTACAGTGTGTCGATGTATGGGCATTGCTATGACAAAGCACTTCTCTTCATTGGCTCACTTGCTCGTACAGGCAGCCATTTTGAACTGCTTCTTATACGTAGACCACGAGGCCTTGCCAACGTATGAGGGAGGCTTCGAATCTTCGTGGACCGCTTATAGAACATTCTCGCGGCTTCTATTTTAGTACGGCGGTTATAACGGTTATAATATTATATATATATGGTCTGTGATTACTCTCGAAGTAACAACGACTGTACTGCTGAGGAAACGCTATAGCCGCATATATATTAACTAGGTCACGGTTATGAGAGACCTTTCGTATTCGGTCAATCAGTTTACGAATTGCCCTCTTCGGCAGACTCCAAGCAATAATACTGACGGGGTTGTCAGCGTCGTACTATAAACGGAATTGTTTATAGCAAATTCTACCTCCGTAAGCTTATTGGACCATTCAAAATGTTGTATTGGCTCACTTAGTTTACTTAACATTGGGGTTAAAATTCGATTGACTCGTTCCAATTGACCGTTTGCTTGAGAAAGAAGTGAACAGGTTCCTCTGTCAGAGATTATCCTCATAGGCTTACTATAGTACTTGAAATATTCGAGAAATAAAATACGGGATGAAGTTTGCCATCCACTTGCCGCTTAACACGGCCCCAAATTCACTTATACTAGCATCACAGTTCAGTCTCCTTTTGGGGATCATTTCTAGCAATGGCCAGGGATTGCTAGCACTGACGGGTTGGTGAGTAGTTTTTTCAACTTATCGTACGCCCGGGGGCACTCCTCATCGAATTTAAATTCAGTATTCTTCTTTAGCAAACTGTACAATGGCGCGGCAACGTGAGAAAATCGTAGGACAAACTTTCTTAAATGTGCACATAGACCCATAAGCGAGTGCAATTGCCTTACAGTTTTTGAAGAATCGATTTTTAGTGATCATCATTGGCCTGTATCCCCTAGTCACTAATTTGTAGCCTAAGAAATCGGCTTAACAGTTGATAACGTCTTTTAAAATTGCCATATGATCCACTAAGATCTTAGCCGCTACCAGTGTACAATATTATCTATATAGACAACTATTATCCCTTTTTCGATAAAGTGTGAAATGAAACGTTGAAACACGGAAGGGCTATTTCTAAGTCCAAATGGCATTCTAGTTTACTTGAATTGTCCATTTGGAGTAACGAATGACATAAATTTCATTGAAACTTTGTGACTTTCACTTGATGAAAACCACTTTTCAACTCTAATAAGCTAAAGTATTTTTTATCTTTTAAGTACTCTAGACAATCCTGTATAAGCGGTAATGGATAGTTATCTCTAAGAGTTATCTTATTTAAGTCCCTGTATTCGACACACATGCGAGTCTCAGCGCATTTCTTCTTCACTAATATAATAGGAGAGACATAAGGGGAATCGCTTTACCAGATTATGCCCTTTCTAAAAGATTATTTGTAATTTCCTGAACTTCTAATTTATCTTTATAAGATAGTCTTCTTAGATGGCTAAGCACTGGGGCGCTCGTAGCTAACTGAATGTGCATTTCGAATTGAGAGTTACTATGGTATTTACTTGCATTAGGTATCTTAAAAGGTAGTCTAAAACGTTATTCGTACCGGAGTTAAGGAAATTATTGCTTATTTGTGGGTTTATATTTAATTCTTTACACTGATTCACTTCGTCGATATTAATATTGAAAATTTCTGAAAAGTTTATTGTGCTTTCTCTTCCGCTAGAATTCTCAACTTTCGTTTTTGGACGGAAATTCGGTTTTAGGCCGACAATACTTCGTGGCACTAACGAAAGATCTATGGATATTATGTTCCACTCCACTTTTGTCAACCGGTACAACAGCTGATAAAAGCAGCTATGATAGGAAACTATCCACGCCCAAGTAAAATCGGCTTAGGAAGAATATCCCGTTCAACTATTGTATAATAACCGAAATTTTGTTGGTCTTACTGAATAAAGAAATATTTCAATCGCCTTTACCGTAGGTGTGCAGTTAAGCACCCGCAATTCCACGAAAATTTTAATACCACTGTCGATCAATGAGTTACAATCAAAACTAGAATGACTCGAGACATAATTTTGGAAGGCAATACTTACTCCTTGGAATGGTTGTAACTGTTGACACTTAGTGCCCTGGCTCTGTTCTGCATCCTCGTCGCATTTGATAACGTTGACCTTCGTTGGCTGTTTGCAGTCCTTTAGTATATGGATGGTGCCCCAACAGCGGAAACATGAACCCAAAGCACGTCTTTTTTGGGTGCACCGCGCTGACATATGTCCATATTGACATGAACCATATTGATCGGAAACCGAACCCTTTTAGACTGCCTGATCACCGGAACGCTTGCTATCATTTCATAAAGCAGAAGGACCTTTAGCTACTCCAATGTTGTTGCTGTTGCAGTCCCTTTACGAAAAAGTTGATTATTTCATCCTCGCTGATTTGGACTTGTGCGGCGATCTCTTGTACTGACAGCATATAGACTATGATGTTTTCACCCTTAAGTCTTGTACGTCTTTGCAGCTGTCGGTAGACATCGGTGATCGAGACGTTTTACTTGAATTGCTTAAGCAAGCCCTCCTTCAGCTCTACATAATTTGATAAATCTCTGGAGCATAAATACACTGTCGCTGTGCCTTTTAAAAGCCTTCGCATTGATACGTACTTGAAATGGTCGTCACATCGACTGGTTTGTATGACGCTTTCAAAGTCCTTCAGCCATTTCTCCACGCTATATACGTCGTCGCCACTGAACGATGGTACTAGTCTCTCGACGTCAGAAATGCTTAGCTTCTGAAGCTCTCGACGTACCTGGAGGATCCTCTTCTTTTTTTCGAGCAGTGATATTATGGCGTCTTTTTCGTTGGCAACTGTTGCTTTAACGACGCCTTTTGGTTGGCAATTGGGTAGAGCCAATAGCGGGAGGGTGCTTGACGGCTGGGGAATTTTGGGAACGCCTGTCGGTTGATCATCCACTGATAACAAAGAACGTGTTGATTGAGCGGTCGACAGAGCGACGCTTAGCCGCGGATAATTGAAAGACGCAATATCGTTTTCAATGCCTTTGGAAACGAGTTGATTGCGAAGCTGGTTAGGCGTGGCACTAGGTGAAAAAGTCACTCCAAGGGATTCAAGCTTCTTTGTCAACTCTGCCCGTGTTTGCACCATTTTTACTTGGAATAATTTGTTTTTTTTTGTTTTCCAAACTTATTTTTTTAACGGACGAAATTAAATGTTATTAATTTTCTTTTTTTTTATTTTTTCGATTTTGTCTTACCCAACTCTAGTCAAAATGGAAGTGTCTTCTATTTACCTTTTTTTGTGTGAATTCAGTAACCCTTCCGCGGCTGAGTTTGTTTGTTCATGTAGAATACTTCAATGCTTACAACAAGCCATTACAAAAATTCGTTCTATTTAATTTTCTTCAAAGGATTAAATTGATTGAAAACATTACAGCATACAACTGAATTGCATTTATTCATGGGTTCAACACATTTCCAATGGAGTACCACAGGGTTCACCACTCTCGGTGATCTTTTTTATTATAGTTTTAACGAGCAAAGTACAAAGTGTACTTAGAAACAAAACGATTTGTTATTCCCTATACGAGGACTATCTTATCCAATTCACAAATACAGCGATCTAACAGCCACATCCACTGCTTTTTCAAACTCTTTAATTAACCTCACTGTCTGGTGCAATACCACCGGGCAAAAAGTAAAATTTTACATCTATGCAGAAAAATTAGTTGCTATAAAAATATTTCACTAGAAATTAACGTTGATAATATTGAAAATCTAACTTCACTAAAAATTCTAGTTATTTATTTTGATGTTAGATTTAATTTTTACCGACATTGCTTGCATTTAAGAAAAAGCCTAGCTACAAGAATAAATATTATTAAGTATCTTGCCTCCAAGAACAGCTTCTCTCATTTGAATTCCCTCATCAACCTCACAAGATCTACTATACTATCCTAAATCCTCAAATCAAGCATGTATGGGAAATGTTCACACTCGTCACTTAAGATTATCCAACCAACACACCACGCTGCTATAAGGACTAGTCTTAGAGATTTACAAGTACACCAATCAAAAACATCCTAACTGAATTTGGCCTTCTGTTAATCCAATAATAATATGATTATCGTACTTCACTACAAACTCAAAAGTTAAATACCATCTACATAATAACAGTGAACACTGATGTTAAGAAAATTCTTTTCCGGCATAAAGTTCCAAAATGTCCACTAATCAATAAATATTATATACCAATTAATCAGGAAAGCACGTAACCCCGTTTTTCATCCTTCATGGCGCAACGATCACAGACATCACCACGCTGCAAAAAATCAAATGCAAAAACTCATGAGGCCTATGTTTCTCCAATCTCTAGCAAGTTACAAACAAAAAACACTAATCCTTTGTTTATACCGATGGCTCTAAAGTAAAAGGTGACCAGATAAGAATGATAGGAACGCATGATCGCTGTGAGATGACTCAGTCGCCATGATCACCGATTATTTTTGGCCCGAATTGGAAGATATGGACTTGGGCGACATGTGGTTTCAACAAGATGGTGCCATAAGCCACACAGCATACGCTACAATCAATTTATTGAAGAGTAAGTATGGTGAGCGTGTTATCTCAAGACATGGGCCAGTCGATTGGCAGCCTCGTTCGTGCGATTTAACGCAGCTTGACTATTTTCTGTGGGGCTATTTTAAGTCATTGGTTTACGCCAACACGCCGACGAAGTTGGAAGAGCTCAGAGCCAACATTGAACGCGAAATATCGTCGCACGCTGCAAACGTGCCCGCGGTGGCCATGAACGAAGTCGAGTTCCATTCATAAATGTTTTGGTTGTACTTCAAGCCAATAATAAAGTTTTCGAAATATCTCAAATGGTTTACCTTTTATTTAAAAAAAAGTTGTCAAGCCGTTATAAGAAAACCCTATACAAGAAAATCTTGCAGGTATCAATGCAATCAAATACCATGATTGCAAACACATTGACTCGGTCTGTGAAAAATGTCAACGTATTCACATAATCAGTGTCTGCACGGCTTCTCGTGCCAAAACGCGGCATTCGTTAAAGAGTCGTGGACGAGGTAATCAAACTCTCATTTAAGGTACGAGAAATTTTCCCAAGCTAACTCCAGGGGAGAACAATGTACAATAATACCACTCATTCGATCAACGACATTGAAACCAAGCTACCAGCACAAGTTGAACAAGCACTGGTCGAAAAGATAGGACGAAAAATAAATATAATGCTTGAGGTTAATAGTGCGCCAGTAGTTTTTCAGGCACCACATGTTCCTTGGTTGGTTTGAATGGATACAAAAGCATTGGGAATCTCCAATGCAAACCAAAGTGTCGCTCAGTGAAAGCTTATGGTAACGTCAATGTGCCAGTATTTGGAGAAACAGATGTAAGCGTATGTTGGAAAGGCAGAGTAATTAAAGTGCCGCTTATAGTAGTCAATAGCTCCCAAGGTGCCAATATAATAGGCATTGACTGGTTCGACGCATTCGGTTTTAAAATAATATTCGGGAGAAAGAGTGTATCTCACTTATTACAAGTGAATCGAGAGAACAGCTGGAATTCCACGCAAAAGCCTTCTGGGAGAAACCCGCTGAGGTTTTCAATGCTGAATTGGGTTGCAATAAATTTTATACAGCTCACCTTGAAATAAAACCAAACAGCACACCTAAGTTCCCCACGTATTGACCGGTACTACTTGATCAGAAGGGGGATGTTTAATGTGAAATCAAAATGATTTCAAATTGGTAATAATTCGACCCGTTGAAACAAGTGAATGGGCAGCACCTATAGTTAAAGTCAAAAAGGCAAACAGCAAACTGAGGATTTGTGGTGATTTTAGAATCACAACTAATCCTTAACTGGACTTTGTTCGACATCTTATTTCTCGTACACAGGAATTATTTCATAAAACGCAAGGAGGACAATTTTTTACAAAAATGGATTTGGCTTATGCTTAACTTCAAATTCCTCTGGACGAAGAGTCGAGAAAGCTGTGCGTAATTAATACAGAGTTTGGTCTGCTAGAATATCAGCGAGTGCCGTTTGGAATCTCTATTTCCTAAGGAATTTTTCAGCGATACTATATTTAGACCAACTGACTTCTGGAATTGAATTTTACTTACGTCGATCACATAATTGTAACAGGGCGAACAAATGCCGAACATTTGCATTTGCCATACCTCCAGGCATGGCTTAAAATAAATCTTGGGAAAGAGCCAGTTTTCAAAGAAAAAAATCAAGGTTAAAAGAGATCCGGGAGCTACCCAAACCAAGAGATTTAAAGAGTTGGAACCGTTTTTGGCAAAGTCAACTACTACAATTAATTTATTAAAAATTTTGCTCAAATTGCTGCACCACTTAACAAATTACGATCTGCAAATACAAGATTTGCATGGGCCAAGGATCAGCAACGCGCGTTTGATCTTTGTAAAAGCAAAATTTAGTAAAGATTTATAGTTCACCTTGGCAAGTGATACATCATCACATGGCATTGGCGCTGTAATCTCGCACGTCTATCCGGACAAGACCGAAAAGCCAATTGCATTTGCTTCTAGAACACTGAATAAAGCACAAAGTGTATATAGCTAAGTTGAAAAAGAGGTTCTGTCATTTATACGGCGTAAGAAATTTCATCAATATTTGTACGGACGGCAGTTTGAACTGATAACTGATCATCAACCACATGTGACAATACAACGCCTTAAAATGTGGGCCATTATCCTTATGGGATATACTTATACCATACGATATAGGTCAACGGAACAGCATTGCAATGCCGACTGCCTATCGCTCTTGCCAATTGATCCTAATGTCGAATTTAATAAGTTGGAGGAAGCATGTCAACGATTGGAAAAAATACGATATGTTTTTCAGATGTGTATGATTTTCCAGTTAACGCAAGTGCCAAATCTGCAGCATCGCTGAAGGATCCAGTGATGAGGAAGGTCTTGAAATATATTCATAATAGCTGGCCTAAGAGGTTGGCAGTTCCCGATAGTGAATTGGAACATTATTTTCGTAGACGTTTATCTATTTCAGAACATTCTAACATTCTTCTCCTCCACCACGGAAGCCTTAGAGTCAAGCAACAATACGTGCACTAAAAGCCATTTTCGCATTAGAGGGATTGCCGAAAAATTTAGTCTCTGATAATGAGGGAACATGATATCCGCACGCTTCAATTCAGAATCGAATGGAATAGCACGCACTTTTAAAACATCTCTACTTAAAACTTTAACAGACGTAAAGAACTGTGATGAAGCACTTTCTGTTTTCCTGACAACGTACCGGACAACACCTGATGAAAATGGAACTTCACCAGCTGAAATATTTCATGGGCGTCGACATCGGACACTTCTTTTGGCGATTGTTACTGACCTTCAAGGAAATAAGAATAATACCGGATACAGTAAAACCCAAACCAAATTAAGTATCCATCAACAAGTATAAGCCCGAAATTACGGATCAAGCGAAAAGTGGATACCGGCGGTTGGAAAGAAGATTCTTGGAAGCCAAATGTATCTATTGGAAACCAATGCAGGTCATTGGAGACGTCATCCAAAGCAAATCATGAAACTCTAAAGCAAGGCTCATTCAATTAATAACAAAAAGGTAGTATTATCTACCTTATAATTCTTTTTTCCACTTTCCTTACTGTTCACTAGGTACCGAAGGCACTTCTTCTGATCAATAAGACTGTGATCTTGATGAGTCGGACATTTTCATGTATCAACCAAGCACTCTTATAACAATTGATTTAGATACAACAACATCGCAGACTGACAACGAGCAAGAAGTATTGGACCGTACAGATGATGAAACTCGAGTGCCTAGACGATCTGAAAGGCTGCGTTATAAGCAAGTTTTCTAAGGCTAAGGATAAGAGTAATTGATGTAATCTCCTCGTAAGATTAAAAAGGCAGACTTTCTGGCTGTCAGATAGAAATAATAAAGTTAAGATGTAAATATGTATGTAATAAGAAATATATAAGAAGTGATCTTGAGGTTAGAAATATCACATGGTGTTGCGTTTTGGAATAAAACAAAGTCATTGTTAAGAAAAACAATTGGTCTTTTATTTTTAACTTACATCGCTCCAATAATGGCAATTTTGCTTGTTGACATAGCCTTGTTTTTTGTTTGCATTTTGATATGAAGAGAGCTTTCAAGACAATAGACGGACAAACTAAAGTCATATGTAGTAAAAAATGATGAATTGAAATGGTTTCCCTCAAATCCTACGAATAAAACTCAAATTGTTGAAGTCAGTTTGATGATCGATCCTAAAAAGTCCCCCTAGCTGTACCACGAAGGACCGTTTTTGGTACTTTGTTGTTTACTACTTACATTAACGATATTCAAAACGTCATAAAAAAAATCGAAAAATAGCACTTCTCGCTGACGATGCAGTAATATATATGACGAAAATTGACTTTAGTGGATATAATTACATAATATTGTAGCTCAAACATACTAGCTTACCGGCATACAGCCTTTTTGCTTTTGCAATTGTATCCGTCTCTTGCTCACGGATTTAAGATTTGTTGGAAGCAACATTAACAGCAAGGTCCTTATCATTGCTTGTCTCCGATATGCCGTCGTCAGCTTGCTTGGGGATTCATCAAGTCACACGTGATATCACCAAAAATTCCACTTAACTATCAAATTGTTCTTTAAATTTCTTTTTATAAAACTTGGGCTTGGGTTCTTTTCTCACACCACATCTGAGTCTTAAAGCTTAGAAAACTTAATGGAAAAGCGATGTTACCTTACGATGGCATTTCCGTTTGGGCTCTTTTTTGTGTTTCAGAGCACAAAAATAACATAAAACATTTTTTGTTTATCAGAAACAAAACTTTAATTCTATGATGGTTTCCATTTCAGAATCAAAATTTCTCTCTTGGATTTAATGTCAAAATGTACTTACACATATAAATATGTATAATCTACAAATAGTATGGTGATTCAAACTAGATTTCTGATTTCGTGCAATCGGCTTTATTTTGGCCAATTTATTATTCTAAGTAATCATTTTGACTCGCAAGCAAATACAATATATTTAAAAATGTAGGTCCGAAGATCTTTTCAGTGTTACTTTGAAATAAAAATCGGAGCACAAAAAAATCCTGCCTTTCCAAACGAAAACGCCATTAGAATCTTAACTTTTAAGTTTGCTGGTGTAATATCATGTTATACCATATATCCTAAATTATAATAGAATCTATTTTGTAAATTGAAGTAGAGATGGCGGTAGTAGCGGCCGCCATGATGCTGTTCGAGAGAGATTACACTTTTTTTTGATTGTACGCCGAGCATATATACATATATATATATCATATAGATAAATAGATCATTGTTTTGCGCTCTATATTATTACAAACAGAACAAATAAAACTGGATAGAATTCCGAAAATAAAAAAATCTAATTTGAGTTTTATAACCTCAGGTGTGAAGTACAAAACCACGTGCATACAGCCACAAGGAAAATTGCTCCTCACACGCGGTGAGTTAACTGAAGCATTGAAGAAAGGGATGATGAGTATCTAGCAAGCGCTAGTGTAACACAACTGCGCAATTTGCTAATTTCGCAGAAGCTACGACAGATGAACTACGAGCCAGCGGCAACCAAGACCAAACAACTGCAGCTAGCAACCCGTTAGCTCCGACTAACGTACTACAATCTAACGGCACACCAGCAGACGACACCGAAAATGCAGTTATTGTGCAACTGAAAAACGCAGGACAATATTACTGCTACGAAGGGAACTGCAGCTACCAGAAGAAAAAAACATCTGTCCAACTCCAGAAACTAACCTTAAGTGAAGTGGAAGGGCTTGTGCCAGCCTTCAGCGGCCACGACGCATACCCAGTCCGCAAATGGATCGAAGACTTTGAAAGTATCTTCGCAAAATCTCCCTACGAAGACCATTTCAAATATATAGCTTACGGCGAGCACAAAAGGGAACCGCGGCAGTATTTCTGCGCACCACCTCTGGATCCAGCCACATTAAGCTCAAAGAGGGACTTCTACATCAGTTTGAAAAGAATGTGTCCAAGGACGCTTGAGGCGTAAAGGGGAAAGCGCTACGGGATACATACTGGAGATGCAAGAAATTGCTAACACCTCCATGCTTAACACCACCATGCCTTGCACCACCATGCTTTACAACGCAAGCACACTGGAGCAGCTTAAAGACTACTGGTGAAATACGATAGGAAGCGGGCAGATGATCAAAAAACACAAAGATCCACTTCGGGCGCAACCCCAGGCCAATCGAGCACTAACCTCAGGTTTTATAACTGTTCAATGTATGGACACATCTCTTCACATTGTACCTAAAAGAGAAGAGCTTTAGGTTCCTGTTTCCGCTTCAGTAGTACTGATCATCATCTCAAGGACTGCAAAAAGTCAACAGGCAAAGTGCAAATTGTCAACGAAGAAAATGCCAATGAAAAAAACCCCGTTTACACCCTTTCTAAAATGTGAGTTTTATTTTCCGTGATTGTACCTTGAGTTTTAACTGTGATTCGTTGTTTGACAGTTGTAGTCCAGCCAGTTTCGTGCCTCGAGAAATCATACCGCCCAACATCTCTGCTGACAAATCGCTGAATTCTAATTTTACTGGTATCACAGGTGACAAACTTCATACTTACGGAATTGAAACATTTCATTGTTTAATAAAACTAAATCAATGCCGTTATTCATAGTAAGACGAAATGTATTGCCCAAACTATTGCTGTTGGGACGGGATTTCTTGACACTTTTAACATATATTTTAGAACAACTATACTTTACAAAAACTTAATTTTAATTTACCTTGTTGAAATGTTTACCCAGAATTTAATGTTAATTTTCCATTGTTCAATAAAACTCAAGACACTCAATAGAGTTGTCCCGATTCAGTTTTGTACATTGATAAGGAGTATAAAGGAAATGTTAGGACATGCATTGTTAGCTGTTTTGATAATCTCGGTCTTGTTGAAAACCGAATTGATGATTCTCGAACAAATTCTGATTGAACAGCTGTTTGCGGCTGTAAAAGGGACTTCCGAAATAGTGTGGCTCAAAGTGACTTGAAATCTTGCGAATTATATGCTGAAACTTTCGTTAGTGTTAGTGTAGATGAGGCAATTGATAACCATGAATTATTAATCGATACCATGTCTGAAATTTATCACGAGGACTTGGGGAAAAATGACGATAAATGAGGACCTTAATTTAGGGGATAATTCGCTAAGTGTGGAAATTCGGAACAGCATCAGGGATATTATCCTCAACTACCTAGCTAGAAGCCCACATCCTACTGCAGACAACCAGTTCGAGATGCGAATCAGATTAACTACCATTTCCCATTCTTAAGCCATCCACGAAGGTTGTCATACAGGGATAGGCGAGAGGTTTCAGATATTACAAAAGATTTGCAAAAACAGGGTATAATCAGGCATAGTGACTCTCCTTACGGTTCCACGATTGTTTTAGTGGAAAAGAAAAGTGGTGAAACCAGGATGTGCATTAATTATCGCGAATTAAGTCGAATAACTATTAGAGATAACTACACTTTACCACTTATTGAGGACTGTTAAGAATACCTAGGGGAAAACAAATACTTTAGTCTGTTGGATTTGAAAAGTGGTTTCAATCAGGTCAAAGTAGCTGAAGACTCAATCCGATGCACTTCTTTCGTAACACCAGATGGGCAATTTAAATACGTTAGAATGCCTTTTGAACTATAAAACTGTTCATCAGTGTTCCAAAGATTCCTTCGTCCTGAAGAATTTACTGAATGTAGGATCATAGTTGTCTACATGGATGATATACTGATCACTTCCGCTACTACAGAAAAACACACCCAGGTGTTAGAGAATGTCTGAAGTTACTTAGCCAAGAACGGACTTGAACTCAAGTTAAATAAGTGCAAATTTTGTTATATGACGATAAATTACCTGGGCTACAGAGTTAGCTGCGGAGAAATATGCCCGAATGAGTCCCACAAAGAGTCAATTCTTAAGTATCTTAAGTATTCTTAAGTATGCTCAAAATGGTGAAGCAATATTTCATTATTCAGATTGGATATTTCAGAAAATTTTATTCACAATTTCTTCGAATTGTGAAACCATTTTACGATCTGCTTAAGAAGAATAATTCCTTTGTTTTTGATGATAATTGCGTAAAAGTATATGAGGAGTTAAAACATCGCTTAATCAACCCGCAAGTGTTAGTAATATATGACCCTCTAAAGGAGACAGAACTTCATTGCGACGCCAGTGCTACTAGTTTTAGTGCGACTCTGGTACAGAAACAGTCGAATGGCAAGTTTCACCCATTTTCTTGTTTTCTAAGAGAATGACACTCGCAGAGTCCAGGTATCATTCACTTGAGACACTTGCAATTATCTATGCATAACGGCGCTTCCGGGTATATTTAGAGGGTATACCTTTCACTATTGCCACAGACAGCAATTCGCTTTCTCTTACTTTGAAAAAAAAGACCCAAAATCCTAGAATAGCAGTGTGCGCTGGAACTACAAAATTATTATTATAAAGTACAACATGGAAAAGGAAACAACATGGGTCATGTGGACGCAGAAATAGTTCTTGCTGCCAGTGATTATGTTGTTGAATTCCAACTAGAGGCAACTCAAAGCAGGAATCCCGCCATTTGTCAAAAATTGTCTTAAGTGTATCATGTATTCCGCGCCTGTTAGGGTTAATGAAAAGAATTTATATACATAGTATTCCTAACGGTAAAGTCATAAATATTTCAAGAAACATCATAAGTCAGCGAGAGTTTTCGAGCCCGGTGACTACGTTGTAATAAGAAATGTAGACGTCTCCGCGGGGAATAAAAAGTTTATCCAAAGTTTAAAGGCCCGTACGTGATATTTAAAAAACGACCTATGTCATCAGGGATATTTAAAATTGGCAATTAACCCAGCTGCCTTACAATGGAATCATTGAAGCATGCCATATACGTAAATGGGAAGAGCCCAAAGTTGTTCAAGATTGCATCGCTATTGCTGTAGACGAAAACAATAAGTTTAAGTTCATGCTGATGATCGTGGTTGATCATTTTGTCAGGATGTAAGACTAATATCATGTTATACCCTGTATCCTTAATTGTAATAGAATCTATTTATTTGTAAATTCAAGTTGAGATGGCGGTAGTATCGGCCGCCATGATGCTGTTCGAGAGAGATGTCAATTTTTTTGATCGTACGCCGAACGAGTCGGTCGATATACAAAACACGATTTCAGTGTTACATAATACATACAGGGTGAGTTTTTTAACTTGAGACATCCAAATTACTCGAAAAATACGCTATATCGCGAAAAATGTCGCGATAGGAAATAGGAAGAATTCAATAATTCAATAGTGGGAGGCAAGGGGACCCGCTCTAATTAATCACCCCGAAGGAAACAAAATACTGCTACGTCCACGTCGTTGTTTCTGGGTTATGCTAAACGCAGTATGTGAAAACAAATGACAAGCCTACGAGCAATACAACTGAGCAATGAAAATCAGGAATTATCATTTGAAAAATTAAAAGTGACCTTCGTTTGACCTTGAAAATGGGGCTCAATGTCAAACTCGTAGTCACCATCTTATGTCCCCTTCAGAACTTTGTGACTTTTGTCTGAAACATTTTTCGCGATATCGCGTATTTTTCGAGTAATTTGGATCTCTCAAGTTAAAAAACTCATTGTTTTGCGCTATGTTATTATAACAGAACAAATAAAACTGGTTAGAATTCCTAAAATAGAAATAAAATTTTAGTTTTAAACTGGAGGCAAATTTTTTCCTTTGTCAGCTTTTTTAGCACAGATCGCCCCGAAGTTGTGTGCGGTTCTATATTTACAATATCTATATCAGTTCAGTGGACGGCGGCAATATTACTCACTACGATTCGTAGAGGGCGAATGAGATTTTCGGTTATTAGAACACTGAAATGCTTGTGGCGATTACAACAATCTACTAACAGAGGACGTAAGTAACAAAAGAATGGAATGCAGGGAAATGTAGGCAAAGCCGTATGTAAAAAGAAAGTTATTATTTCACTTAATTGACGATTGCGTTCACAAAAACAAGACTTTGAAATGAATCTTTTTCCGTAGATTAAAACACCACATTAGTGACTCTGAAATTATATGAACGAGAGAAATAAGAAAGTTGCAGATTCCACTGTTCCACTGTTGTGCACAGGAAACAGTTGACGTTTCTTTACAATTATGTGCGACACCTAAGATGAGGTTGCCCTCTACTGCGTTGTCCCTACGTTTTGCTATAACAATAACATAGCGATGTACGCTATGTCAATTTATATACGCTATCTATTTAGCGCATATAAAATAATGCCTCCAAATACTATTTTCTGTTCTTATGTTCGTTTATTTTCCACAAGAAGAGTTGCATCATCGCAACCATGTCTTTCTCGTCAACGTCAAAGGAGTTCGTATTTGGATAATGTCCTTCGTTGTTCAAAACATCCTGACGCGGAGCACCAAGTCGTTTTTTTCTCTACTGACGCTGGGTACAATTGTGGGTACAAATTATAGAACTTATTCCTTTCAATACAATCGCTTTATTCAATTTACAATTTAATCTCTAATTACTTAAACCAATTTATCAATCATTACTCATAATTCAAGTTTCAAATCCCACTTTAAAACTAACTTGCATATTTTGGGGATGCTGATATATATATTCTCTTGACATCTCTCGACATTAATTTTGCTAGAGAAGTCGATAAAATTTCCATTCTCCATCCTCCATTCTCCATACAAGAAAACTTGTATGGAACGTTGGATGGTAAAGAATAGTCTCGAAAGATGTCAAGAAAGAATAAATATTAGTTTTAAAGTGAAATTTGAAGAGTGAATTGAGGAAATGATTAAGTGGTTTACGTAAAAGATAAACTAAAGTAAAAGTGGTTGAGATAAGCGATTAAATTGTGAATTTAATTAATCATTCAATTTTGTTTTTTAATTACTTTTTTACTTAATAAATAAAAAATTATTTTGAGTGATGGAAATCTTTACTTGGACCCTTACAATTATTTCTGTCAATTGGAAAAGATAATATTCTCTAGGTCACAGCCGCCAGTTTGATAATCCTTTGTGCCTGTTTTATCGCTTTTTCATGACTTTCCGTAATATTTCCGATGATAACTGTTCCCATTCCTGTCGAATATTCTCCTTAAGGGCTGCGATTGTCTGATGCTTGTTGTTATAAACCTACGACTTAAAGTAGCCCCAAAGAAAGAGGTCTGGGTGGTTAAATCGGGTGATCTTGCTGGCCATGCCAAATCGCTAAACCGGGAGATTACGCTACCAGGAAGCGCTTCCTTCACAACATCAATTCTGCCCGTGCTGTGTATTCGGTTGCACCGTCTTGTTGAAACCAGCGTTTACCAAGCAACACTCATCCAATTCCGGCCGTAAGATGTCATTTATCATGACTGATAAACGTTGGCCAGAAACAGTGACCAGAAACAGACGCCGATGGCGTCCTCAAAAGAATATTGCCCAAACACGAAGCTCCACGCAGTGGCTTTTATGGTAGGGGATGTAATGGCTCTTCGTGCATCACACGCAGATTTTCAGTGCCCCAGAAATGAAGATTTTGCTTATTGACGTAACCGCTTAAGTGGAAATGCGCCTCGTTGGTCATGATGAATGCCGACACAAAATCTCTCTCTTTGTTGTTGAGATTGAGGATGGCTTTACAGTAATTCACACGCGAGTGACGGTCTGGAAGTATTAACTGATGCACTGTTTTCACTTTGTATAAGAACATGTGTAAGTCTTTCAGAAAAATTAGCTATAGGGTCCGTCTGGCGATGCCCAATTGCGTTGCACTTCGTCTGGTTGATGCTTCTTCGTTTTCAGCGACATAGGCAGCCACAGACGCGGTATTCTCGGCCGAACGACCGAGGCGGCCACGCCCTGCATGGTCTCCTGTGGTTCTACTCTATTCGAGTCGAGTAGTTAAGCGCCGGAATGTTTGCTCAGTTGGCGCGACACTATTAGGAAATCGACGTCGAAATTCGCTGCGCTAACACCATCGACCGATTATTGGTCAAAAACGTCGACGCAATCATTTCACGCTCTTGCGGAGTATAGCACTCCATTGGTTGTTTGTTTGTATACTGCAAATTTCTAATTCACAAATATCAAATATGATTGACGTACGACGCCTTGTACTTATTTGAAAATGTGAAGTTTAAATATAAGCTGACTATTAAAGCATTATTAGCTGTGGTTTTTTGGACGAATTAATTAATTTCTTCTGGTTAATTGGAATAATTTTATAGTCTTTCTTGGTAGTGTTTAGTTATTTGAATAAAAAAAAATACAATTTACTTTTATAATTTGTATTCTTCGCGGCTACACATCTGACTATGCATTAGACACTTGTTATTAATTCTATTCTGTTTTTGTACCACTTTCTTATAAGTCTTCTTATATTGGTACTTATATTCTTATCTGAATATTGACATAGGCATGTACATATATTCTAATCTGAATGTCAATAAGCATGGATTATTTATTTTCCTAATCTTAATGTGTACATATATTTTTCTTATATCTTAACTCTCCTCATCTTCAAATAAAAGTGCCCTCACTTTTTCTTATTTGTCTAAATAAACTTTACCATAATTGGGTATTTATATACAAATATTATTACATCTTTTATTCATTTAACATGTATTTCTGCGTATTCTAAAATGCTAACTATTGGTATTTTTGTTTTCTCATTTTGAATAATTTTACGACCTTCTTTAAAGTTTAATATTTTAGAAAAAAAGTTATTTCCTTAAATCAATATATATTTCATTTAATAAAAAACTATAATGATTTTCAATATTTTGCAATGCTTTGATCTTTTCGTCAAATTTATGTCATCATTACCATAAATTTATAGAGTTTTCTAATAACGACTTAACAATTTTTTTTTAAATAAAAGGCAAACCATTTGATATTTCAAAAACTTTATTATTGGCTGGAAGTACAATCAAAACATTTATGAATAGAACTCAACTTCGTTTGTACGGCCACCGTGGGCACTTTTGCAGCGATCGATTCGTTCGACCCAATTTTCAACGACTCGGCCACACATTTCGGCCGAAACGGCCGCTATTTCGCGTTCAATGTTGTCTCTGAGCTCCTCTATCGTCGTCGGCGTGTTGGCATAAACCAATGACTTAACGTAGTCCCACAGAAAATAGTCAAGCGGCGTTAAATCGCACGAACGAGGCGGCCAATCGACTGCCCCATGTGTTGATATAGCACGCTCACCATACTTACTCTTCAATAAATCGATTGTAGCGTGTGCTGTGTGGCTTGTGGCACCATCCTGTTGAAACCACATGCCGTCCAAGTCCATATCTTCCAATTCGGGTCGCCAAAAATAATCGGTTATCATGGCGCGATAGCGCTGACCATTCACAGTAACGTGACGATCGTTATCGTCGACGAAAAAATATGGTCCAATAACGCCGACGGCATGAAAACCGCACCAAACAGTACTTTTTTGTGGATGACGTGGTGATTTATGAAGCACATGTGGGTTTTTACCCGACCAATAACGCATATTTTGCTTATTGACGAACCCATTGCGCCAAAAATGAGCTTCGTCATACTTGAAATGTTTTGTACATTCGTTTCTCATTTTCGTTTTTTTAAGTATTTTGTTGTGCTAATTCTAACTAATTTCTGACATAAGAAAATTTATTTTGATTGAACTAAATATCTATAGGTTTCTCATTTATGACGGAATGAATTGTGTTATTGGATTGGTATACGGTATTATAAATTTCTTCTTCTGGTTTCGTTTTATTTTATTCGGATAATACTCGTGTTAATTCAATTAAAGTTGAATGGAGTCGTTCTACTTGACCATTTGTAATAGAATGGTTTATCGGTGTAAGATAATGCTCTATATATAAATTTCGTAATAACATTCCTACCATTTGGCCTTTAAATACGTTTTAGTTATCAGTAGTCAAATTTTTACTTTTCGGAAATATGGTTCTTAAAATTTGTTCAATATGTTATTGCACATTTATTTTTTCTGTAATAAAATGAATAAAATAAAATGAATACTTATCTACGCATCAAATAAATGTCTGATTTGCAATATAGAATATGTCCATATGTATATTTGTTCCTACAGTATCGGGTATGGGAGTTTGTTTTAATATTTGTTTCTTTGGGTGGCTGTCATATTTATTCTTTAGACAGTTCTCACACGTTTCTGCATATTTTTGGGTTTGTTTAGGCAAATCAGGCCAATAATATTGTGTTCGTAGTAATATAATATCTTCTAAATTACTTTGTGTAAATACCATTTTGTAATTACTATAATGTTTAATAATTTTTTTACTTAAAGTATTGCATAATTCTAGATTGCAATAGAATGCTATTGCTCTCTTTAGGACCCATAATAGTTTTTATTTGTTTATTTATCTACTGAATTTATACTGTTTATATTGGAAATGTATTTTTAATATGAATTTTCTTCAATGACTTTTCAACTATGTGAATTTGCGTCTTGAACGCATTTAAAGGTGGACTTACTGTCTTTATTGCTTCTTGATAAGAGTTTCCATCTGAATAATGACTGTGATCAGTTGAACTATTATTTATTTGTTGACTTGATAATGCATCAGCTACTATTGTCCTGCTTTGTACTTTAATTAAGCTCCGTATTCCTCTATGAGGTTCTTCCAACGTTTGAGATTTGAATTTAGATTCTTTTCTGATATTGAGAATATAAAACTCTGATGGTCTGTATAAATTGTATGGTCGGCTATGCCGTATAAATGGTTTCTTAACTTTTGTAAGCTCCAAATGATTGCCAACAATTCTTTTTCATTTGTTGAACAGTTCTGTTCGGTTTCTGACAATATCCTTGATATAAATACAATTGGATTTCTTGACTGACTCAACACGGCGCCTATGGCTTGTTACTTGCATCCGTCGTTAGTTCAAAAAGTTTATTATAGTTTTCTTAATATAATTCAACTTGCTTTTGTAATTTAGCTTTTAATATATTCATCGCCTTTATGGCGTTTTCATCTAAATTTATCTGTACAGTTTTGCTCTTATTCTTATTTATTCCACCTTTTTCTCCTCTCAAATGCTAAATTTGCAAAATTTCGTTTACATTAATAATAATGTAATATGAAGTTAATCCCAAAAAAGATTTTAGTTCCTTTAGATTTGTAGAAGTTGGGTATTCTTGAATAGTTTGGATTTTTATTAAATCAACGGTTATTCGCCCATTTTTAATAATATGTCCCAAATATTCAACTTCAGATTTATAAAAATGTGATTTTTCAAGTGACAATTTCATATTTGCCTTGTGTAAAGTTTTAGATATAGTTTTGATGTGGTTAATATGTTCTGGTGTTTTAGAAAATGTTAATACATCATCAATGTATACATATGCAAATCTGCCAATGTATTATCGAAGTATATCATCCACACATCTCTGAAATATGCTGGGTGCATTTTTTAGTTTGAAGGGCATTCGTAGAAATTCGTACTTTGCATTTATAGAGAAAGCAGTATTCTCTGTATCATTTTCTTTTATTTTTATTTATACTATTTTATTTATTCCTGATTCTAATTCAGTTGTGGAAAATATTCTATTGAGTATTTATATTTTTATCCGAAATGGGATATGTATCACTGCTCGTTTGAGAATTTAATTTCTAAAAATCAATGACCATTCTACGCTTAAGCTTCCCTTTATCATCGGTGCCTCTTTTAGGTACAGTCCATACTGGAGAATTGTATGGGCTTCTACTTGGTCTGATAATATTTTATCTCTTTGTATCTCTTTGTTCACAAAATCATTGTCGTTATATGGATATGGATATTATTTAGTGCATATGGGATTCTCATCTGTAGTTTGTATCGTAGCTTCTATTGTAGTTGTGAAAGAAAGTGAGCCATTTACAATATTACATAAATATTTCGTCCATTTCTTTTTTATATTTTTCTTTGTCAATAGTACAATTTATTCTTTCTGGATAGACGAGATTTTTTATATTAAGTCTTTTTTAAGTTATTTTATTTGATTCAAGATCAATACATGATTTTAATTTAGATAGTCCGTCTACACCTAATAGTGCATCATGTTCTTTTAATTCATTTATAACAAAAATACATTAAAAAACATTGATAAGTCGTTTAAACTTTATGAGTGAGATCAAGGCTTAAGTTGATATTGTTTTTGCTAATACTTTTTCCTATCGTAGAATTATTACTAATATAATTATTAGAGCTGCCACTATCAATCAACATATTTAGGTTGGACTTGCCATCCGAAGTATTGAGGTTTAACATCGGCAAGCCCTTCGAAAATCTAAAAATGCTGCCGTTGTATGTTCTGAGTATTGTTCTTCATTTTCTGATACATTAACTTTCATTGATTCAATATCTGCATCCTCAACTTGATTTATCTTTTGATTTTTCATCGGAGGTTTGAATCTGTCTGACTGGACACACGCGATGCTCTTGTGCGTCTTGCAAAAACAACTTTTTTTTCGCTTCATGTGAGGCCGTTTTGTGCGATTTACGCCTTCAGTCACTGTTGATGGTTTTTCCTTTTTTGAGGTAGTCCACGAAGAGTATGCCAGAAAAGCAACGCCATAACCTTTCCGAACCATCGACCCTCCCTCGGCAGCTTCGAAACACTCGTGCCGGCTTCAGTCCATTGCCGGGCACTCATTCTATTCACTGGTGTGTAATAGTGGATCTAAGTTTCATCAACAGCTATCAATCGACGCCAAAAGTCCGCCCGATTCCGCATCAGCAAGTCCAAACACTCTTTCGAAGTGCTCTCGCGTTCGTGTTTTTGGTCAGGAGTGAGTATGCGTGGCATCCAGCAGCAGTATAACATTTTCATATGCAGAATATTGCCTAAAGATGGCGTGTGCGCTCAGTACTAATCTTTGTGGTATCTGCTAGCTCGCGCAACTTCACTTTCCGGTCAGCCAACCCCTTTTCATGTATATTCATCGTTTTTGTCCATACTCAACATGATGCCAAACATATCAACAACAATCAGCTGTCAAAACAAAACTAAAGACAGTATCGCGCTGAAATTTGGCACGTCTGCCTAAGTATGAACGGACTTCAAGGCACCATAACCTTTTATGCAGTAGCAGCGCATTCTAGCACTCTAGGAAGTTACTTTTCACCCCACCTAGTAAAACTCTCCACTCTCCAATCTCCAATGGTTCAGTATTCTGATATTTGAGTATGGAAATCTTCTACAAGAAGAGACAACACTGTTTTTATGATATAATAATAGATTATAACAACTCAATTATCTGTCTTATTTATCATAAATAAATTAAGTTCACAGCATTAAAATCGAATGTGCTTTTTTCAATTTTCCTTTTCCACATATAAAATTCATTTATTTCCTTAAAGTCACTTAAATTCTTTATCTTTACCTTCCAATTTTACATCTTTACATAATCACAAGACCATTTTAACAGATTTCAGTAATGGAATTATTTCATATAAATCATATTATCAATGGTGCATGTGGAAGTATAGGGTGACCAGATAGCAATGGTAGTCTTTTCAATTGTTTTGTTTCAGCAACTGTCAAAGTTACCAGTGACGCCCAGCTTTCAAAATATTTAGTAAGGATTGCCATTTCATCATGCATCGTTTGACGCTAGCCGAACGTGCGAAAAAATAGAGTAGTTTGCTTCAATATGCAGCCTCCTTCTTGGGACTATCATGAACTTGGGAAAACACTACTCCGACCCCAACGTTGCTAGCGTCTGGGTCCATGATGAACATTTTTCCAGGTGTGGGGTTATCTAAGATGGGGTATTGCACAACTGCTGCTTGAGTTCTTGGAATGCTTTTTCACACTCTTCAGACCACCTGAATGCAGGTTCTTTACAATACCGGCAAAATACTTTATGAATTTTCTGTAATACGTGGAAAAGCAAAAGGAGCTTCTCAGTTGCTGTTTATCTTCGGGATATCTTGTCAGGATCTGTCCTTTTTCCTTCCTCGGATATATTGTGTCCTAGATATTTTACTTCCGGACCTAACAAGGGTTCAATGAGCGCTTCGCAGCCTCTCAAACACTTGCTTTATACTTTGGTGATGCTCCTTGAACGTCTTGCCTTTGACGATAACATCGTCCAGGCACGCTAGGGTGGTTTACTACATGATATCTTGGTCGAAGAGTTGCACAGTCCAAGCAGCATCACGGTAAACTACCCCTTTCTGCAGTGAAATCGCTCTTCGGGTCTAGTGTTGAGAACCATTCAGAGTGCTCACCGATAAGATTTTTTGCCAGAATACGCGTTCTTAATCCAAATTTTAGAGGCTGAGTACTTTTTTTCCCTTACGACCGATAAAGTCTCAATTAGTGTACGTTTCCACGTTTCTCCCTCTCTCTCACCTTTACACCTTTGGATTTAGAATCCTTGCAGGAACTGTGTTGTTCTTTGGTTCCACAAAGGTCTTTTTCACCATCAAGTCTCTCTTATTTTCTGACTCTATTAAATAAAATCGGTGGCTACCAGGACCACCTTCTTCTTTTGCCTAAACAACTGCTTCCGATGAAGGCTCTAGAATCTGGTTTCTGCAAATGATGACTTCATGATGGAAGTGTTGGCAATTCCGTTTATCATTGCTATCTCGATGTTACCGCATTTCAGGGTTTGTGGTCCAAAATCTACTACTAGTGCATATTGTTTCATGAAATCAATACCAATCATACACTCATCGTATATGTCAGCCACCAAAAATAAGTGAGAGAAGGCTATTCCGGCCAGGTGAATTTTTATGAGGACTTCACCATATACCTTACCCATTTCTCTGTAGCAGTTCTCAAGCTATAGCTGGTGGTGTTATGCAACCTAGATTTCTGCCCTACTGATGATTGAGGTTGTGGCACCGGTTTCTACTGTTGCCAGTTGAAGGCTAAAATTGCATCGTTTTACTAGCGAAATTCGGACTTGGTGCTGGGGCCGTCGAATTCTGCCCCGCGAAGATTGTGCTTAATCATTTACCGACGGATGTCTTCGACAAGTTTGACCGGCTCCTTTTTGCTTGTCCAAACTGTGAGGACACTGATTTTTCATACTGCCTTTGAAGATTTTTTATTTATTGCAGTTCCAGCAGCGCATTATTCGTATATCCCGTGGAGTATCTCGTTCCTCGACACGAAGTTTTGCGCAGGAGCCTTCAACAGGTGCTTCTTACCTGAAGATATCTGTTCCTTTGGAAGCCTGATAGGCTGCTTTTATCGCCATAGCGAAGCAAGTGCTTCAGAAAGAGTTCTTTTCCCAGCCATTGTTACTGCTAACTCTAGCTTCGAATCTGCAATTCCCCTGATGAACGCGTCCTTTGCCCTTTCGTCCATAATTTCCTGGCCTGCGGTGGGGTATGAGAAACCTTAACAACATTTGGCCGATTTTAAAATAAATAGTGTTTTACCATTGCATGACTGTTTCAGAAGTCGCCGTAGAGGCGTCTTTCGTCCATCAACATAAATAAACATGTCATGCCTTTCTTTTAAAGGATGATATTGTTTTCTTTAGGGATCGTTGATGAAGTACATTTTCAACATTTCCGATTTTTTCTATGCTATTTCAAATTTCCAAATTCGTTACTCAGTTTTTGCGTCCATTTCAAAAATTGTCGAGAAGAAAAATATCGATATGAACACTACGCTGTATCTTTCTCAAAGTTCACCCAATAATTCTCAAATTTGGTGGAAGTGTCAAGAATGTCAGCGAAATCAAATCGCATTTTTGAACAAAGTATTATGTTGCATTAAAATACCATTCCTTTTGTTGTTCAAAAAAAAAACTTTTCGAAATATTGTGAAAAATCTTTAAATTCAATCACAAAAACAAATATTTCCTAAAGCGCTAAAAAATGATATAATAATATAAAATAAATGTATTATTCATTATTTATTATTGTACGATTAATTTATATAATTAATTTATGTAATATATATAATTGTTATATAATTATGTAATTAAATTATATATTTAGCGTGTGTTAAACTAAAACCACAACAATTAAATTAATTGTAAATGATCTTAATTATTAATTATTTTCATTGAATAAATGTGCATTACAGTTACAGTACTAGCTTAAGCTTTTGATAAGTTGATTTTAGACAAGTTGCAATTTATTCATATTTTGAAAGGAAATATATGATTTTTTTTTTAAATTCTGAAATCATCCTCTTGTGCACTTTTTCATATATTCTATCATATTTGACAATATTTTATTTACTTATTTACCACACAGATATATATATTCAGCAGTCTAAAAATTTATTTTTTACGTTTGCTTTTATTATACATACCTAGTGAACGTTACGTTGTCTTTGCTGTCATTTTACGATTCTAGTTCGGACAAGCTTTGATAATTTACTTACAGTGAGTCTGAGCGGAAGATAAGTGTATGTAAAATAACAGTACCATAAAGTTTGGCATCTACGTAAGTTAGTTCATTTATGGGAATAGTTTAACTTTAATAATTTTTTATAAAAATTAAATAATTTAACTTTCGCACAGCACACTGTAAGTGGATTACCAATAAATTATGAATTTAAATTATAAAGGTGTTACTAGCAAGTAAAGGAGTTAATGTATCAACGACCCGTTGGAAGTAAATAGCTTTTGTTATAACAATTTTTTTTTGCAGTTTGAAGCAAATTTCTCTACAATATTTTTTTGGATTTCTTCTTTTGTCATGATGAACAATCCTAAAAATAAATATTTAACCCCACATCATAAAACCACCATGTTTTTGGATTCAAAGCCTCATTTGATTTTCCTCCCGCGCTCAAAAACCTATTTGATCCATAAATGTTAAATTTTGACCCGTAGAAGTTGCATTCATCAGCAAAGCTTTCTCTTTTTTTTATTTGCTTCGCTGACGAAATATTTCCTTCTAGCGTTAAAAGATTCACACTTAGTTCGTTGTGTCCACCTGTAAACGGCAATCCCGCAAAATGTTAGTATTACAAAATATTATTTGTGGAAGGTACAGCGTTGTGTTTACATCGATTTTTTTTTTTTCCTCAGAGAGCTTTGGATGCAAAAACCGAGCAACGAATTTGGAGATATTGGATGTATGCAATTTAAGTCCCTCGACACCAGCCTCACAGCGGCACATGTTTTATGTAGATGGATAACAAGAAAGGTCGACGACTTCTTAAACAAGCCAAACGTACAGCATTATTGACTATGAAATCGGTCAAACGATAGCGTCATACGAAGGTATTTTAAAATTGAAATTGTTAATCGTAGATAATTTTTTGTCGAAATATAAAAATTCATGTCATGTAATACAGATTTTTTTTCTCCATTATAAGCTTAATGTGTCCAGTCACAACCAAATTTTTTAGAGGAATTTATTACGACACATTTTACTTATTTGTATATTGTTTTTTTTTTGTTGCTATTACCAATATTTTAAATTCAATTTTGCAAAAGGTTTGTGTATATTTATTTTTACAAATAAAAATAGTCAAAATAATCATTAATTCTTTTTATTACTTTTTGTGAAAAGTTAAAACAATAATTGAACTAAAATTATATTATTTCCACCCAATCTAATAATCCAGTTTATTCGTGTATTTTACTATAACTTATATTTTTATTTTATATTGCAATAAAAGGAAGAACACGAAATACAGTTTAGGATGTAAGAACCACATTCATTGGTACTGCCCGGGATGGGCGTAAGCCAGGTATAGAATATAGGGTGAGTTTTTTAACTTGAGGCATCCAAATTACTCGAAAAATACGCGATATCGCGAAAAATTTTCCAGACAAAAGTCACAAGGTTCTGAAGGGGTCATAAGATGGTGACCACGGCTTTGACTTTGAGCCACATTTTCAAGGTCAAACGAAGGTCACTTTTGATTTTTTAATCGGAACCCCTATTTTTTGACAGATTTGTAATCTGTTTAAAAAATTACAATTCTTTTATATGAAACACTTTTTTCAAATATGCGTTCTTTTCATGTCAGAGGGCGCCATAAAATTTAAGGCATCAAAATTACTCGAAAAGTACGAAATATCGCGAAAAATGTTTCAGACAAAAGTCACAAGGTTCTGAAGAGGACATAAGATAGTGACCACGAGTTTGACCTTGAGACCCATTTTCAAGGTTAACCAAGGTCACTTTTGATTTTTCAAGTGATAATTCCTGATTTTCATTGCTCAGTCGTATTCCTCAATGGGGCACACGACTTTGTCTCAAAGGTCTTATTCATCCAGTGCTAGATACCACTGCACTGGCACGCCTAAATCATTAATCGGTTTCTTACGTTGTTAGGGTGTTAGAAGGTCGAGATTTGTTTTGAGGAAGTCATTATTGCCTCGAGTGAAGTTAAAACTTAAAGAAATTTCAGATAGAGACAAATTGTCCTAAACTTATCTGAGAGTGTATGATGTGCACTCTGCCCTTTTTTTCTACTTGAACGGAACTGTACTTCATTTAGAAGTTCGATATTTGTTTTGAGGAACTGGTTATTATTACTAACGTTCAATTCAAGAGAAAGTTGAAATGATATTGATTTATGGAGAACGTGGAAGAAACATCGATGGCGCTGTTGCTCTTTACGCCCAACGTTTCCCAGACCAGATACTATCGAGCGCTTCCTTTTATCGGATCATCCAACAATTCACTGGTGAAGGAAGTGTGCAACCAAAGAAAAGGAATCGGTCAGATAGGGTGGCTGTTGAGGACAATGAAATAACAGTGTTAGCTGCCGTTGCACACGATCCTCACATTAGCGCTCCCCAAATAAGTCGTGAATCAGAAATTTCTCAAACAACTGTCTGTAAGATATTACATCGGCATCGGCATCCTTATCATGTTTCAATGCATCAAGAACTTTCTAGTGAGGATTTTCGCAACCGGGTTTCCTTTTGTCAATGGGCACTTCAGCAAATTGAACGAGACCCCCTTTTCTTCGCCAAAGTGTTATTCTCTGATGAGTCGACTTTCACCAATCACGGTACGGTCAATCGACATAATATGCATTACTGGGCTACCGAAAACCCTTTTTGGTTGCGATAAATTAATAGATCCATATTTTATTGAAGGCAACTTGAATAGCGAATAGTATGCAAACTTCTTGCGGGACCATCTTCCAGTATTACTAGAAGAACTGCCATTGGAGTTGCGACGAACATTGTGGTTTCAACATGATTGTTGTCCAGCCCATTATTCCCAAGCAGCCCGGGACGTATTAACCAATGTTTACCATCAACGATGGTTCGGACGAGGGGGTCCGAGGCAATGGCCTGCTAGATCACCTGATCATACTTCACTTGACTTCTTCTTGTGGGGCTACTTAAAAAGTGAGGCTTACAGAAAAAAGTCAACAACAACTGAGAACATGAAAAGACGAATAACTGAAGCTTGCCGGAAGATTACGCCAGAAATACTTTTCAGTTCTGTTGGTTCATTTAGAGCGCGGTATACAAGTGTATTGAAGTGGATTCAATGATTCAACAGTGGGAGGCAAGGGGACTCGCTCTAATTAATCGCCCCGAAGAAAACAAAATACTGCTACGTCCACGTCGTTGTTTCTGGGTTATGCTAAACGCAGTATGTAAAAACAAATGACAAGCCTACGAGCAATACGACTGAGCAATGAAAATCAGGAATAATCATTTGAAAAATCAAAAGTGACCTTGGCTCAAGGTTAAACTCGTTTTCACCATCTTATGTCCCCTTTAGAACCTTGTGACTTTTGTTTGAAACATTTTTCATTATTCGTTTTTTTCGAGTAATTTTGATGCCTTAAGTTTTATGGCGCTCTCTGACGGGAAAAGAACGCATTTTTGAAAAAAGTGTTTCATATAAAAGAATTGTAATTTTTTACACAGATTACAAATCTGTTAAAAAAATAAGGGTTCCCATTAAACAATCAAAAGTGACCTTCGTTTGACCTTGAAAATGGGGCTCAAAGTCAAACTCGTGGTCACCATCTTATGTCCCCTTCAGAACCTTGTGACTTTTGTCTGGAACATTTTTCGCGATATCGCGTATTTTCGAGTAATTTGGATGTCTCAAGTTAAAAAACTCACCCTGTTACTGTGTATGCATGCACTGTGATAATTCCAAAAAAAAATGTTTGCTATCAATAAGGTTTGTTCTTATTATTTATATATTCAACTAATATGTATGCACTCATGACCAATTGGCTCTTTTTTTGATAGAAATTCTTCAAACACAAAGCTGATTTGAACTATGAATAAAAGGGAGATGAACTAGGAATCACTTAACAGAAGCGAAAATGAAAATAATAAAACAGAGGATGATGATTACGAAGTTGATAAAAAATGGTTTGCAATACCTGGACACTTGAGAGATGAAAAGCTCCAAATAGAAAATGAACTTTGCCCCGATACGCCCCTTGAAGAAAAAAGAAAATAAATAAAACAGAACAAATCAAACCACGATATATTAGCGCAATTTAGGAACACGAAAATGGCAATCAGCCATACGACTGTCTTCCAATCATCTTCAATAGAATGCAGTGAAAAAAAGTGAATCACTTTGTGAGCTCGCTGAAGCGTTTTGAAGTGTTTTAGTACGTCTATTTCATGACAATTGTTTAAAATAGTGTTATCAATTAAATAGGAATGCAGCTTTATCTTGAATCACTTCCATATCATTTTCAGTTAGTACTAACCCTTAAAAGATACGTGTATAAATTTGACAGCTGTCGGGCGATTAGTTCTCGAGACAGCGTTGTGAGTGAACTTTTTTTATTGTGAAAAAAATAGATTCAAAGTGTGATAATTTATCATTGCTTTTTGATGGAAAAAAATGCAGCCGATGCAAAGCAATGGCTTGATAAGTGTTACCCGCACTCTGCACGAGCCAAACGAATCATTCGCAAGCGGATTGAAAAATTTAAAAGTGGTCATACAAGCACCTAAGATGTTGCACGCGGTGGACGTCCGAAAGATGCTGTTTCAGATGAAAACATCAAAAAAGTCCACAAAATGATTACGAATGACCGTAAAGTGAAGTTGATCGAGATAGCTGAGGCTCTGAAGATATCAAAAGAGCGTGTTGGATATATCATACACGAATATTTGGACATGCGAAAGCTCTGTTCAAAGTAGGTGCCGCGTTTGCCTATTTTGAGGCTAAACCGAAATCGTACTACAAAACTAGTATAGAAAGATTGAAAAATCGTTTCAATCAGTGTATCGCCAGGCAACTATATTGATAAATAAAGTTGAATTTTGCAAAGATTTTGTGTTTTACTATAAAACGGCACTAACTTTTCAGCCCAGGTGTTATGTTGAACAGGTTTAGGTTTAGAAAAAAAAATAAATAAAACCACTTGGTTTAGAAAAAAAAACTAAGTAAATAAAATAAATGAGATAATCTTTTTAGTTTAAATCTTTTTTTATTTGTTTTGATAAAAGTGTATTAAAAAAATAGCCAAAAATTGCTGCGGGTTTCAGGAAGCTCTGCCGAAAGGTCGGTAAACCAAGTACTTCTCTTATTATTTAGAATTGCGTTTCGCGCATTAATTGTAACAATTCTGCATCTGGAAAAGGGATTACAATATCGTAGTGTTTGGATTTATTTCCGTTGTTAGAGTGTCAAACTAACAATATTGAATCTCAGTCAACATTTGTTAAGCAAGTAAGAAATCACACAATCTACACACACTACAATCTGTTGAAAAATATGAAGTATCGGAATTGTTTATGTAACAAAACACGTACCTTGAATTAAGAATTGAAAACTGTGTTGATACAAAGGAATCCGAGAAAAAAGCATCTTTAGGATTGTGTTGTGTAAATCTTTTAAAAACAAGTCAAAAATAATATGTTGAGTGCGTGGATTTTTTTTACACATTTTTTAAAGAACTTTATTAAATTAATATATGTTTCGATCGATAACTTTTGCCATTTTTCTGGTTAAAGCATAAGCCATCTGTTCGTGAACAAAATTTATAAATAATATACATATATAGGGTTTTCTAATAACGACTTGACAACTTTTTTTTTAAGTAAAAGGCAAACCCTTTGAGATATTTCAAAAAGTTTATTATTGGCTTGAAGTACAATCAAAACATTTATGAATGGAACTCGACTTCGTTCATATGGCCACCGTGGGTACGTTTGCAGCGGTCGATTCTTTGGAACATATTTTCAACGATTCGGCCACAAATTTCGGCCGAAACGGCCGCTATTTGGCGTTCAATATTGGCTCTGAGCTGTTCCAACCTCGTCGGCGAGTTGCCATAAACCAATAACTTAACGTAGCCTCACAAAAAATAGGCAAGTGGCGTTAAATCGCACGAACGAGTAGGCTAATCGACTGGCCCATGTCTTGAGATAACACGCTCACCATACTTAGTCTTCAAAAAATCGATTGTAGCGTGTGCTGTTTGGCTGTGGCACCATCCTGTTGAAACCACATGTCGTCCAAGTCCATATCTTCCAATTCGGGCCGCCAAAAATAATCGGTGATCATGGCGCGATAACGCTGACCATTCACAGTAATGTGACGATCGTTATCGTCGACGAAAAAATATGGCCCAATAACGCCGCCGGCATGCAAACCGCACCAAACAGTTATTTTTTCTGGATGAAGTGGTGATTCATGAAGCACATGTGGGTTTTAACCTGACCAATAACGCATATTTAGCCTATTGACGAACCCATTGAGCCAAAAATGAGCTTCGTCACTGAAGATGATTTTGCGATGAAATTCATTACCTTGGCGCATCTTCTCCGGAACCCAATCGGAGAATGTACGTAGCTTCAAATGGTCCATCGGCTTCAATTCTTGAGTCAGCTTGATCTTATATAGGTGTAAACCAAGATCCTGACGCAAAATACGCCATAATGTGGTCTGAGCGATGCCCAATTCTTGAGAACGCCGTGGAATAGACTGATTTGAATCGTTTGCTACGGACGTCTGAACAGCAGCGATATTTTCGATACTTCGACCAACCCGTTGTCTCACTGACAAGGCAACATCAAACAACGAATATGTAGACTCAAATTTTTGCACTAAACTTGTTATTGCCTCTCTACTAAGGCGAGAATTACGACCGAAAATTGGAGTTAACGCTCTTAAAGTTTCAGTAACCGACTCCGAATATCTGTAGAAAATTTTTATAATTTGCAGACGTTGCTCGTTAGTGTACTTTACCACGATAAAAAAAGTTTACTGAATAAATTGACAGTGACAGTTTGATGATTAGTGAAAGTAGATGGGAGTAATTTCCGGACGAATAAAGACTCTCTATGCTGTCACTGTTCAACAAGAAAAGATATGTTTTACTTAAACCGCATTTTTCCAACCCTCATTTTTACCCCACACATATAGTACAAAAAGTTAAAACCCTACACACCCCAACATTTGGTCCTTTTCGAGCCGAATAAAAACTCCACAAAACATTAAACAAATTAAACATTTAAAAGAAAAATTAATCAAAAAGTGTAAGTGCAAGTACAAGAACAAAGTGCAAGTGCAAACTGCAAGTGTACAAAAAATAAGAAATATATTTATATAGATATATATAAAACATAAAGTACATACATATATTCTCTCGCGGTCGGTGTCATGCCCCTTGTCTTGCTCTTTTTAAGGACTTACAGACTCTTTCGGTGGTTGTGCATAGATCGCATTTCCCGCGCCATGTAAAAATTAAATATTATCAACTTTAACCTCAACTGTTACCAGCTGGGCAAAGCTAACCAAAGGTCGTAAGTTACTGAAATAAAATATTAATTATTTCAATATCATTTAATAAACAACTGTATTTAATAAAATTTAATAAATACTTGATATACTTGATAAATACACATATTGGTTTATATTTACTTAATTTTCAAATAAAAACCATTTAAAAATGTCGAAATTGTCCACGGGTGCAGATCAGAAAAGTGCAGATTCTTCGTGACCACACCAACTTCAATAAGACTGGAGCATCGCGTCGTACAGCCAGCTATCTGTCAGGTCGTCTTCTTATTCTAGAAGGGAACTTCAAGAATGCGCTTGGTCTTCAAGCGAAGATTAGACGAGGAGAAATTGAAGAAAGTCTGGAAGAAGAAAATTTTTATGAAATTTTTGATCTGCTTCAAGAAACATATTTCACTTACTGAGGGGAATGGTCGACGCTATCAACAATGCCAAGTTAACATCCAAGGAGAAGACTGTGGAAGGTGAATCTATAGGTGCTTCTCTCATTACCCCAAATTCAAATACCACATTTTGAGGGCTCGTACACGAAGTGGCGGGCTTTTCACGATGTTTTTTTGTCCTTAGTCCACACCAATAAGAAGCTGAGTGAAATCCAAAAGCTTCACTATTTAAAGTCGTCTCTTACATGTAAAGCTGCTCGTTTGTTGCAGCATTTAGGTTTGTATTCTGGCAATTATGATAAAGCATAGGAACTGCTTGTCGATAGATACGACCACAAGCGAGTGTTGGTAAACGCTGATTTTCAACTTTTTTTTTGAACAGCAGTAGTTGACAAAGGAGACTGCGAACAACATCAAGTCTCTACTGGACAATTCCCAGGAATGTTTCCATGCTCTAGACAATTTAGGATTGCCGGTTAGTTATTGGAATGACATGTTAATTTATATTCTGGTGCAAAAATTACCTGCTTTTACTCAGCGTTTGTGGGAGGAGAAGTTGGGTAGTTCGAAAGAGTTGCCAACACTGAGACAATTTACAGAGTTCCTGGAGACACGTTTTCGAACCTTGGAAGCAGTAGCTGGAACGTATGGCATAAAGGTCAGCGGTTCTTCTGCACATAAGGCTGCTGCGGACGAAAAGAAAACGGTGTTGCACATCGGGAAGAAGCAGTTCGCCTGCCACTCCTCCCTTCGTACCTGTCAGAAGTTTATTGCCATGGAGATCTGCGAACGATCTAAGGCAGTGGACAGAATCGGGTTTTGCCGGAACTGTCTTGCATACAGTCACCGGATTAATCAATGTCAAAGCAGTGTGCGCTGCTATTACTGCAAGCAGTAAACCTCTCATGCGGCAGATCCTGGACCTGAAGCAACGTTCATTATTGAATCCGCTGTCCAGTTATTAGGGCTTCATCAACCGCGAACATTCATTAAGATATCTTGATTGGGAAAAATCAGTAGCGGTTCATGACAGCGGTATATAAATTTTACCTTTGGGTCGCTGGTGACAATATTCGAAACAAATACCCGGGCCTACGTGTTCAAGTCGCTGACTGGTCTGTTGCCGTCCAAGCCTCTAGCTCAACAAAACTGGGAACACATCGAAGGCTTAAGGTTAGCTTTTCCATAATTCGATAAGGCTGCAACTGTTGACATTCTCCTGGTAAGCGATGTTTAATCTGAATTTATTTTAGCATCCATTGTACAATTTTGCGAGGTATAAAACCTGTCTACAGCTTTTTACAGATTTTCGACATAGATACTCAGCTGCGAAGGTTCTGGAGGAGTTGCCATTCGACACTAAAGAGACTGCTGAAGACAAAGCATGTGAAAAGCATATGAGGTATCGCTGCCATTTAAAACCGGATGTAAGCCTGGGTTTGGTGCCTCGAAGTAAGGTGCCTTACGTAGGTTTCATTAACTGGAAAGAAGATTCCAGGAAAATTCATCACTGCACAAGGAGTACTTTAAGTGCTTAAATGAATATAAGGAGCTTCAACAGATGACAGAGGTTGACGAAACGAATACCATACTGGATACACCACACCATTTCTTCATTCCTCACCATGCGGTATTCAAAGAGTCGAGCACAACTACGAAGCTTCGAGTTCACCTGACGAACTGCAGCTCTTGGAAACACATTCAGACCCAACACAACCCAGCTGACTTCGGCTCGAGGGGTATATTGCCATCAGCAATTAAACGAAACGAGTTGTGGTGGAAGGGCCCAAGTTTCCTACGAGAGAATTGGAAATTTGAGATTCCCATTCAACCCAAAAGGATTAACCCTGACTTGGAGCAACGAAAGGAGAACACGACCAACATTTTCCATGTCACGCAACAAATTGGTTAAGACAATGAGGTCATCAATTTTGTGCTTAAGCAATCTTCGTAAATAAGGCTTTGTCACATTCTAGCCTATTACATTCGTTTTCTTTTTAACTGCCAAGCAAAAACTGAAACAAGGTATAAAGGTTCATTGAAGGTCAACGATATTGTCAAGGCTATGAAATTGTTGATAAAAACCTCAAACAACAAATATTCCCTGTAATAAATGTTGCAAAAAAGGTTTATCCCAAACGTACCTTGAATTTGAATCCCTTTATAGATTCTGACGACATTTAACGTGTTGGAGGGAGACTACAGAACTCAAACTTGGACGATGAACAGAGACATCCATCTATTTTGGCACCAGATCATCATCTCACACACCTTAAAATAGGAGACGCACACAAAAACACAATCCATGGTGGTGTTTCTTTAATGATGGCGTATACCGCACAGTGTTCTGGATATTTTCTTTAAAGAGAAAGGTGAAAAAGATTAGATTAGAAATTAGGATTTCACACTAAAATAACGATTTTAACAATTTTTCATCCATTTGTACACAACACAACACAAAAACATTTTACCCCGTTTCCCCTTTCTTTTTTTTTTTTTTTTTTTTTTTTTTTTTTTTTTTCTTCTCAATCACTCAATAATATTTCTCAGTCAACACTAAGCAAACATACACAAGATATAACGAAGCTTCATTCCTACACAGCACAATACACATACAGTCCACTCTAAACCACACAAAATCATTCATTTAAAACAACGTTGCGGAGTTCTGAAATTAAAAAAATTCCGAGGGGAATTGGAGAATGAAAACCCTGACGGCATTTGAGACTTCCTACTGAATCCCAACGTTGTCCACTCAGAACACACCACAAATAATTTTCACCCTGTTTTCTCTCCATCAATCATTGAGAATTTCTTTCTAAATAAATGTACACATAATATAATGAAAATTCTTTCCACAACACAACATTTTAAGCAACACAACACAACATTTATAAAATAAACACTAAATAATAATAATATATATCTTAAACTAATCTTAACATAAATTACATAAATAAAGTAAATAATAATATTGTAATAAATATGTAAATAATAAAAGAAAACTTACTCAAGATGAATTGCAACAACAATTCAATAGGCGGATTCATGGCTTTACTTGAAAACGTAAACACCACACACGCTAAGAAGGCTAATTCAGGCTTCATCAAAACACTAACCGTTCGCGACTAACTGCACAACCAAAAATTGCGTACGCGGAGAACAGTTATCGTACAAAATAACACCAGAAATTTTACCGAGTTGTTGGGAAAATAATTACAATGAACTTTTTTTTTCATTTTCACATTTCTCTTTTTCTTTTGTTATTTTTTTTATTTTTTTTTGTTTGCACTGCACTCGAATATTACTTTCGCGAAACAATAACACGTATATACGATTGTGTACTCGCGCCGATGTATACAATTCAAAGCGAAATCGAATGGCGCGAAGGAAGGGGAGCAGACAATATAAATAAATGAAAACACCTTTTTTAACACCACTCTAACAAAAAAAAAGAGGGAGAACAAAACTAAACCGAACAACACGACGCGAATTGACCTAGTTTCGATCAATGATCAAAACAAACTATTGCACTAGGCGAATTACGCACATTTTATCTCCCTTTGTTGCTCGTTTGTTATATCGTCGTCCTTGTCACCTACACGTAATGTTTGAAATTATTAATTTACACGATTTTGTCTCATTTACATGTAGATAGTCAACACACTCGCACTCACACAGCACACAACTTTTATGTCAAAAGAGGTACAACATCCTCCACCTCCATTTGGGTACATTAAGGTACAAGAGCAAGAACACTTGCATGTTCGTAAATAAAATGTATAAATAATATACATATATTTTAGTTTATATAATTATTGTTTTTCAATCTTAAAATTGTAATCCACATAAAACTAAGCTAAATTAATTGAAACCTAATCTGAAATGTAAACAATTAAACGTAGCGTAAGGTTATGAATCTATATTGTGTTCTGGACGGGAATTCAAAATGAGAACACACTCTTGCTTGCTGAAATTGGTATTGGCGGTGAGATGTTGCTCCGCTGCTGGGTGCTTCGCTTGCTTGATGTCGTTTCTTTTCTGGGCAACCGGTTCAAACCAAATTTAAAGCGTGGTGGTTGCTCCTCTGCCGGGCACGCTAACCTCAAAATTTGTCCCTTACGTAAAAGGTAAAATAAAAGCTGTTATAGCTGGGAATTTCAAAATGAAAACACACTCATTTCTTTTCTTGAATTTGATTCGATTTGTTTTATTTTTCTTAAGAAAAATTGTTATAAATATAAGGATTACAATAGATGAAAGTACTTACACCTTGTGTTCCCTCTAAGATATAGTTTGAAAATGCCGGAAGTTGAAAGAAGTAAAATAAAATCGGAAGTTTTGAGCAAAAGCCACTGAACTGAAAATATTTACTTTGAAAGGACACTTGGAGAGAATGTTCACGAGGTGTGTACATATAACTAAAGTTAACACCCCACGTCATAGGTTCACTGACGTCTAGTTTCGCCAACATACACACAGGCCGTTTCAGGGTTCCGAGTTGAGTTCGCACCCCGGCAGACCTAACCTGTGAATCTTTCCCTGTGAAAACTCGAACTTTTCTCCCCATCGGCCATCTGGATCGGTTCAAACTTCTGTCACAGATCAGGACTACGTCATCGACGGCGAGTGGCTTCACGGACTGAAACCATTTCTTTCTGCGGCATAGGTCCGGCAGGTACCCAAAATTTGTGTTGGACCTGTTGCACTTTTCGCCATTGCTTTCGGCTCACACGATAGTCTTCTTCACGCGGATGTGGTGTCTGTTCGGAGTTAGGAGTGCCTAAAAGAAAATGGTTAGGGGTTAGTGGTTCATTATCGGGAGCGTCTAGTGTAAGTTAAAGGCCGTGAGTTTACGACATTCTCGGCTTCACACATGAGGCTGTAAAGACTGTGCTCCTGAAGGTCTTCGTTATATAGCGCATGCCCCATTGCTCACTTCACGCTGCGCAAGAAATCGTTCCCAGCATCTCCCTGCATGAGGGTTAAGAGGACAGTTGAAAACCTATTAAATTTTTGAGTTTGCAAGTATGTCCACAATGATCCCGTGGTCCAGCTTTTTCAATTGTCGCTTCAGTTCTCTGTCGGCTTCTACGAAGTTTGTGGCGTTGTCGGAGCGTATTCGCACGGTAGTTCCTCTTCGGTTAATGAAATTGTGAATACACATCAGACATGTGTCGGTTGAAAGATCCTTCGCGATTTCCAAGTGGATTGCTCGAATCTTCTCGGTGCGTCGTCCGAATACGACTAAAAATTTCCCATGTAGTCGATGCCTACGTACATGAGCGGATTGTCCGGCTTCGCCCTCTCTCTTTTACACACTTGACATCTTCCTGCCGCACTTCGTACCTGGGTTCGAACATGTGGTATCCAAAATCGACGTCGTGACTCTGCTATGATCGTGCCTTCGTTCTGGTGTTTCCAAATTCGGTAATATGAGTCCACAATCAGTTTAGTAACGTGATGTTTCTGCGGAAGTATTATTGGTCGACGCGTGCAGGTGGGAACAGCTTCAGCTGCGTCGTTCGCTTATTCGTAGGATACCTCTTGCATCCAGATACGGAGTCAGCTTCCAACGCTTGGTAGTCGTCAGAGTATGCAGAGTTTTGCACTGTTCGGAATATGTTTTTGATGAATCTGAGCACCCAGCCCATAACTCTTTTCAATCGAGTGAAACTCGAAAATCTATCAAACATTTTGTTGACGATTATATTAAGGAGTAACATTTTTTTTTTTGTCTCGTAGCTCTTCTACCGTTGACTTGTAGGGTTCGGCTTCGCGCTCATCTCTACTCAAAAATGCGGGAGCTTTTGCCAGAAGGACTCTCTTTTACCATCCGATGCTCTCGTCCAGAATTCTGCTGGGTTAGGTGCGCTTGGAAGCCACCTCCATTCCGATATCTCACTGCTATCCAGAATTTCACTTACACGATGAGCTACGTACGGTTCGTATCGCCTATGGTCCGACCTTGTCCACGCCAGCACGGTTTTCGGGTCACTCCACATCACAGTCCTACTTGGTTTAACTTCATGACACCAGACTACCATGCCACGTAGACGTGTTGCCAGTACTGCAGATTGAAGTTCTAGCCTGAGAATCGACGTTAGTTTTAAAGGAGCACACTTCGTTTTCCCAGCTATGAACGTCAACGCTACCCTTTCGTTCCCGTCTGGTATTCTCCAGTAGGCAACAGTCGCATAGGCTTGCTCGCTAGCATCTGCTAATATATGCAACTCGACTGGTGTTGATACAAAAGCAGCAATGTAACAGCGCGGTACGTTCAAGTTCTTAATCTCTTCTAAACCTTGGATCCACTTAGACCAAATATCGTTGGCTTCATCTGTGATTTTCTTATCCCAATCTATCTGCTCACGCCAGGCGCTTTAAAGAGCTAACTTAGCTATTAGCGAATGCTCTGCAGCCATTCCTAACGGATGGAAAACTGACATCGCGATACTAACCATTTCGTGTTTTGTTGGCCTTCTGGATCCCTTAAGTAATCCCGGATCGATTCTACCAATATACCCAGTGTAACCCTAATACCTCTTCGTTCTGTCCTGTTTCGCCTTTGTCAAGGTTGAAAGTCGAAGGCCCTAGCACGCCCTCACCAAAAAATAGGAAGCGTTTTAACTCAAACCCCTTTTCTTACGGATCCAGACTACCTGTTCGATAATTTGAATTGACTTTTGTTCCGTTGAGAAGCTGCAGGCGACGTCGTCCACGTAATGATTGTATAAGATGGAATTGACTTGTCTTGGAATTCTGCGGCGTTACGATTCTTGATAAACTGCGCTGAGCACGTTGAAGAAACAGCTCCGAACGTCATCGATGTCATTACATGCTCTTGCAGCTCATCCTTAGCATCGTTTTTCCAAACAAACCTTTGTGCCTTTTGATCTTTCGCTCGGATCTTCACCTGATGGAACATTTAGACAATGTCAGCACAGACTCCTATAGGCCTTTGTCTCAGCTTCATTAAAACCATTGTTAAGGGCTGAGATTAGTTCAGAATTAAGTGAGACGCCATCAACATCAGCAGCTGAATCGAATACCATTCGTAGCTTGTGTGGCTTGTTCGGATTGACCACAAAACTGAATAAACCTTCCTTGCATAATCATGCATGATCCTAATATACTCCCCACGAAAACCTGCATTTTGTTGAAAATTCTTCTCCAGTGCAAGGAATCTCCTCACCGCCATCTTTCTGCTCTCTGGTAAAATAGTGTCATCCTGTCTCCAAAGCAATCCTGTCGCAAAACGGCCATTTACTCTTACTGTTGTAGATTCAAACAACTTGTTCGCCCTAGCCACCTCGTCGGAGTCCATTGTCTTTCCAAAAGCTTGTTCTGCCAGTCTGTCTTCCAGTGTAATTCTTCACCAACTTTTTAATCATATCCTGGCGTTCCGGTTGAACAAAGAACGTACGATTGCAATCAGCAGTGTCCGCACCTCCAGGTCCATATACAACCCATCCGAGCTTTGTCAAAACTACACCCGGACTCTTCCATCCTTCAGATACGGTCCTGCTGGCTACCCCTAGGTGTACGTTGTCCAATCCATTTAACAGCTCTGGTGTTGCACCCTTGTAATCAGCAATCGGAAGACTCTTCATGTGACGATACCTTGTGTGCAATTCCGTGATAGCTAGAGTTTGCGTAGGTAGCTGAAAGTCCTTCACAGTCCTAACCCCTTTGGTTTCCAAACCACTGCAGCTACGTACTTGCGTACAAGATTACTGGCAGTATTTCAAATAGAAGTCTATTGGTACACGAATTCACAATTGAGTTGGTAAGAACACGCTGATTTGGCTGACGTATTGCACTTTCTTCGGGCCCCGATGAATGCAAAAGCCCATGCAGCTACAGTCTTTAAAATCACACTTATGCCGCTGTGAACAGTTGTTACTTCGATGACCTTCACCTAAACAATTGAAACACAACCTCGTTTGTCACAAGAAATGCCAACGTTGATTCTCGCTCATTTCCTTGAATTGCCTACACCTCTCAATATTATAATTTGCGCTACAAACTTTGCAGTTACCCACTACGTCACCTGCATGGTAGAACCTTGGTCGTCCCCCACCTTTGGTATCTCCCTTTCTTTACGCAGATGGAGCTCACCACGTTGGCTAGCTCCTGCAGCCAGGTACTAAAATTCTTGATGCTTGGGTTTATTATCGTGGCTGCGTATCTAGCCCAATCCAGTCTCCTTTGAATTGGTAATTTCCGGATAAGTTCCTCCATAAGAGTGGGGTTGGATAAGTGTTGTGTACAACCCGCCGCCTCTAAGAAAGAAGACAGGTACAACTGCTCCACACGATTCTCAGCAATGGGTAGAATGCTTCTTATCCTCGCTATTTGGCTTCTCACAAGTTGGTCTTGCCTGCCAAACCTATCCTGGAGTATCTTCATCACTTGTCCGACGTTGGCACTGTGTATTAGCAAACACTCCACGGTCTCTCTTGCCTTTCCCTTCAGGGACATTTGTAGACGCATCATGTTTTGACGATCATTGTATCCATACTCTTCGGTGGTCATCGAAAACGACTCCGTAAACATGGGCCATACCTCTAGGCGGCCGTCAAACTCGGTAAGGTTATAGAGCTTCTGTACCTGCTCCGGTCTAGGGGTTGATAGCGTTCGGCTTAGCTCACTCAAGGCACCTACTAACCCCACCTCACTTGTATTTGATCCTGTTTGCTGTTGCAGTTTCGTTGCCCCTAGCAATCTGTGATTGTAAATCCTGTATGTGCTGCATCATCTCGTTGAGCCTCTGCTCAACAGATGGAGCTACTGCTGGCGGTACTTCTTGGTGGCATATGTTTACGTCTATATTGTCTTGGGTATCGCTGTCGACTTTGTCGTTTTCGGCACGTTCTCCTCTCTTTCTCGTTGTCGGTGACATCTCCAAACGGCGACAATGTAACTCTCTCTAAACTACTTAACCCCTAGTGCACACAATTCCTAAAACCAAAAAATCCCCAACCAAAAACTCAAAAGCACTCACCTGCATGTTCACGAACTATGTCTTTGAATCGCCGGGAAGCTTTGTTGCTTAATCTGAATAACTATCTTCCTAGTTTCGGTCGCTGCTTGACGTAATCCCTTTTTTGGCGTTGTTGAAATATCACGAATGCTTGCTGAAATTGGTGTTGACGGTGAGATGTTGCTCCGCTGCTACTTTCTTGTACGGGTGCTTCGCTTGCTTAATGTCGTTTCTTTTCTGGGCAACCGATTTAAACCAAATTTAAAGCGTGGTGGATGATCCTCTGCCGGGCACGCTAACCTCAAAATTTGTCCCCTAGGTAAAAGTTAAAAATAAAAGCTGATTTTGATTCGAGTAGTTTTATTTTTCTAAAGAAAAATTCTTATAAATATAAGGATTACAATAGATGAAAATACTTACACCTCGTGTTCCCTCCAAGTAACAGTTTAAAAATGCTGGAAGTTGAAAGAAGTAAAATAAAATCGGAAGTTTTGAGCAAAAGCCACTGAACTGGACATATTTACTTTGAAAGGACTAATGATACTTGGAGAGAATGTTCACGAGGTGTGTACATATAACTAAAGGTAACACATCTTAAACGCCGCAACATATGGTATGAAACTTATTGTAAAAAAGATGAAAGTAATTTCCGGTCGTATAAAGACTCTTTGCTTTTACTGTTCAACAAGAAAAGGCGTGTTTTACTTAAACCGCATTTTTCTGGCCCCTCATTTTTATCTCACACATACAGTTCAAAAAGTTAAAACCCTACACACCCCAACACCATCATTGAAGAATTTGTGGGCGAAAAACTAAACCACGTGATTTTACAGGTTTCTTTTGAAGTAGGTTTTATTTAATTGTGTGGTGGTACTGTAGATAGCGAAGCAAATAGTAATAGGAAGAGATAAGCTTATGACTATACGGTGAATCAATCTTTCCAACCATGCTCTCCCAATTTTTGCCGAGTCATTAAATATGTGTTTGGTTGCCCTTATCTGATGGAAAACATCGCTTTTCCTATGGGTCAGTTCTGGTTGCCTTACCTCAGATGCCGTGTTTAGTAGCATTAGTTGTTCACAGATGAGAGTGGAATCAATCATCTGGCTAGAAAAGAGTAGCCGCAAAACACAAAGCATTACCTAATATGTCACAAATGAAGGTTTTGACAAAGTTTGTGAAGCTTTATCTGCCTTGGACCTCGAACTTTTTCTTTTATTATATCTGACCTATAACCTGTAATCAATCCTGAAATAAGGATATTAGCGATCCCTCTTTCAGGAACAAGTTTCTTTCAGTAAGACATCTATAAAAACAAATGTCTATTTTTGTACATTTTTTATTATTTGTTTTTAGAAAATCAAACAAAAAATTAACAAAAAAGTTTTGTTGTGTCTTTCGTTAGATGAAAAAAAGAGATCTTAACTGCAACTTTTTAAAATGCTATAATTTTTTTTATTTTTTGATAAATTTTATTGTGCCAAAGCAACAAATGTTGGAAAATACATCAACTTTCAAACTGTGTCAGTAGTTTTCAATATGTCCACCTTTATCGCGAATAATAGCCTTGAGGCGGCTGAAGAAAGCACCGCTCGCTGAACGCAAGTGGTTCTGCGGTATTTTGGCCCATTCCCGACGAAGTGCTTGTTTAAGGTGGTCCAAACTTTGGTATTTTTTAGTGCCAACCTTCGCCTTCAAAATACTGTATCCAACGGATTTGCATCTGGAGAATTTGCAATTCATTGTGTCGAAGAGATGAAGTGTGGAACATTGTTTTTTAACCAATCTTGGTTTACGCGCGCTTTGTGAGACGGTGCTGAGCCTTGTTGAAATGTCCACGGTCTCCGACCGAAATGATTGTTTGCCCAAGGCTTCAATACTGCCTCTAAGACAGTTTCACGGTATACGAACACATTAATTTTGACGCCACGGTCCGAAAATACGAGCGGAGAGACCATCGGCGGTTATGGCTGCCCAAACCATCACAATCGGTGCTGCTGCTTTCTGGTGGCCGTCCGGAGGTGTAAGTTTTCGAAGCACCTCTCTGGCAAGTAAACTCGGTCATATTGTTTGTTGACATATTGCTCGATAACAAATTGCGACTCATCGGAAAAAAACAATTGGGCAACTCACTACATTCGTGCAAGCGTAGCAACTCCTTCGTTATTTAGACTTCGCTGTAACTTTTTTCTGTTGCTCATTTTTCAGTATGTGTTGCATCTGTTCCAACGATATGTTGAGCTCATGTTTGTCTAAATTAATATATATACTTTTTACTCACAAGTCTTTAATTAGTATAATTTATCCACATTTCTTCAAGTTCTCGATTAGCACATATACATTTAGTATTATTACTGTAAAAAAGAAGTAAAAATTATTTGGAAATTAAAATGTTTTTACTTACTCACAAGAAAATGTAAAGAAACAATTGCAGCTGCTTTTTCCACATCCACATAAAAGCTATTTGTTAGTGGCAGCAGTATTTTGTAGAAAATTATTTCGCTTGCTCCAGATGTCTTGATTTTTCTTCTTTTTTTGTCATAGAAAATATTGTATAATAAATCAAATAAAGTTGTTAACATGAGAAATCTCAAATTCAAAATTCACCGCGTCATTTTTATATGGGACTCGTCTCTCCGAAAAATTTTTAGAATTTTTACATTGTTGACAATTCACACGTATTCACGGACAGATTACACGTGAAAAGGCCATAGATATACTTAACATAGATGGCAAACTTTACAGATTTTGGTAAATCAAAACCGCATTTACAACATTGTTTTCTATTTTATCCGTGATTGCTAGACAGAAGCCAAACTAGGAGGAGCAAATTAAAAAAAATAGTTGGCGTTGATTTGAACATCTCCCAAACTCGGAAAAAAATTAAAAATATGAAGGCCCGCGTCAAATCAAAAGGATATAAGAAAAGGACGGGCAATCTCCCCATCAATTCAAAAGACCACGAAAAACAGCAACTGGATTTGATGGACTTTAAACATAACCTAGTTTTAAATAAAATTTACATTTACATTGACAATTATTATGGTTAAATACAATTTTATATACTACAAAACACTTAAATTTATTACAGGTCCAGACTAATGCGGTGTGCTGAGTACCAGCAAAAATCTCGATGAAGATCTGGAGTATCCTGATGAAGAGCATCGAGCATTTCAGGAGGAAGAACTACCGGCACCATCAAAGACCATTCCACAATTCTGGCAAATTTCAACGCCTAAAAGAAGTCAAAATAGTTCGATCATTGACCTTCAAGAGGAAGTACTCCTAGAGCAAAAGGAGTTAAATTAGAAACAAAGAGAAATATTTGCGTTGCAAAAGGAGAAACTTTATTTAGAAACAGAACTAATAAAGGAAAAACTAAACAACTAAATAAAGATGTTCATATTCATATTTCTATTCGAACGTAAGAAAAATAAAATAAACAAAATAGAAATACTAATAAAAACTTTAATAACATAAAGAAACCTTGAATTATTGATGTTATTTCACTTCTTCTCGATACTTCCCGCTTGTAGATACTGCTGTTCTCTTCTGCAGGTTCAGGAACACGTGCTTCCTGCGACGGTAAGATATCACTTTCTGGAAAGTCTTCGTCGTTGAGATGTTTTGCTATATAATGCAATACAAAGCAAGCTATTATAATTTTAGGCACTCTTTCTCTGGCTAGTGTAACTCGAGAAGAAAAAAAAAGAAATCTTCGTTTTACTTGTCCAAACATGCGTTTAATAATTATTCTTTCCCGGGTATGTAACATGTTATATATTTTTGGGCATTTGTGACTGGATTCATGAAGGGTGTCATAATCCATGATGTTAAACCATAGTCTAAGTCTGCAAGAATAATAGCGGCTGCCGAATTATAATTAATAATATTAAAAACAGCTTAATTTCACCAAATTCTTGAATCATGTACAGATCCTTGCTATTGGACATCAACACTTGTGAAGCATTCCTTAGCTTGCATATTCAGTAAAAAAAACCCTTGCGATTCAAATACTCATCGCCATGTAAATGAGGCTTTAAGATCTGAATATGATTACCATCCAGAGCTCCAATTGCACTGGGAAAAGAATACTTGGCTTGCCATTCTTGTTTAGCTTCTCTCAATTCTGCGGTCGTTAAGAGAAATTTCATCTATATATTTGCTTTTGCACATAAAGCACAACACACTTGCCACTTTTTTTTTCGCATTTGTATGTTTAAAAACATTTCTAAAAACAGAAATGTCCATAAAAATGGACAGCAGTTTTTTTTTAAAGATGGCTTACTGATTTTTTTCGGCACATATTTATTTATTTTTTTTTTTTTTGACAGCTCACAAAACATTTATTATCGTGCTTTTTGTTTTGGAGAAGTTGAAAACAAATAAATAATAAAAAAAAGTAATAAACAAATAAAATATGTTAAATATTGAGCACTTAATAAGAAGCAGCAAAACGGAGAAAATGAAATAAAAAAGAAACTGCCACGTTTAAACAAGAAAATGCTGAGAACTAAAGCAAATCTCTTTAAATTGCCAGACACGAAGTAAGTTTTTATATTAAATAATTAAAGCAAATTTAAATAGTTCTTTATTTTTTAAAATAGGTTCGTACAATACTTCCGGTTAACAAAAAAATTATTTGGTGTTATTCTTCGGCAGGTGGAAGCCAAACTGAGTTCGAAACGAACTTCATCGATACCTCCGTCAATAAAACTAACCACTGCTTTGAGAATATTTGCTGAGGGTGGTTATCAGCACAGTGTGGGGAGTGATTTTAACCTGGGATTGACACAACCCACCGTCTCCAAAATTTTTGATGAAGTATGCAATGTTTTGAAGACCGAGCTGTGCCCCAAGTAGATTTCTTGGATTACATTGGAGCAGGAAACAAAAGAAGCAAAACTATTCTTTCTTGAATATTATGGCTTCCCAGGAATCATTGGTTGTGTAGATGGTACCCACGTTTCGATAAAAACTCCATGTAAAGAACAACATCTGTTCTTAAATAGAAAGGGCTTTCATAGTATTGTGTGTTTTGTGATTTTTCTTATGAACATGGTTTGAAGAAAATTTTAAATTCAAGCTGTGTGACCACGAGATGAGGAAACGAGTCGTAGATACGAGTTTTTAATACAAGTAGAGTATTTCAAACTATAGAAATGGCTCGTTAGGAGCCAAATAAAACTTAAAAAAACAAAAAACAAACAATAATTACTTACTTCTAACTCAGCTAAAGTATTACAAATTATAGAAATTGCTCATTAGGAGCCAAATAAAATTTAAAAAAGAAAGAAAACATAAGTCATGTGCTAAATCATAACAATCATAAGATTACTTCAACTATTTAACATACATACTTCATTTCTTGGACAAGCAATCAAAACCTCAAACTGCTTTTTATTGGTAATTTTCATCATAAAAAAATTTTATATCTTTGTTTCTTATCAACCTTATCAACATATTAAAACAAAGAAACAATTTACTTACTTTGTTTATGCAGAAGCAGTCTTCTGCCTTTTTGCTATCGACTCGAAATGACATTTATCCGCCCGACATCCGACTAACAGAATGACAACTGAAGTCGAAAATATTTTACAATCTACTACAAATAACGAATACACTAAATGGAATGTTAAATGTTCCGAGTCGTTAGGGTTTTCTAATAACGCCTTGAAAAGTTTTTTTTTTAAATTAAAGGCAAACCATTTGATATATTTCAAAAACTTTATTATTGGCTTCAAGTACAATCAAAATATTTATGAATGGAACTCGTCTTCGTTCATATGGCCACCGCGGGCACGTTTGCAGCAGTTGATTCGTTGGACCCAATTTTCAACGACTCGGCGACACATTTCGGCCGAAACGCTCTGCGCTCTTCCAACGTCGTCGGCGTGTTGGCATAAACCAATGACTCAACGTAGCCCCACAGAAAATATTCAAGCGGCGTTAAATTGCACGAACGAGGCGGCCAATCGATTGGCCCATGTCTTGAGATAACACGCTGTGTGGCTTGTGGCACCATCCTGCTGAAACCACATGCCGTCCAAGTCCATATCTTCCAATTCGGGCCAAAAATAATCGGTGATCATGGCGCGATAACGCTGAACATTCACAGTAACGTGACGATCGTTATCGTCGACGAAAAAATATGGCCCAATAACGCCGCCGGCATGCAAACCGCACCAAACAGTTATTTCTTGTGGATGAAGTGGTGATTCATGAAGCACATGTGGGTTTTCACCCGACTAATAACGCATATTTTGCTTATTGACGAACCCATTGAGCCAAAAATGAGCTTCGTCACTGAAGATGATTTTGCGATGAAATTCAGCATCTCCTCCAGAACCCAGTCGGAGAACATAGCTCGATAGTGTACTTTGCAATGATGAAAATGTTGAGTTTACTGAATAAATTGACAGTGACATTTTGATGATTAGTGAAAGAGTGCGTTCACAAATTAAATTCAAATTTGTCAAGTCCTTATTGGAAAACCCTATATAAAAAAGTATGTTATTATTATTTTTTTTTTTTTCTTAACCAAGTGGTATTATGTGTAATATGTGTAAATGTATCTGAGTATGTTTAGCCGATAAAACTACATTCCTATTTTATTATTATTATATATATATAACTACTACAAATAAAAACTAAATTTCTATTCTCTTATGAGAACAACTTTTGAATGCTTATTGCCATGAAATAGACGTACCCAATCACCTTAAAATGCTCCAGCGAGTTCACGTGTTTTTCGTAATCATCATCCCCTAACTCGTCTTTTTCATTTTCGCTTTCGTCAGCGAAATAACTGAATGACCCAATGACTCATTGGGAGCCAAATAAACCTTTAAAAAAAAAAAAAAATAAATAAAAAAACTTGCTTTTAATACAACTAGAGTATTTCAAACTATAGAAATGACTCATTAGGAGCCAAATAAAACTTAAAAATAAACACATTAATTACTTACATCTAACACAGCTAGAGTATTTCAAACTATAGAAATGGCTCATTAGGAGCCAAATAAAGCTTAAAAAAGAAAGAAAACATAAGTCATGTGCTAACTCATACTAATCATAAGATTACTTCAACTTTCAACTATTTACATATATTACACCATGAATTCTTTTATCAGAAGAGTATGTTCAGAAAAAATGTAAGTTACAATATACAATTAAGGATTAGATGGAAAATACATATATGTAATTCAATATTGTCTTATGTGATATAATTGTGAAAATATGAATTTAAAATATTGGTAAAGGCAAAAAACAAAACAATAAACAAAGTAAATATAATATGTCGTTACATTCTTATGTTGGTTACATTCTTTTAAAAAAATTGGATATGACTGGACAGATTAAACTTACAATGGAGAAAAAAATCTGAATTACACGGCAAATGGTAATTAACTTACATGAATTTTTAAAACTCAAAAAAATTATCTACGGTCAACAATTTCAATTTTAAAATACCTATTTGTATGATGCTATTGTTTGACCGATTTCAACGTAAAAAAAGCTGTACGATTGGCATGTTTCCGAAGTCGTCGACCGTTTCGGTAGCATCTACGTAAAAAATGTGCCGCTGTGAAGCTGGTGTCCAGGGATTTGAGTTTCCCACAAGGAAAAGTAGCAAAAAAAAATTGCAAAAGACATATTTTCCAAAGCTGCTTCCTGATTTTTTTAGAGAATCGTTGGAAAATACATTCTCAATATTTTTTTGTTCCATATATTTCATTACTGATGCAAAATTTCCAAATTCGCTGCTCAGTTCTTGCATCCAATAATTTCCGAGAAGAAAAAAATCGATGTATATACAACGCTGTAACTTTCACATATATCACGTTGTAATGCTAAAATTTTGCAGGGTTGTCGTGATTGTTAATGAAATAAAATCGGCCTAACGGAAGCAGGGTATACATCCCGTAGATGGACACAACGACCTGAGTATAAGTCCTACACCGCTGGAAGAAAACCTTTCGTCAGCGAAGCAAATAAAAATGAAAAGGTTTTGCTGAACAATAACAAAGGATATAACTTCTAGAATTTTTTTCAAAGAGTCAAAATTTAACATATATATGGATCAAATAGGTTTTCGAAAGCATGAAGACAATCAAATAAAGCTTTGAATCCAAAAATACAATGAAAAAAGCAAAGAATGGAGATGGTGGCTTTATGATATGAGGCTAAATATCCACTTTTGGGATCGATAATTTAGTCACAGACATTAAGATCATAACATAAGAAGTATAAGTATAAGAAGTAAGTATACTTTGCAGGAATATTTGCATCAAAGTTAACAAAAAATGGTTATCACGAAAGATAATTATTTTCAACAGAACAACGATCCCAAGCGTTGTGGGGATGAAGATGTGGTTGATACGTAAAGTCCTCCCACTAACACCCTCTCAAAGAACCGATCTTAACCCAATTGAACGTCTTTGGAATCATTTAGAAAAGATCTTACGAAAATATGTCATTACATCAAAGCCAAAGTTAAAAGCCTTATTTTCAGTGGTATGGTAAGAAATAACACGTGAATATATGTAAAACTTGACGCATTCCATTCCAGACCGTCTTAAAGAAGTTAAAATGCTTAAAGGGTACTCAACAAAATATTATGTAAGTTCTTTTCTGCAAAATTAAGGTATAAACTAACGCTTTTCATTAAGGTTATCAACAATTTAGCTGTGCTTATCTTGCATGCATCGGAATGTTTTGATTTCTATTATATTTTTTCCTGAACTAAATATTACTGCTTTTGTTTACATTGATTACTTGTCAAGAAACAGATCTATTGAAAACAATTATAAACTTAATTCTCTCCGACAAAACTAAATTAAGTTTGAATATCAAAAGTCTTGCTGCACATTGGATGTTGGCTATTCTGGGATTTTTTAACAAAAAAGTCATTAAAATACCACTCCTTTTGTACTTTATTATGTGTGACAAGAAAACATTTTGGAAATTTTTAGGAAACCTTTAAATTTAATGAAAAATACAAATGTTTTCCTAAAAAACTAAAAATGATCAAATATATTAATTTATTAGTTATAAGTATTATTTAATTATTTTTTTAGATAATACTTTTTTTTGATGTCCTTTTCATTGATGTCCAGAGTCCAAAGCTTGTGCCTAAACGTGAAAAGTTCTAATACAAATGATTAACAAATAAGTTTAAGTTTGATTTCAAAATTGTAGTATAGGGTTTTCTAATAACGACTTGACAACTTTTTTTTTTAAATAAAAGGCAAACCACTTGAGATATTTCAAAAATTTTATTATTGTCTTGAAGTACAATCAAAACATTTATGAATGGAACTCGACTTCGTTCATATGACAACCGCGGGCACGTTTGCAGCGGTCGATTCGCTGGATCCAATTTTCAACGACTCGGCCAAACATTTCGGCCGCTATTTCGAGTTTAATGTTGGCTCTGAGGTCTTCCAACGTCGTCGGCGTGTTGGCATAAGGGTTTGCTAAGAGATGGCGTAACTTGTATTATCTATTGTTATTATTCCATTGGAATATGCGTTGGAAGGCTACTGTCATTGTACGTCATTTCGGTAGTGACGGTAAAAACATAAACAACAATAATTTATTTTCACTCAAATATGTCGAACTTTGTGTCTGAAAAAGTGGTTTTGCGGGGAGTTCTTCTTCATTACTTTAATATGAAGAAAACTGCTGCCGAAAGTCATCGTATTTTGGTGGAAGTTTATAGTAAACATGCACCAGCTGAGCGAACATGCCAAAAGTGGTTTTCACGATTTAAGAGTTGTGATTTTGGCTTGGAAGACGATGAACGTCCTGGGCAGCCAAAAAAGTTTGAAGATGAAGAAGTGGAAGCATTACTCTATGAAGATTGTTGCCAAGCACAAGAAGAGCTCGCAAAATCTTTGGGTGTCACTCAAGCAACCATTTCAAAACGTTTAAAAGCATCTGGATATATTTAAAAGCAAGGAAATTTGGTTTCACATGAACTCAAGCCGAGAGACGTCGAAAGGCGGTTTTTCATGTCCGAAATGCTGCTGGAACGCCACAAAAGGAGTCATTTTTGCATCGAATTGTTACTGGTGATGAAAAATGGATCCATTACGACAACCCAAAGCGCAAAAAATCATATATGAAACCCGGCCAACCAGCCAAATCAACGGCAAAGCCGAGTATCCATGGCGCGAAGATAATGCTCTGTATTTGATGGCATCAGATGGGTGTGCTGTATTATGAGCTGCTAAAACCGGGTGAAACCATCAATGGACAACGCTACCGAACACAATTAATCTGCTAGAAGAGAGCAGTATCCGAAAAACGCCCGAAACACGAGGCAATAATTTTCCATCCGGTTAAGAACTATTTGGAAAACAGTGGATGGGAGGTCTTACCCCACCCGCCTTATAGTCCAGACCTAGCCCCTTCTGACAACCATTTGTTCCGATCGATGGAGAACGCCCTCACTGAAATACGGTTCACATCAGAGCAGAATATCAAAAATTGGCTTGATTCATTCTTGGCTGCCATTCCGGCGCAGTTCTTTTGGGATGGAATCCACAAATTGCCAGAAAGATGGGAAAAAGTCATAGCTTCAGATGGGCAATACTTTGAATAATACTATTGTACATGTTTTTCTTAAATAAACGTTAAAATTTTGAAGAAAAAAACCGCACGAATTAAAATATATACCTAGGCGTTAAATCGTACGAACGAGGCGGCCAATCGACTGGCCCATGTCTTGAGATAACACGCTCACCATACTTACTCTTCAATAAATCGATTGTAGCGTGTGCCGTGTGGCTTGTGTTGAAACCAAATGTCGTCCAAGTCCATATCTTCCAATTCGGGCAGTCAAAAATAATCGGCGATCATGGCGCGATAACGCTGACCATTCACAGTAACGTGACGATCGTTATCGTAGACAAAAATATATGGCCCAATAACACCGCCGGCATACAAACCGCAGCAAATTGTTATTTTTTGTGGATGAAGTGGTGATTCATGAAGCACATGTGGGTTTTCACCCGACCAATAACGCATATTTTGCTTATTGACGAACCTATGACCTTCGTCACTGAAGATGATTTTGCGTTGAAATTTATCATCTTGGCGCATCTTCTCCAGAACCCAATCGGAGAACGTTTGCAAACGTAGCTCGTTAGTTTACCGAATAAATTGACAGCGACAGTTTGATGATTAGTGAAAGAGTGCGTTCACAAATTAAATCAAATCAAAGTTGTCAAGTCCCTATTGGAAAACCCTATAGTTGCATTCCATTTATATCTTTAAAAGAAACGTTCACAATATGATTCTTAGGTCCTTTTTTTAATTTTATTCTGATACCATCCCCGTTTTGTGCACTTAAAACAAAAAAAAGAGATTTCCTTCCATTTATTCTATTATATTTTTCACCTCGTTGAAATATATATTCACCACCTAGAATATATTTTCTTTTACTTTTGCTTTTATTAGGTATTCCTATTGAACATTACGTGAGATTTGCTGTCATTTTGGCCTTTCTGACAGGGTATAGAAATGGTGAATGGATTGGCAGTTCACTTACAGTGAGGCTCTGAGAAATTTCTGGGTTTGCTAATGTGTAGAGTTTGACGTCTAGTTTAATTTATTTATGGTTCCGGGTTTGGAAAAGTAGGAGAGTTTGACATCTAGTTTAATTTATCTATGAGCGTGGTTGTGAGTTAAGGGTTTGGAAATGTTTGTTGGAGTTTGTTTCATATGGTTTATGGATTTATGTTTGACCACTTTTTTGGCAGCTCTTTTTATAAAAGAAAATCACGAAAAAGTTGTGCTGATTTTTTTTGTCAATTAAAATTTATATTGGGAGAAAGCAAATGAACGGACTATATACCGGAAACTAAGCATTTTCATGGTAGGTTTAATTATAGAATGAAATTGTTCTTATACTTCGGTATTAATTATTTATTGTTTAAAACATTTTCTAAAACAATTTCTATAAAAAAAAGTATAATTAAACAAATGTGAGCAGTATACACTGCCGCTCATTTGTCAAACCTAGTTTTTGAATTGCATTTACATTCATATGTAGAAATTATCCAGTTCTATAACTTTTTTATGTTATTCTATGTGATAACCATAGTTAGAATTTAAGTAAAAAAAAAAAAAACGCAATTTTCCTTGTATTAAGATCGGTCTCCTTCAACAATCTGGTTTGTGAATACAAAACTAATATCCGTCGTATGAAAACTAATTAAAGTCGTATATTATTTTCTATTTTCATTGGCATAGTTTTACTAAAAAAAAGTAATTTAGTTTAGATTTATTTATTTAACTATTTTGCAAGTTATTATAATGAATTTACATTTTTTTTAATATATAATTTTAATTTACAGTACCTTAACTTAAACAAAAAAAAAAACATTTCATAGAATATAACAATATTTACATTTTTCGTCTTTTAAATTTGATGGTGTTATATAGTTACAAATATTTATTGCACTTAACGTAGAAATATTGTTCTTTATCCATCTATTAATCCAATTTTCTGAGCAATCTTTTGTACATAACTTAGATTATAGGCTTCGTAATATTACATAAACAATTAATTCCACAACTTTCTTTATATTTTCCATCAGTCATCGGTCTTGTATAAATGTTAAGTTGGTTTGCTTACTTTAATTTTTAGGCTATTTTGTTTGACCCTTACATTAATATTATTTAAATCAACATGAATTATTTGATTACGTTCACTGAAGTCAGTTCCCGTCACATATATTACCGCATCATCCGTAAGGAGTGTTATTTTCAATTTTCTTAGGGCGTTTTGATCGTCATTAATGTGGCACATACGCACTATTTTGTCTTCTTCAAGGCGTGGGTGTCAAAGGGGTTGTTGGTATAAACCTTAGACTTCAAAAAATTCGAAAGAAAAAAGTCCAACGGTGGTAAATTACATGGTCTGAGCGGCCAATCTGATAACCAAAACTGGAAATGAGTCATGCAGTATTTGAATTATTTCTTAGGCTTTATTGCATGTGGCACCATCTTACTGAAACCACATATCTTCCACATCCATATCTTGCAATTAAGGCAGAAAAACTGGATTATCATGTTGCGATAGAGAGCACCTTTGACAGTTATTACCGCGTTTTCAAAGAAATGAAAACTTTGTGTTGTATGACGGCCAGAGTGTCTAAGTCCACCAGTCTCCCTCAATTTTTGAATTAATCTCTTCACAGTGGATGAGGTTAAAACACTATTTCGATCATATTTTGTATGAAAATTGCGAACTGTAGCGCTTCGTTTTTAATAACCCTGAACTGTCAGCTTTTATGCTGCCTTTTTTTTCGTTGGCAACCCGCAAGAATGGCACAAATTTCAAATCTTGCATGAATTTGGATAAAATTTTGCTAATCCTGAAGAAATCTATCGAGACCTGCTTCTTGGATGTCTTTATAGCTTTGTTATACAGACTTAGACAGTCCTTGTGAGGGTGCCAGAAGTTGTGTTCGTAGCTGTTATTGATCTGGTCATTTGCTTGAAATTAGAGAGATCTTCATTTCACAGTGTTTTTTACTACGCCTATTCTATTGCCTTTTCAAAAGTCTTTATATTTGCCTCAATTTCTTCGATTGCTACGGTATTTATTTCTGGTATGCTCTTGAATTTTGTCCTAAGGCCTTTGCCAAACTTGGTACAATCGATTCTTTCGGGGTTTTTAAACGGTTTAGTAGTCGAGACTCAACTCCTAGAGGATCCATCTGTGCTTTGAGAATGATTCCTTGATTGGATTTTCCGGTTTCGATGTAATATCTAAGACTTCTTCCCACCCCCTGATAGTTTCCGTACTAGGAAAGAAAGGTTGGGGTTGTGTCCCTGTTGTAGACAGGTAGATAAGGGGTGAGAAGAAAATCGAAAAGTGGCTTACCTCTTTCATTATCTTCTGTATTTCCCTATACTGTATAACGAATTGTGTTTAGAAAACTACGGAAAATTTTCCAATTTCACTTGCTTGGAGACTCCGATTGTGAAATTTTTTTTTTTATTATGTCTGTATACATGGCCATAAAGTATGATAAAATTTTCAGCTGTATTCATTGTTTACTTACATACATACAAATAAGATGAAATAAAGTGTAACAAAGTGTGTGAAATGTTAACAAAGGCCTATGGTGAGTCTGCTATGAGTAAAACAAGAGTTTACGAGTGGTATGAGCGTTTTCAAGATGGTCGTGAAGATGCCGAACGCCCTGAACGCCCCAGCACCTCAACAACCGATGAAAACGTGGAAAAAGTAAAAGAAATGATTATGAACGATCGCCGAATTACAATCAGATAAGTCGCTAATAATGTTGGTATATCCATTGCCTCGTGCCATAAAATTGTTTCGAATATTTTGGGTATAGAACGCGTGGCAGCAAAATTTGTGCCAAAATTGTTGACCTATGACATAGATTGTTCGTTAATTTTTGGTAAAAAAACGAATTTACACTCAACGCAAGGACCTTCAGAGTTCGCTCCTTGTTCGTACCTATTACGACTGGACTTGTTTTAGGCCCGGTGGTAGCGCGTAGATTTGGCCTGCACGCGTGTCCTGTTCCTGTATCTGATGTATTATTTATTTATTTATTTGAAAGACTAACTTATATAGTGAGGAAGATAGCCAGGCGTTGGATCTTGAGATGCTCTCGTGGCTTGTTGTACCGTACTGCTTTTATCTGCCCTAAGTGACGGCTGATGTTTGGATTTGTGTTGGTGAACGTTTAACATCCACTTTTTGCTTCCGATCCAGATTTACTATTTTTAAATATTAGAACTTGTGACAACGCCAATAGATTGCGGTGTATGCTACCAAATTCTTGCATAAAGCGCATGAAAGCTGACTTTTTTCTGTCATTCCATCTACACATTCCTCTAATTTGTGGTCCCTTCCACACTTCACGCATAGAGACTGCATCCCGCAATTCGACGCGAGGCCTCGAACTTTTGGCAGCGAACGCATTGCAAAATGCTATAGCTCCTCTTTCCTTTTTTTTCACCGTACAGACTGATAGTCCAGCAATTTAATCCTCCTTAGACCACCCAGTTTGCTATTGGAAGTGATCTTAACCTAGGAAGGGGGGCAGTTGTGCCAAATGGCTTAACCCAAAAGATTTTTTGCTCGTTGCACTCTTTCAGCGGTGCAAAAAGCTCGTCAGGATCAGTCGATGGTTCTAACCCCCTCAGCAGAATTGTTTGCAATTTCTCCCTCTTCGAGGTTAAGGAAAAGAACTCCGCTGTTGATTCATTTAAAATTTTTTATTTTTTTTATTTTTTAATAACGCTCCACTTTGTTACAGTGCATCGCACGGCTAAGGTTAGTATCTTAACAAAATAAACTTACATAATTTTATTCTCTCCTTGAGATTCATCTTAAAAGTATTGCTCGTCGGAAAACTTTGCTTAGTATAGTAGATTTTTTTTTTTTTTTGCATCTGGCAGACCCAACACGTCTTATTCAGCGCCCCCTATTAAATTGATGCGCATTCGGAGTTACCTGTGTCCGTTTGGTAACTCGTTAAGTTTTTTTTTTTCCTTGGTTTTCTGTTGAGAAGCTTTTGGTTCTAGAGCTTTGAAAAAACTTCTTAATGATGAGTGTTATCGTGAAGTTCTTGTTTTGATCTTTTGCATTCTTTAATGTGTGAAAAAAAAAACAACAAAAGAGTACGAATGAGAGACAATCATCCCTAACTTCCCTGTACTGCCAATTTATGATTGACAGAGTATAGTTGCACAGATTTTCGAAAGATTGTGCCTCCAGTGTTTGCTAGTAAGTTTCACACAATTCTTTCAATTTCTTTCATCTTGTCTAAAATCTTTTTTGGCATTAAAGATCTCGGTTACATCGTTTCTGACCTTAACGGAACAGCGAGCTTTATCAAACCTCATTCTGGACATACGGATGAGTTTTTTTGTCATACGAATGTGAAAACTAGACGTGTTGTCATATGATAATAATTTGTAAAGTTACATATTATTTAATGATTACAATTAAATTTAATTATAAAGAATTCATGATAGCGGTTTTATAAAACAATTTAGGCATTTTGAAATCAATAGTGTTTCTATACAATTCATCTATCAAGCCATAGTTATACGATTAATAATAATCCATTGGCCAAGATCTTTCTTTATAATCTTCCACAGAGTCACACTTAACATACCTCTACAGACATCGTCTCTGCTTCTTCGTTAATTGCTTAATGTTTATTATTTGTATAAAAAGAACAATTTATTTCACACTGAAATACTGAAATTCTTTTGCTGATGACAACCAAAAAGTCTTCAGCTTCCGATATGTGCAAGGCTTAATTTGCTGATATCAGATAGATATCACTGCTACAAATATAATAACCCTTTTGTTATGTTGGCACATTTGTTGCAAAAGTAAATACCAAATGTTAATTTGATCAGAAAAATAATTTGTTTTATCCAGCTGCTTAATGTAAGCGTAATCTGCGTTTAAGCCCCCACGGGAGACTTGGACGACCCCACCGAATAATGTTTCTACGAGCTCATCGACAAGACATATAAGCAATGTCCGACGAGCCTAGAGAGAAAAGCACATCGATCTTGTACGTATAAAGGTGAGAAATTAAAAAAAAAAAAAAAAACCTTTTTTATTCGCGTGGGCTCATAAAAGCTAGCTCAAGTTATTTTTAGATTTCAACACACCGTTGTTCGGGTGTTGTCTGTCCAGAATGTCAAAAGCAACCAGAGTTCTGTATATTAAAATCGCCCGTATAACGATTTTCGTATGAAGATACAGGGGTACAATTCTTTGAATGCCGTGGCTAGTTTTACCTTTCCTGCCAAACTCACCCATCTAAGCAAAATGACGATGGCGGACGCTCGTTGCTCCTTCAAGGCCGGTAAAAATTTAACCGAAACTTATTGTCGGGGCTGTCACTCCTGCGTTCGCTAGTATTGACACGCAAGCTCCCCGAAATGGGTTCAGCGGAAACGACGGCAAAACCAAATATGTGCTGCCAATAAGGAAGCACATACAATATTGATGAACTGGACATAACGTCATAGTCGAAGCCTATAACTTTGATGTAGTAAGTGACTTGTTTTTTACTGTCATCGGTTTTTTTTTTTTTTTTTTTTTTTTTTTTTTTTTTTTTTTTTTTTTTTTTGTGGGGGTGGGGTTTAAGAAGGCAATTTAGCAGTAAAGTTCTAAGAAGATTCTTTTTGAGATCTTGATTATCGCAGTTTTACTTTATGACGCTTAAGCATGGACTCTACAAAAGCGTATGAAACTATCTTCGGTCGTTTCCAGATAGTTATTCGGAAGTTATTCGGTCCCGTTTGCGTTGACGGGGTTTGGAGGCGAGATTCAGGGAGGAACTATATGAACAGTATGACGACATCGATTCGGTCAGACAACTTCGCGTCAGTCTCCTGGTCTTATTGTGCTTGTACTCGCATCCCTTCAACATTCTCCTTGTTGCGTCTAAGATGCGCCTTGGTGGAAAGTGAATAGTGGAGTATTGGCTTGCGTCGATCGCAACATGATCAATTTAAATCCATGTTTTCTGATCAGCTGATCGCATGTTCTTTTGTGAATAATGAAATGCCCAGGTATGGTTGCTAAAGTGTACTCCGTCCCGTAAGTCAATTATTGATTTTTTTTTTATTTTTTTGAAAGTGTTTGTCGTCGCACAATCTGTGTATACCGTTATGAAATTTTTGTTGTTTATTCCAATAGAAAGGGTTATCTTTTTTTTTTTTTTAAATGGAGGTGAGTGGAGTGCTCTTTCAACATATAGTATTTTGCTTTTTCTTTAAAAAAGGTGTCAAAGCGAGTGAGGCATAACGGGAAATTTGCAGCGTGGATGGAGATTCGGCTAATAAGCGCTGGCACTTTTCAGCTTTGGTGTACACGCTTTCGTTCACTAAATACAAACCTTGTTGATGCTGCTCCCTCTGGACGTCCACCTACCACAGACGACAATCAAATCTTGGTTGTAGTTACCGTTGAAACCGTTTCGCGGAGACTAAAAAGGATTGGAATGTCCAAAAAGTGGATGTTTGGGTTCTTCACGAACTCAGTGAAAGAAACATTATGGATCACATAATAGTCTGTGAATATTTTTTGATATGGAACTCGCAATCGGTTGGTAAACAAGATTAGCGTTCTAAAAAGGTCATGTTAAGTATTTGGTGGAACAAGCGGTGTCTCCTTTACTTCGAGTTGGCTCCACACAATCAGACAATAAATGCCGTTAAATATTGCCGAGTTGGCGAACAGGAAGGGCGTTATTTTCCATCATGAAAACACCAGACCACACAAAGCTTTAGTGACAAAACAAAAGCTGAATTTATTTGGCTGGGAAGTTATGCAACACCCACTGTACTCTAGACCTTGGGCCTTCTGACTACTATCTGTTCCGCTCTCTCCAAAACAAACTGGAAGAAAGGCAATTTAACTCGGAAAATGAGATCAAAAGTTACCTGCAAAACTTTTTTACCCATAAGTCTGCTGACTTTTACAAAAAAATTATTATGTCTCTTCCAGAACGTTACATGAAAGTAATAGACCTTGATGGAAAATATCTGAAGAACTAAATATACGCTTTTGTACCAAAAATGTTTGTTTAACTTAACTTAAGAAATTTAATGTATTCCCCTAAATTTCGAAATTATAGTGCCTATAATACTTTTAGACAGTTTTGAATAAAACGTTTATATGGGCATGTGTGTATCGTTTGGTCCAAAGTTCAAGAATAATGATGATAAAACACCGTGAAGCTTTGAAGGATCTGGGTATCTTCCTCATCAACTTGGACGCTAAGATCGCAAAATGTACTTGTTGGAAATTAAATTCAACCCACTAGGGTTGAATCAACCTAAATTTTATATGCATGTGTAAACGTCGTATAAGCTATCAATGTTAACTTTCATGGAATAAACATCGAAAATATTGAAATGTCAATTCACATATAAAAGGAAAACCTTAGAGCAATAACACAAAAACATTTTATAACGTATCAGAGATCGGTTGTTTCATTTAACATTTTAATTAAAATAAGAAACATTGGTCCTTCTCGAGCCACGAATAAAACGGATTGTGAGAAACAGTTTTTTTTTTTTTTTTTTCACAGTTTAACAAATTACATAAAGACTTAGACAGTTTTAAATGTGAAAAAAAAAAATTTAAAAAATTACCAAACAAAATCAAATAACTTGAATTGTGAATCGAAAACAGGAGCCGTTAAAATTTTACCGCTAAATTGCGTACATCGCTGGATTCTTGTGTGTGCACCGTGGGATCCGTTGAATTAACCACTCGAACTGAGTACACAGTGGGATCCGTTCTATCCATTGCAGGAACAATTTCCGTTTCTGCAAAACAAGAAAAAAATTATTTAACGTAAGTTTTTTTTTTTCTGATTTTGTGAATTTTTTCAACTCGAACCCTTCACGATGAGTGCGAACAAATTACTTAAAAATCTGTTACAACAGATAACAAAAGATAAAGAAAATTTAGCGAAACGTTCGATGAAGGATAGATCGTGGAATTATCTAAACACAACGCTGTCTATCCTAGAGGAGAACTAAAAGGCTAGCTCGGAGTGCAACATTGCCAGTGCTTCAGCCGTTCAAACAAAGGGTTCCGCAACAGAAGAAGAGATTCAAGAATTATTCCAAAACATAAAGGAAATTTACATTGAATACCGTACGGATCTGCTAGACAACATCGACAAAATCAAAAAACAAGCCGGAGCTCCGGTAAGTTCTGTGAAAACAAATGTAACACCAGATAAAAAAATACGGTTACCAAAAATAAATTTACCTACGTTTTCGGGAATTTACGAGAGCTGGAAATCTTTTCATGAAAAAACATCACTCATTCATAATAATAAATCGCTTTCCGAAATTGAAAAAATGCACTACCTGAAATCTAGTTTGGCGGATGAAGCAGATCGTCTTTTGCAGCATTTATCAATAGACAGCGGGAATTATGAGAAGGCTTGGGAAATACTAACCTCTCGATATGATCACAAACGAATTCTTGTTAGCGCGCAATTCAAATTGTTTTTTGGGCATGCGGTCTTGCACAACGAGACCGCAGCAGGGTTAAATCTTTTAGACACATCTACTGAATGTCGTCATGCATTCCAAAACCTAGAGCTACCTATTGAACACTGGGATTCCATCCTGATTTATTGCATTTTGCAGAAACTTCCCGCAATCACTCAGCAACTGTGGGAAAAAAAATTAGGTTCGTCAAAAAACACGAGAGATTTGCCTACCTTTAAGGAGTTTGCCGAATTTTTAGAAGCTAGATTCCATACTTTAGAGGTCGTAGATCAGCAAGGTCAAAAGGTTCGATCGGTAGGAATTCGTAATGGCATTGAGAAAATTCAAGGGCCGACTAAATCACACTCTTTCCTCTTAGGTTCGAAAAATAGAGATGAATACAGCTGCAAGGTGTGTAACAGGAGACAACATTCTCTGCGAAAATGTAAACGCTTTTTAAAAATGGATACAGGTGCACGGCTATGTAGTGTAAGGAAGATAGGGGTTTGCGAAAATTGTCTCGCGTACAGCCACTCCATATCTCATTGTCCTAGTAGGATCCGTTGTTATTTTTGCCAGCAGCCTCATCATTCTCTGCTCCACCATCATAACCCAACACAACACAACAGTAATTCTCATACAAACAAATGCACATTCACAACCCATAGCTCACACAACTAACTACAATTCTCACAATTCACACAACTCAATACCGTCCATTCGAACCCCACACAACGCTATTCAAAGCAATCGGTCTCCATATACCCAAGCTTCCACTCAATACACAAACCCCTAAAATCAAGCCCAATCCTATCAGGTTTCAGCAGTTGACTCAAACGTTTCCGAATTCATACCAACCGGCCGTCAACAAATCAGCACCAGTACCTACTCATCGTGAACACATTTCATAATCACCATCAACCCAACACAAAGGTACTTCTGGCGACAGCATTGGTAAGGGTCAAGATATCAACAGAAGACATGCACCTAAGAGACCTAATAGATCCAGGGTCGGAAGCGACGTTCATCGCAGAAGAAGCGGTGCAACTGCTCAATATCAGAACACGACAAACATTTGTCGAAGTTTCCGGGTTGGGGAAGGTCAGGAGCGGACAATGCCACAACCTGGTAAATATCACTCTCGGGTCACTCAACACGAACTTCGAGTGCCACATTTAAGTGGCAATACAGACCAGGGAAAATAGATCTCTTAGGAAGCGATGTCTATTCCGAAATCGTGTTGCCCCACATATCTAGAGACGAAGATACGACCTTACCAATTGCTCAGAAGACAGCTTGGCTGGATAGTACTCGGCAGAGTACCAACAGAATGTCCCAACGAAATAAAAAGCGTCTTCCAAGTTAACCTTGACCAACAAAAGCGAAGATTTTGGGAAATTGAGGAGGCTCCATTCGCAAAACACGAAGCTTGCGATGACAAAACTTTTGAAGAAGATTTCGCTTCACACACAATAAGAACGTCGGGCGGACGTTTTCAAGTATCCCTTTCATTCTCCTCGAGAGAAGGAGCCCTAAGTAGGTTTCTTCAATTGGAGAGACGTTTCGGGAAAAACCCTGCACTACACCAACAATATAAGGCATGTATAAACGAGTACTTACAGCTTGGCCAGATGAAGGAAGTTGATGTCAACACTGACAAACGGCTGGGAACGCCTTATCACTTGTTTCTTACACATCACGCTGTTTTGAAGGAGACAAGCTCTACAACCAAGTTACGAGTTGTCTTTGATGCCGCCGCAAAAACTACAGATGGTACATCTCTCAACGATCATCTGCTGGTGGGACCTAAAATCCAAAATAATATTATTGATATTATGCGATGGAGAAAATATAAAGTTACCTTCACAGCCGACATCGAAAAGATGTACCGGCAAATCCGTGTGAATTACCCCGACTCCTTTTATCAACTGATCTTTTGGCGCGACAACAGTCGGGAGGCAATTAAGTTATTTCGATTAGAGACTGTCACATTCGGTACATCTTGCGCACCCTATCTTGCCATTCGCACAATCAAACAGCTAGCTTCGGATGAGAGACAAATTTCCTATCGGTTCCAAGTTAGTAGTCGATGACATGTACGTCGATGACCTCATATCGGGTGCAGATTCAGCCGAAGAGGGCATCTTAAGGAAAGACGAAGCCAGAAATCTGCTCGCATCAGCCGGTTTTAATCTTAGGAACTAACTATCAACTCCTACACCAAATTCCAGAAGGCGATCGGGAAACAGATTTTTCTATACCTCTAGGAGCTTCAGATCATATTAAGGCCTTAGGCATAAAATGGTTTCCATTGCAAGCTTCCTTTTCTTTTCAGAATATATCTTCCGAGACTCCTGAAGTCACAAAAAGGATGATTCTTCCATCAACGGCGAGGCTTTTCGGCCCACTCGGATGTATATCTCCCTGCGTTGTAAAGGCTAAGATGATAATACAGCAGTTGTGGGGCCGAAGTCTTAACTGGGACAATTCCTGCAGATTTGGTAAAGGCTTGGCAAAATTTCCAACAACAAATATCTCTTTTGGAACACATCCGAATTCCAAGGTGGGTTCAAACATACGGGGCTGCAATATACTTACGAGTACTAGATAGCGAAGACAAAATCCACATGCACTTGCTACTCTCAAAAACCAAGGTGCCACCAGTAAAAACAATCTCCCTACCGCGATTGGAACTGTGCGGAGCAGTTATTCTGGCTGGGCTGGTCGATTACACAGCACGAGTTCAACCCTACAGAACGTCCGAAAATTCGCATGGACCGATTCAACCATCACACTCTCCTGGATCGCTGCATCGCCATCGAAATGGACCACCTTCGTCTGTAACCGGGTAGAAGAGATTCAGCGATTAACCGACATCAGCATTTGGAAAAACATTCCAACTCAACACAATCCAGCAGACCTTGCTTCGCGCGGAGTGCCGCCTTCGGATCTTTTGGAAATCGAATTCTGGTGAAACGAACCACAGTTTCTACGAGATGAGTGGGATTTTCCACTTCCACCTCAACAAATCCGCAACACAGACATCGAACAGCGTGCCGCCAAGGTCCTTTATACCATTGAAATAGAAAACGACATATCCGCACTCATTCTCAGGCAGTCTAAATTATCAAAACTTGTTAGAATCATTGCCCTTTGTTTAAGATTTGCAAATAACTCAAGAAAACCTCCTAAAATTAGAAACGTCTCTCCACTTTCAACTGAAGAACTTAATTTAGCCTCAACAGTAGGTAAATATCCAAGGTGAAATATTCTCAACCCAAATAACTGAGCTTCAAACAAAGGAAAACAAGAAGTTCTTAAATTCATTAAACCCTTTCATCGACTCAGAAGGAATTTTGCGAGTTGGAGGACTCGCAAAACTCAAAAACTCAACCCCCTCGTATGACCAACAACATCCAATCATACTACGTGGGAACTATCACTATACTAAGTTGCTAATCCTCGACGCGCACAACCGGACACTTCACGGAGGAACTCAGCAAGTGATATTACATCTACGCGCAAGGTACTGGGTACAAAACGTAGAAAATGCGGTAAAAAAATGTATCCACTCGTGTATAACTTGTTTTAGGTTTCATACCAAGGCAGCGAAACAACTAATGTGTAGTTTACCTGCTCCAAGAGTTCGCGTGTCGCAACCATTCGCTAAACCGGAATCGACTACGCGGGCCCGATTGACGTAAGGGCTTGGAAAGGTCGCAATGCCAAGAGCTTTAAGGCATATTTCGCCATAATTATATGTTTGGCAACGAAGGCCATTCATATTGAGCTCGTCAGTGACCTAACCGCTCAAGCCTTAGCAGCTCTACGAAGGTTTGTGGCAAGAAGAGGACTGTGTACAAACATATACAGTGACTGCGGGACCAACTTTGCAGAGCTAATACGAAGTTACAAAGGTTGTTGAGGGAGGCCATGATAGACTGGAAGGGAATCGCCGAAAACATTGCAAACGAAGGTATAAGGTGGCACTTTATCCCTCCTGCTTCCCCTCATTTCGGTGGACTATGGGAAGCGGGAGACAAATCAATAAAGCACCACCTCAAACGCATCGTTGGACAGGAGACGTTTACCTTTGAGGAACTCCCCACGCTTCTGTCACAGATAGAAAGAAGCGTGTTTAAATTCGAGACCTCTATGTCCCATGACAAACGACCCGGACGACCTCACCATTCTCACACCTAGACACTTCCTCATCGGACAACCGCTTCAACATATTCCTCATCCTGACCACGACGAAGAAAAGCTGGGCTGCCTACACCGATGGAATCCAAAAACTAGAACAGTTGTTTTGGAAGAAGTGGAGCTCTGAATATTTGACGCGCCTACAACAGCGACCAAAATGGCTTCACACAGAGCAACTGCCTTCAGTAGGTGATCTGGTTCTAATAAGGTACGAGAGGTTACCACCATCGAAGTGGAGTTTAGGACGAGTTACCGATACACACCCCGGAAAAGATAACCTAATACGATAATATAAACACAGAACGGAGAACTAAAACGGCCAATTCAAAAGATCTGCCTACTGCCATGCAACAAATCACAAGAACAAGCAATAATTTAAATGTACATAATAACATAGGTATTTCACGAAACAATCTGTCACACAACAAAATAGCAATCAACATCTAATTATTCAATTCTCTCTCTCATTCAATAACCCAAAATTATCACACACACCATTTTCTTTCATCTAAAACAATATCAACAGCTTTATAAATTTTTTTTTTTTTCACATGTTTCAACTTCAATGTAAAATAATCCATCGAATTCGACAACACAATTCAACACATACTTTTATATACATTCATTCATCCATAGCAAAACATTCCCACAGCTACAAAAAAAAAAAAAAGTCTATTGAATTCCAATTAAACACACACACACACCATTTCTCTCACGCAAGACACATATCCGTTCATTCTGAAATACTAAAATTATACCCTTTATCTATCCACACAATACATTTCACCAACACCTCATTGATTCGCACATAATTAATTACAGATTGAAATAATAATCACTTCTATCTCTTTAAAATCAAGACGAAACGCGTACAACACAATTTAATAATACACTTCCAGTCCAGTGCATGCTGCACCGGTAAAGTGCGTAAGCTTTCTCCACACAGCCACCGAAACATATCCCTTATCTTAAAAATATAATAATACACAACACCACACAACACTCCAAATATATTTTAAAACAACAGATTTCAGAATTATAATAAAATAAAATAAAACTTACCTGGAATTATTTCGTACAAAAAAAAAATTCGAGTTCAAACCATGCACTTCACTACACCACATTATCAAGTCACCATTGTTACTTACTATATGTTTACACAATTGATTCGCTTCGATCTTCATCAAAATGGTAAACAAGAAAGAAAACAGCGATGGAAACGACACTATAATAACATCTGAGCGACAGAGAACATTGATCTTCTGCATTGGCAACGAATTCATGTATAGGGTTGCTCTTCTTACTTATACGTGTTCATACATTTGTTACACTTGTGATGTCCAGTTGAATTAATTGCAATTAATAATCCATTTTCTCTTTGAATGTGCATTCGTATAAAAAGGTAATACTTTCCGAGCCACAGGGTGTTCCAGTACCGAAAAAGACGACACTTTTTTTTGCGAACAAGTTCACGGCCGGGGAGATGTTGGAAATTAAATTTAACCCACTAGGGTTGAATCAACCTAAATTTTATATACATGTGTAAACGTAGTATAAACTATCAATGTTAACTTTCATGCAATAAACATCGAAAATATTGAAATGTCAATTCACATATAAAATGAAAACCTTAGAGCAATAAAACAACATTTTATAACGTATCAGAGATCGGTAGTTTTATTTAACATTTTAATTTAAATAAGAAACAGTGCTCGAGAAGTATAAGTATAAGAATGATACCCGTTCATGTTCAAACGGAAGTTAAATACACAGCGGGAATCACCAAAGTGGTCTTATAAAAAAACGCATATTCCTAGAAGTCTTGCACATTAAGAAACCAATAGTGAGAAAATTTCAGGCTGAGCAAATCAGGTAGGTCAACGTAGGTCGCCGAAAAATCTGGTCCGAAAAACAAGTTCCAGCCAAGGTTCAACAAAGAGATCAAAAGAAAAGAAAAAATGGATCGCTCAATTAAAAAATATCGGCAAGTTCCATCTCACTTCTCACTTAGAAGGTGTCCAAAAATAGAGTGAAAATTGGGGATATTGTTCAGCTGTATTACGAAAATCAGCGTTCTTTGAGAAATGATTTTCGTGCAATTCGAGGAACTTACTGACTTACTGAAACCACTATTGCCAATACCATTCGCAAATTTGAGTGCCAGTTTACATTAGTGAATGATACTCGCCCGGTTTTACCACATCCAGCACGTAGTGAAGAGAGTGTACGCAAATACCGTAACGAATCGATTCGTTATCGCTCGCAGCAGTTTGGCTTGGCGTATTTTACGTGAGGATTTCGGCCTAAAAGCGTACAAAATTCAACTTGTGCCAGAATTGAAGCCAAGCGGCTTGAATTAGCATCATATTTCAGTGAATGGGCTATGGAAAAACAATGAAAATCTGGTGTTTTATCGTGAAATTTTGTTCAGTAATGTTCTTTTAACCGATATTAAAAATTTTAAGTTCACTTTCAAATTTATGTGTTTTATTCCACATTATAAATCAAATCTCACGATGAATCACCCTATATATGCAAATTTAGTGCAATTTAAAACCGTTTTTCTTGCCTCGCTTTTAATTTCAACGTTTATTTTTAAATATGATGGATTTTTGTAGTATTGGCTTAAAAAAATAGCCAACAGATATGTAAGAGATATAAATACATATTTATTTTCTCTGCAAGTAAATGTAGATCATTTACCAAAAAAAGCCTATTGAAAATCAAACCTCACGATGAATCACTATATAAGTAAGTACAAATCACTACAAATTTCCATCTTCCTCCGCTATGTAACTACCTTCTTTTGCAGGTTTTGACTGAAATTATTATTATTATTATTATTATTATTATTATTAAAGTTATTAAAGGAACGATAAAAATTAATTTGTAGGGTCCAGGATTTAACGCCGGGGTACTATGCCCATGTGGCGCGTTTTGTCAACAGCACGCGGAGTACTGAGTTCCCATGTGCTCACCCACCTACTTACTTACCGCGCCCAACACTTTTTGATTTCGGTGATCTAGTGGGAACCGATGATTTCAGTGTGGCGAGGCCGTTGACCGTTTTGACTGAAATTAGCACTCTACAACCAATCTATATATAGTTTGCCAATACCTCAAATTTAACTACACTACATTGAGACACCTATGCATTCAAAGTACCATACATTTCAAGAAAGATTTTAAGCTGTTTGTGTATTTGTGTACGTATATTACATATGAAAAGAGAAAACTTAAAATTTCTTCTTAAGGGGGCAGTCTCATTTCCGACGTTAAATTTTGAATTCTTTTATGGATTTTGTTTTTGCGGAAAACGAAATACAATCTAATGATAATTAAATGTTATTATTTAACTATTGTCGGTCACCGACTAGAATTCGAGCCGCAAGCATCGACCATATTCTTTCGTCTGATTTTTCTTTGCCCCTTGTCAATTCCGGTTGTTCCCTTTAGCTTAATTCTTTTTTCTTTTTTTTTCTCCTCTGTACAACTAAATTAACACAACGCGAGTGTAAATCGACACGTGTTAAAATGAGTGGTTCCCGCTTTAAAATACTACCACTCAATATGGATTCTGCAATATTAGTTCAATCAAATAAAAAAAAAAAAACAACAACGTCTACTTCGATCTCCCCATACTCTTTCCCCGCCCTCCTAGTGATTAAAAGTGCAAAAAACTTTATTTTATATTTTTATTATATAAATTTATTATATATTATATATTTATAATAATTTCTCCAAAATCAAGTGAAAAGCCAATCTCATCAATCAGTCCTTTTCTATTAAAAAAAAGCTATTGACAATATAATCGCTGAATATGAATATGTGATGGTAATATCCTTGTTTTAGCCGAAACGGAAACATCCGCCAAATTGTTTCTAAAAGCAAACATTTTAGCCAACTCATGTCCCGTTGTAATAAAACTACAGGACCGATTAAACGAATCCAAGGGTATTGTTTACGCCCCTTGCTTAAAAATGTTTCCGAAACAGAAATTATTTCGGAGATGAAATCACAAAATGTCACTGGTGTCTACAAATTCACCAAAATTATTGAAGGCAAATCAAAAGCTACCGGTCTCATGCTTTTTACTTTTAATCTTTATCAAACTCCCAAAACCGTCGAAATTGGATTCTATAGTTCTAAAGTCACAGAGTATATACCAAACCCCATGCGATGTCGTAAATGCCAACTTCTTGGGCACACCACCAAACGCTGCACTAGCGAAGCCAAGTGTGAAACATGTAGCTTAACTATACATATTCCTGCTCCCTACACTCGTACTGTATTTGAAAAGTGTGATCTTCCATGCTTTTAAACGCCCTAAGGAAATTCTCACTATTAAGACACACAAAAAAAATGTACTATGGCGAAAGCTAGACGGATTCACAAACAACAGACTCCTACATCTTTACCAGAATTATCCCTAAATCAAACTAATCCAATATCTTCAACTCTACTTGAATTACCACAAACTTCAAATATCTCAATTCAAAAAGACAACAAAGAACCAATCACAACAATCAGCTTAACAAAACCAATAACCAACCCATCTATTCAGAATCTACTTCAAAGGCCTCTAAAACTAGTCCAACTTTTCCGAAAATACCGTATCAGACCTTAACTCACCAACACCTCAATATAACAGCAGACCCCTTAATTCTTCACCTGAAGCACCCCCAACGAATTTAAACCATCAATCGTCGCTTTCAAAAATTACACAAGAATTACTAGAGAATAAAAAATATTATGTACAACATACAGACTCATATGATGCCACTCCCACTTAAGTTTCTTCCGCTGACTCAACAAATTTAATAAACCTATCAACAGAAAATCTACCTAAGACTGATCTTACAAAAATTAATACAAAGATAACAAATTAGCTCACGATCTTCTAAAAGTCCTTCAATGGAATCTAAATAGTTATCTTAACAATTACCACGAACTACAGATTCATATTAACGAACACAAACCCTCCATAATCTCTCTGCAAGAAACCCACGTCAAATATAACCACCACCCCCACCCACCAAAACCGTACAAGTTCTACTTTCACAATCTTGTACCATTTATTTCTCTAAACAAGGAACATCCCTTTTAGTTCACAATTCAATACCACACGAAGTTAAAACCATTACTTCAAATTTGTCAGCTATAGGAGTTGAAATAGAAACTCCAACTAAGCTCACAATTATATCTTTATACATCCCACCTGATCAGCATTTTTTAACATCCGACCTCGAAGATGTTTTAGATGGTATTAACACTCCAGTTCTTCTCACAGGGGATTTTATCTCTTGGAGCCCATCTTGGGGCTCTGTCACTGCTCACCACTATGGTAAACGTGTTGATCATTTTATCGCTAACTCAGGGCTAGCGATCCTTAATGATGACATTTCTCTTCGCACAGAACCTTTACCAATATTGACCTATCCCTTATAACACCTCACATTCCAATGTCATCTTGGTGCGTATTTGACAACCTTTATGGAAGTAATCACTTTCCGATTTTTATTTCCCTAATGACTGCCTCCCCATGCACTCACCTTAAAGATCAAAACAAATTTCTACTTGGAAAAGCAAATTGGGACCTATATCAAAGTTCTTTATCCAGTCAGTTATTATCTAGACCAGTTTCAACTATTATCAATAAAGAAGCGGCGCTCATCCAAAAATCCATACGCGCGGCTGCTAACCTTGCCATTCCTCAAACTGGTAACAAAACATTTAAAAAGACATTACCATGGTGGAACAAAGAATAAGACCTCTTGCGAAAAAAACTGACCACCATCTTGTCCTTTATCGAAAGTTAAACGCCGAATTTCGAAGAATAGTAAAAATGAAAAAGAAGGCATGTTTTGAAAAATTCACTTCAAATGTAAACCCTATTTCATCGGCACATAAACTATGGACTGATATTAAAACTTTAACCGGTTCCTACGTTCCACATTCAATTAAAATCATCAAAACAGAAAACAGAACTTTAAGTTGTCCATTAGAAATTGCCAATCATTTGGCTCTCACTTGGGAACAAGCAGGTGAGGACTCAAAATTTCACTCTAAATTTTTAAACGAAATCTAGGCTTCTTAACCTTTACAACCTAATTTTCAACCAAGATATAATCCCACAAGCGTGGAAGTTTGCGTGCGTTATTCCCATACCAAAACCAAATAATAATCTATACACCGCAAACGGGTACCGCCCAATTTCACTTCTCCCTTGCAGTGGGAAACTATTAGAAAAGATTGTAGCCAAACGACTTTTCTGGTTCGTTGAAGAAAACAATCTTGTTGACGATCGGTAACACAGGGATCAGCCCTTTCAGTTGTTTTGTTTATAATAGACTTTAACAATATAAGGAAGATAATCAACAGCTTTAAATTTGAAGGGCATTGTCTGTATTTTCAAAATATAAAGACCTATCTCTCTTAGCTGGCAGTTTCTCTTGCATTCTTGAGGCTCTTTCAAATTGGGGTAAGACTTCAGGTTCCAGCATTTCCCTCCAAAAAACCGAAATTCTGCACATATGCTACAAGCATAGCTGTAATAAAAATATTTATTTAAACCATAATAATACAGTAATTAAGAATGTTAACTCTGTAAAAATTCTCGGTGTTTTATTCGACTCAAAATATAGTTTTAAGAACCATTGTAATTATATAAAAAAAAATTTAACTGCCAGGGTTAATCTTATCAAATATTTATCAAATTGAAATAGCCTTTGTAACGTAAATACTTTAATCAATGTAAATAAATCTATCATACTCTCCAAAATTGACTATGGTTTATTGATGTACGGTAAATGTTCGAAATCTTCACTACAACTGATCAAGACGCCTTATCACACCGCCGTCAGAACAACCATCAGAGCCCTCTGTTCAACACCAATCAACAATATTCTCACTGATGCCAGTCGCCCCTCCTTAGAAAGAATTTGCTATTTGACATCAGCCATTATCCAGAAAATCAAGTCACCTTACAAAACTCCTATCCATAGGGATGTAAAAAAATTACTAATGCGAAAAAAACAGTCAAGAATTCACTGACGCATCAAAAACGGGCAATAGTTCATCATTTGCAGTTGTAGACATAAATGGTTCTATTCTTTCGAGGGTTTTATTGCCCAAGTTCCCTTCAACATTCACCGCAGAAGCCTTTGCCGTATCTAAAGCCATTGAATGCGCGAAGCAAAATAAGACAGTCGTATATTCGCATAGTCTCTCTGTTATAAAGACTGTCAAAAATGTCTCCAACTCGATTAACATTATTGAAACAATACGATATTTGTAATGATAATATGGATTCCAGGACCCGCTGAAATTAAAGGTAATGAGAGTGCTGATGCAGCCGCCAAGTCAGCTATAAACGAACCACTTCTCACCTTTTACCAGTGGAACAAGAAAGATCTTAAAAGATTTTTACTCGAATCCTGTAGGAAGAGAATATTAAGCACCTGGGAAAACTATCAACATGGTTATAAAGATGTTAACCTAACGGGTGTCGGAACCATTTACCCCAACAACATTTCCCCCAAAAAACTCAAAATATATATAAGATTGAGATTAGGACCCACTTATATTATCAATCTGACTTTCACCCACCTACTGAGTTGCAAAACAATCAATTCTACCAGCAAAAACATTTTAAACCATAGTCTTTCCTACCTTATTTCTAATGTAAATATTGCAAATATTAGTCTTGCCTGACTCGAACTGTAACTTTTTATATGCTATAATTTTTTTCATTTTTTGATAAATTTTATTGTACCGGAGCAAAAAATGTTGGAGAATACATCAATTTTAAAATTGTATTAGTAGTTTTCAATATGTCCACCTTGAAATGGCTGGAGAAAGCATCGCACGCTTCGCATGTTTGAGGTGGTGCAAACTTTGGTATTATTTAGTGCTAACCTTTGCCTTCCAAATACCCCAGACAGAGAAATCCAACGGATTTGCATCCGGAGAATTTGCAACCCATTGTGTCGAAGAAATGAAGTGTGGAACATTGTTTTTTAATCAATCTTGGTGAGACGGTGCCGAGTCTTGTTGAAATATCCACGGTCTCCGACCGAAATGATTGTTTGCTCAAGGCTTCAATACTGCCCCTAAGACAGTTTCACGGTATACGATAGCATTAATTTTGAGCTCACGAGGCATTTTTCTTCCACTAAATTCGAGTCTTTACTTTCCGAACCACTTCTGCCGATGTTGCTGTTTTTTATGACCACCTCCATGGCGTTTTGCAACACTGCCAGTATCACGGTAACGAGCTATGGTTCGAGACACAAATGATTTATTCACGTTGAGGTGCTGGAGGACTCTTACGATAGCTACTTGTGGTTTTCCAACCAAATATAAAGCAATCACACTATCACGTTTGAATTCCATCGCGGATAAAATTTTTTCAACATAACTGAGACGCAAATCATTAAAAAGGCTTGTTAATAATAAAATTATCTGTCGTGTGTCGAAATTTGAGCTCACTGTTATGAACGGTTTTCGGTTTTCGAGTCAGGCATGATCGTCCTTAAACTCGAAAACTACATTTCAAACAAATCTTTCTTACTCTCTAGCCGAGAGCCCTGGCAGCTAGCGCTAAATTTAAACAGTATTACTATTGTAATTTATTTACATTTTAATAAATTTATAATAACAATAATAATAATTTAACTATTGAAGAATACAAAAAAAATTGTTGTTGAATAAAAAAAAAAAAAAATTAACGTCATTTTGGTGAGGTAAAGTAGGTCTCTTCAATAAAAAGTAGGTGGCTGGCCCCCCTGATTGCTCCTTTTGTAATCATCTGAAATCAAAATTCCAAAAAGATTATTATTCAGTAGCATTTTTTTATTTAATAAATAATAAATTTTATTATTATTATTTCTTTATTATTAAGTAATCAAATTACAATAATAATATGGTATATACAAATATCGTATATAGCACTAGCTACCAAAGCTATCGATTAGTTTTAATACATATTGGTTTTGAAATACATTTGTAAATTTTTAAAGTAACTAGTATCTTATATACATTTCTTATGTTAGTTTCAGTTAGTGTTTTTAGTAGTTCAGCAAGTGAAGTGATAGCAATGCGTTTAATTGAGTCGTTGACCTTTTGGCATTCAAGTAAATGTTTGAAAGAGAGTACCATGTTATTTTGGCAAAAATGGACAGTTTGTAGGGTATCAGGCCATATTTGCCTGGGGGTTGATTGTTGAATAATGGTGGATGTACTCTTTCCACCTACCCCGTCATCTGTTATTCTACAGGGTCTTTAATTTATTCTGGAGGTCTTTTTTGTTGTGTGTGTAGAAGGGATAAGCGGTTCTTTTGTTGAAGTTTTTGCAGCCTTATCAGCTTGTTGATTTCTTATGATTCCGGTATGACCAGGCACCCATACGATCTTATACCTGTTATCATTTGTGACAAGTTTGTCTCTAATGCCTTCTATTATTGGTGTTGTGTTGTTGCTAATTTGGATGGCGGAAATTGTTGATAGGCTATATAGTAGGTACAGATAAGTATCTTTTTGTTTGGAAATAATTTTGTAGCATGAATGACTGCAAGAGCTTCAGCGGTGAATATAGAAGAAAATTGAGGCAGTATACCCTTTATGAGAACATTGCTAATGCTATCAACCACTGCAAAAGCGGTACAGTTTTCTGTCTTAGATGTCTTAGATAGTATTTTTTGGCATGGGTAATTCTCGGGGTGCTGATTTTCGGGATAAGAAGAGCGGTGAGGTAGTTAAGCCTTTCTTCAACCGTAAGGAGGTCAGCTTCTGTTAACATACATTTTATTATGGTCGTCCTGAACGTTTTGATGCCGATCCGAACAGCGGAGACATACTGTGGTTTGAAAAGCTATTGTGAGCCCCTTGGACATTTACCATAAATGACTAGGCCGTTATCGATCTTCGATTAAATGATAGATTTAACCCTTCGCTGCATAAATTAATTTTTTTATAGAGAACAAAATTTTTCATATTGTTTTTATTGTATGTTAAGCTTTAGGCTTGTGAAAATAGAATTTTGTACAAATATGTGCAGGAACTAAAGTTGAGTAACATTGCATAAATGCAATTTCATGCGGGAAATCTATAAAAAGTGTTGAAAAGCTTTTGTATTTGAACGTTTTTTTTTTTAGATTAAAATTACTGGTATAATATAAACTGTTAAATGAAATCAATTTCAATCAATCAAAAACTTTCCTTTTAATTCAAATTTATATTTGCTTTATAATTTATGCTGAATGAAATTTTTTAAAGCAGTTTTTGGACTTATTTAAACATAAATTTATAACACACTTTTAACCCATTACAGCCTGGAAGTTTGCATGTCAAACGATTTTCTTTCCATTTCGGCCAGTGATTCATATGGTCTAACCAAACTTCGTTTTACGGAATTGGCAAACTTCTTTGATGTTTTCTCTTCAATTTAAAATTAAAAAGTTATCCTGTAAAATTGTTAAAATACAATACGTTAACAATTTGTTCCTTAAGAGCAAGACTTCTTGTCACTTCTGAAGACCTTCCGCGTGGTGATAATATCTTTCCCATTTTACACAGCGTTTCACCTACTTTTAATCTAAAATCAGCCAAACTATCCTTACAGTTGTTGCCTTTTTGTGCTTCAGTTCGTTTATATAAAAGGCGGTGTCAACTAAATGGAAAAAGAGACGTAGGTACCATTTTTTTGAGCGCATTTTTATTTTGTATCGCCCTAAATCGACCCTGCCCATGAATTTATTGTACTCTGAAACAATTTTTGGGCAAGAAACGGTTATTTTGCTCCTTAATTTTTTGTCAAATCTTTCAACAGTTACTTCAGGATATTTTCCACAATAGTTTGACATCAAATTGACAATCTTGTTATCCCTCCATGAAACTACAGAAACCTCAATATTATCAACCGTTGCAACATATTCAGATGATTCTCCACGCGGTCTCTTCATCAGAATTTTGTCATCCACAAGTTTCAAGTTTGGAATTCTATTCCGGTGGATTGTTTATAATGAATAAATTCCTCGTTTGGCTAATGTAAGCATTAATGGCAAAGATGTATAATAATTATCATAATAAACTATAGTTTTTTTGGGCTGGAACATTTCGCAATAGTCTTACGACAATATTAGCACTTGACCCCAAATCGGTCTCTTCAGGAAGCTTATTCACAGACTTGTTCTCTTGGTCCGTATATATTTCGAAATTACATATAGCTATATCCAGATATCCCGGAGAGTACATACAATTTAACCATTTGTGTGGTTTCATTGGAAGGCACTGTTTTAAATAAAACTTGTATAGAACATAGTTGTTCATCTACAGAAAGGCGGCTTTCAAATGGAACTGATTTAAATTTTTCAGCCAAATGATTAACAATAGGGCGTATTTTAAAAAGGCGGTCGAAATTAGGGTCATTTCTTAGCTTCGTGTTATCGTTGTTATTGAAATGCAACATAGACTTAATTTTTTTAAACCTATTCAGCGACATGGTCTCCTGTACTAGCTTATTTTCCACTATAGCTGCCCAAGACCGGCATATAACACATATGCCCAACAATTTTTGTAAATCCAAATTATCAATCTGTTCTTGATTGTTGGGCCTTTTTTTGACAAGCATATAAATTGGATTGGTACACGATAGAATTTATAAGTTCGTCAGAAAAAAAGTATTTGAAAGCACTACATGGTCCGCTTAAATCCAAAAACAGTTGTAGAAATTCTTCATTGCCCTTAAAATGCGCATCTAAATTCGTATCAAATGTTTTTACTTCCAAATAGTTCTACTATATTTTTCTTTCAGCGATCGCACGTAATCACGTAAGTTTTCTCTGCTTCATTTGTCTTTTCTCCAACATCAGCGTCATCCTCTATTATCTGACATTGATTTAAGTTGAATTCAATGTCAATATCAACATCTTCATCATCGAAAAATTTTTGTCCTTGCTTTCCTCCCAAGTATCTATTATATGCTCAATATCATAATCATTTAGTGCCCTGAAAATTATTAATAGTTAGGATTAAATGCATAGCTTTGCATATATGCAATATAACAACAAATGTGCAATATCAGTTCATATCTACGCAAACGCATGTGTTTGCACATATGCGATAATACTTCATAGCTTATGATTGAATACTCTATATTCTGCAAATTTATATTATGTACAAGGAAAATGTGATGATCTTTCTAAATAGCACTTACATTTTGATAATGTGTCACAATATTTCAAAATATTAAAAAAAAAAAAAAAAAAAAACCACACGATTATTTACGTACTCAAAACACTTGAATCTTTCGACTCAACTGCACACACTCTCTGCTGATAAAATGATTTTACATTAAAGAAACAGATGGAAAATAATTAACGGCAAAATACTAGTAAAATAGTCGCCAGCTGTATGAGAAGTTAACATTGCATATATGCAATGGCATGCAACGAAGTGTTAATAACGCTTATTATAGTGTTAGTATGTGAACAAGAATGTTTTGATGTTAGGTGTTTAATTATATTTAGTCTGGTAGCTAGGCTTTTTTTTAAAGTATGTACAGTGATCTTTAAAATTAAACTTAGAATCAAATATAACACCTAATGTGCTTAGTGAATTTACATTACAGATATTGTTGTTCTTAAAATAAAGTGTTACTTTTTTTACAAATATGTAATATTTTACTTTTTTCTAAGGAGATTTTTGCCCTAGAGGTATTACACCACTCGTCTATATCTGTTAGGATATTAGAGAATGTGGAGGTGGTTGTTATCAAATTTTTACATTTGGAAAATATGATCAAGTCATCGGCGTACAGACAGTGCCGAATGGTATTATATTTTTGTAAGATTAGGCTTAATTCATTGAACGCTATCATAAAGATAACTACTGAGAGTGGTGATCCTTGGGGAATACCATTTTTGAAGCTGTATGGTTGGAAGTGCACATTATATAATTTTATTCGGAACTGTCTGTTAATTAGGAATGACTTTATGTATTTGAAAATTTCCATTGTATGAGTTTTTTAAGAATTATGTGTATGCCAATTCTATCATAGGCTTTTTCAAAGTTAATAGAGAAAATTGTAACTTGATTCTTTGTTGATAATGCAGATGAAATAAAAATATCGATGTGAAGGAGAGAATCTGTAGTACCCCGATCGTGCTTGAAAGCAACTTGGTTTATGTATATGAGGTTTTGTTTTTCTATAAACCAAATCAGCCGTTTTGAGATTATCTTCTCTAGAATTTTACCAAAAGGGATATAGGTCGATATCCATTGACTTCGGTGGCTGTTTTGTTCGGTTTTTGTATTGGGACCACGCTGGTCCAATATTTGGGGAATGATCCCTTTGTCAAAGATCAGATTGTACAGTGAAACTAGGATAGGATAGGATATGAAATTCGGTCTAGGCCAGTGATTTTCTCTTTAGCCGTGCGGATAGATTTTTCCAGTTCTGTAAGTTTGATAGGAATTTCGATTAAGCTAGCTGGGGATGGATGGTTGAGGGGAGGTGAGTTATTGATAATTGCTAAATATTTTACTTGTGGGAAGGCAGCTGAAAAATTGGAGTCAAAGGCATGGTACGACCATGTTATGGCGAAATGTTCGGCGATGTTGATAGTAGCGGATAGTGTGTTTGAGTCAGATCTAATAAGCTTTATAGAGCGGATTTTATAATATCCAGTGAGTGATTTTATGTTATCCCTGAGTCGTTTGCATGAAGCTTTTGGGTTTATGTTTGAGGTGAAGTTTTTAAAATAAGCCTTTCTGGCGATTTTGGCTGCTTTGCGGAATTGCGCATTGGATTTACGGTAGGCAATGAAGTTTTCTTGATTCGGATGTTTTTTAAAGTAGTGCCAAGCTTTTTGTTAGATTTGTCGAAGATCACTTATTTCATTGTTCGACCAAGGAACGGATGTTTTATGTGGCAGGGAATGAGTTTGGGGAGTGGCTATGTTTGCTGGTAACTTCAATATAAGTGTGGAAGGGTTGTGCACGTTTTATTGGATTATAGCTGGGATGAAATTAGCGATAGGACTACATGGGTGAAGGTGTTGTGAGTAGAAAAGTGGGTGGGTTTGTCGTCATTTTATGCAGTCAAGTTGGAGTGTGAAATCTACGACAATTTTGCCCCTTGTATTAGAATGGAGATAGCGCTAAAGTGGGTCCATTTGTTGAAGTTACCTGTGATCTGTATGGGAGGTTAAAGGGTATTAACGATATATTCGATTTCAAAAAGAAAAAAAATTTGTTCAGGAGGGATGTAAAGGGTGATTCATCGTTTGATTTATAATGTAAAATAAACACATAAATTTCAAAGTGAACTTAAAATTTTTAATATCGGTTAAAAGAACAATTCATGGCATTTACTTTTTGAAAATGATATCATATAAATGTTGGCCACGACTACGTCTGAGATGGTCTATTCGGAAGATTCAATTTTGGGCGACTCGCTCGAGTATAGCGACTGGTATTTCGCGTTAATCGTAGCTGGTTTATTCCTGAAGACCTGATACTTTACATATCCCCAGAGAAAATAGTCCAAAGGTGTTATATCGCACGATCTAGGCGGCCAATTTACCGTAGCAAAACGAGAAATTAATGCTGTATGGCTCGTAGCGCCGTCTTGTTGATACCAGAGCTCACCTAGACCGTTTGCTTGAACTTCAGGAAGCACATAGTCCGTTAACATGGTGCGATATCGGTTACCATTGACGGTAACATTCTGATTTGCTTAATTTTTGAAGAAATATGGACCAATGTTTCTTCCAGCCCATAATGGTTTTTAATAGATGTAATGGTAGCTCTTGGTACTCTTCGGGTTGCTCATCAGCCCAAATACGGCAATTATGTTTACTAACGTATTCATTGAGGCAGAAATGGGCTTCATCACTGAACAAAATTTCACGATAAAACACCGAATTTTCATTGAGTTTTTCTAGAGCCCATTCACTGAAAATATGACGCTTATTTAAGTCGCCTGACTTCGATTCTTGCACAAGTTGTACGCTTTTAGGCCGAGATCCTCACGTGAAATGTGAAATACGCCAAGCCAAACTGCTAAGAACGACAACGAATCGATTCGTCACGGTCTTCGCGTACACTCTCAGCTACAGCTGCTATAGTCTCTTCACTACGTGCTGGATGTGGTCTAACCGGTCGAGTATCATACACTAATGTAAACTGGGACTCAAGTTTGCGAATGGTATAGGCAATAGTGGTTTCAGTAGGTCGATTATGCGAACGAAAAACATTTCTCACAGAACGCTGATTTTCGTAATACAGCTGAACAATTTGGAGACGCTGTTGTGGTGTGAGTCTTTCCATCATGACTTCCCAAAAGATACTGATTAAAAATGGGAAAGCAGTTTGATATTAGTCACGCGTGATCTGTCAAAAAAAGCCTATTAAAAATCAAATCTCACGATGAATCACTCTATATAAGGTTCTTGTTATTTGTTGATAATGACCGAAATTGGTTCTTTATTTCGATTTCGTCTGAATTGTTCCGGGTAGGTATTTTAGTCCAGTGCTTAGGAAATTCGCTAGCCCTCTTTTTGTTTTATTGTGGGGTTTAAGGTTGATTATTTTTTGCTATAAGAGTTTGAAATTTTGGAACATCGTATCGAATAAGGGACCGATTACATTATTTTCTTTTTTGAAGGTTTCTATATTGTCGAGGATATGGTCTTTTGTATTTTCGAATTCCGTAATATTTATAATATGTATTAGTTTCTTAAAACTCTTGATAATGTCGACGTTTTCTTGTTTACCGTTACGTGCCTATTGTTTTTACTTAATTCGTGGACATCAAACGTCTTACCGGTAAGTGCTGGGAGTAGAATCGTTATTGTCTGGTAGTTTGGGTACATCTGAAGTAGAGGTTTTGTTTGATTTAAGTCTTGCTTTACTCTTTGGTGAATTAGAATTTTGAATTTTTTTCTTTTGTTTTATATGGGATTTATATTATTTTAAGCTGTTGTGTTTGTCGATTACATGGTCTTCGTCTATTTTTTCCACGTCAAGTTTTCTTAATTTGGCGTGGTTTTTTCTACCGCGTGAGTCTTTTACAAAGTTTGATCCTGATTCTATCTAGACGTCTTCTCTGATTTTATTTATTCTATTTATAGATAATTTTTTATCTTTTAAAATTCTTGCTCGGATTGCTTCGTATTCTTCGTTTCTGATGTTTCCGTTCTTAAAATCTATTGGCTTCTTATTCGTAGTTGAAAAAACCTATTATTTTCAGTATTTTTGCCTCAACTGTTTCGATGTCTATTTCTTTGTCGTGTCTTAATAGTCTTAAATGTTCGTTAATTGTGTTGTGTAGCCTTTCAATATAGGCATTCGAAGTATGGTTTTTGTTTGATGTAAAGTGAACTTCTCTTAGTCGAGGAAAGATCTTAATGGGAGAGCTTTGAGTCCTAGTTCTTTATCTACTACTAGGTTTTTAATTTGGCCTGTTGAAGTTATATAAGTTAGTATGGCCCTTTTAAATTCTGTCCAGGTTGGATTCGTATTACTTGTGCAAATTTACTAATTTTTTTTATGAATGTAAGAAATAGGTGTCTGTTTGGACTATAGAATACGTGGTTATGAATGATTTGGTTTGGGGCTGATGGGGTTTCAGTTATTTTATATTTAGGGTTTATTGGCTTTCTATCATAGTTCTTAATGTTACAGATATCACAATTGTTGATAAGTTGTATTATTCTATGTAGTATTGGGTGGTAATATTTGGATTCTGTTATACCACGATGATTGTTTCTGAGATGTTCTTCCTCTATTATTCTTGCTAAAGCTTCTTCATCTATTATATCCTTTAGAAATTTGTCGACTATGATTATCTTGAACTGGTTATTTCTATTGAAGTGGTTAGTATATGTGGTTTTCAAAACGTTAGCAAATTGAGGGTCTTCTACATAGATAGCATTAGCATTGGGTTGAAGTTTGATTTTAGTAGTGTTATTGCGGTTTCTGTGTTCATCGTTTTTATATGAACGGTTTTCCTAGATTTGTTAGCGTTTTATCGGTTTCCTCCTACTCTAGAAAGAGCATCTGCTTGCCATTTTGCCTTCATTTCTTATATCTTAATTCATTGTCAAACTCGGAGAGCTTCAATCGCCATCTAACGAGTTTTGAATTTGGTTCTTTAATCGAGAACAACCACTGTAATGGTTTATGATCGGTTTCGATCAAGAATTTTCTACCAAAAATATGTGAGCGGAAGTATTGTGTACCGGCTTGCGTCGGTTGAAAGGGTAAAAGTCTTTTCGAAGTCTGGGTACTTTAGTACACTCTTTTGAGTGTTTCGAAGCTTTGTAAATAACATGGATCATTAATATTAATTTTTTGATTGTTTTTTAGGTATTTAGTTATTGGTTTCGCGACTCTCGAGTAGTCCTTTATAAATTTCCTGTAATAGCCCGTAAGTCCAAGGAATTGCTTAATTTGCTTGGGGGTTTTCGGAACAGGGACATTTTCCACACAATCAATTTTTTTTTGGATTAGGTCTGATACCTTCTAATGTTATAATGTGTCCGAGGAATTCTGTTTCCTTTTTTAGGAATTCACATATATCATAAGTCGAGCTTCGGCAAGTTTTTGTAAAACCGTTCTCAGTGAGTCTAGGTGTTCTTCAAGGGATGAAAAAAAAAAAAAATGATGTCGTCTAGGTAGACTAGGCAAATTTTGCCTATGTATTCTTTTAAGATGTAGTTCATAAGGCGTTGGAAGGTAGCTGGTGCCGTTTTCAAGGGCATGCGGAGAAACTCGTAATGTCCATTCTCGACGCTAAAGGCTGTTTTATTTATGTCGTTTTCATCGATTTCTATCTGGTGAAAACCTTTTGTCAGATCAGAGTCGTCAAATACTGGAATGACAAAAGCTTTCCAAGTATCTTGTCTATATTAGTTATTGGTTGTTTGTCATCGATTGTGACGTCGTTTAAGTCACGGTAATCAACAACGATTCTCCATTTGGTTTTCCCACTGGCGTCCTTCTTCTTCGGGACGATCCAGACTGGGGCAGAATATGGTGAACTACCATCTAATAATCTTCTTAAGCATATCTTGGATTTGGTTTTCAACTTCCTCTTTATAGATATATGGGTATCTAGATGTGGAATGAGGATATTGTTTCCGATTAACCCATCAAAATTATTATGAAACTTATATATTTAGAAGTCAACTCTTGTCTTGGGGTTTCTTAGTTCTTTAAATAACAGAATTGTAGCTTTCTCTTTTATTCTGACTTCTTGGCTTAAAGTTTTGATAGGAATATTATTTGGTAGCTGTTCTATAAGATTGGTTGAGCAGATATGTGGATTTATTATTGATTGTGTTGCCCCGGAGTCTATTATTAATTTCAAGGGCCTTGTTTTGCTATTAATTAGGATATAGGGTAGTGGTTTTGTGAGGCTTGTGAAGGAAAATTTTGTGCTTCGGGAGTTGCCTCAAAATCGAATGTTTTGGTTAGTCTAAGAGTGTGAACTATTTTCTAGACGTTTGTCAAAGTTGTGCAAGCTAGAAGGGTTCGTAAACGTTTGTTGTCTCGGATGGGATGGTTCTCTTTGATGTGGGGATGAGTTTTGTGGGTAATTATTGTGCATATATTTGAAGTTGTTAAGATTATTATGGTTGTTCTGTCTTGGGTGCCTGTTGTTTTGGTGGTTAGTGTTGTTTCTGGATTTATTGTTGTTGTTATTATTGCTTTTATTTCTTTGGTTATTATTGATACGGCTTGGATTTTATTATGGTTAGGTCTGTGTGGGTTAGGACTGTAATATGCATAGCCGGACTCATGGAGTATGTTGACAGCTTCTTCTTGGCTTTGAGGGTTTTTGCACTGTATTAGGGACCTCATTGGTTCCGGAATTTTATTGTTGAAAACTACTATTTTTATTTTGGTTAATGGAACTTTGCATATGTTCTGGGTTGTCGCCTATAATTTGCTTTGTTTTTAAGTTAAGTCTTCTCAAAAGTGTGTTTTGAATTTAACCGACCTTAACTTGCAAATAATTCCTCGCTAGTGAGTCTGTCGCCAAAACTATAATAGAGGATTGATCTCGTTTCTGACCGTGATGTTATATGGTTCTTGATTTCTATGATATCCCTAGCTCGTCCTTTCCTTTTGATCGTATTGTATCTGAGAAGATACTTTGTGCTAAAGTATCATAACGTTGCAAGGTTGGGTGGATTTTATCGGTTAGGTCGATAAAATTCTGAAGGTCTCTAGAGTCACCATGAAAGATCATCAGAAATATATTTTAGTGGGTCGATATTTAATGACAACATGGTCGTTTGGGGTAAACGGTTCAATTGTACGTTAAAGTTTTGTACAATTTCACTGATTTGTTATGATTGTTGGGTTATTATGTTGATTTCCGAGCAACATTTAGATTAAGCAGTAGGGAAATGGAAAGTATATTGACATACTACATTTTACAAGTTTACATTAAGCAATTTTGTTGTTTTTTGAATAATCTTTTGTTCTTAACTGACCTTGTTCATCGAGGTGGAGTTGTTGTCCTTGGTTGGAAGATAGAGTTGTTGGTTGGACTTATGTTGATTTTTGATGAGTTATACGGGTGATGAATTTGCCTCGCAATACTTCTGCTGTTAGTTTATTCGCTTGTCCGAAACACTTAGTTCGTTTCACCGCACGGAACACTTCTGCTGTTGCGTGGTTCAACTTGTACAAAACACTTTATTGAGTTCGTTTCACTACACGGAACACTTCTAATGTTGCGTATGAAAGTTTGCTTCAAAATTCGACTGCACGTGTAACATTTCTGCTGTTGTGAGCTGTTGAAACGAGCTTATTTAAATTTAGTTTAAACTTTTGACCAATCCTACCGACTGCGCTAGAGATAGATTACCGGACGAACTAAAAAGACAAAACTTATCTTGTGAAAAGAACTCAACTTTATTTTTTATTGTAGCGACCACTCAGAGCCATGTGTAACTTAACCCTAACTTATTTCATTCATTTTCATTACTTTTTAGCATGGGTGTTGCTTCGCGGGAGCTTCGAAACGGAAATTCTCGTTTGCAGTATCAGCGGAATGTGTATTGTGTATGTTGACGGCCATTTTAATTTCTTTTATGCTGGGTTTTTGTTGGGTTGGCTGGTACGGTTGGGGTTTGTGGTTAAGACAGCATTAGATACTGTAGGTTACTTAGCTTTAGGGTTTTTAGAGGTTTAGTTTTCGACTAGGGTATTGTGTGTTTGGCTTTTTCGGAGTAAGAGACTGAGGTTAAGTTTGGTGGAGGAGGCGTTTGTTGGTTATACACGCGTCTTGCTTCAGCCATGCTGCACTTGTTAGTGGTTTTAATTCCCAAAACTTCTTTGTTATGAATGTATTTTTTTGATGAAGAGGGGTGATTATCCAGACAATTAACACACATCACACGTTTAAATTCATTAGGATCGAGGGGTGGGAGGGAGCTTGCTTTTGTTGCATCGTTTTGTGGTGTGCTCGAGCAGCTGGCAGTTTCGGCATCTCGTATGTGATGTTTGAGGCAAGAAGTCAAAGGTGAAGCTCATTAAGCCTGTGTGCTTTTGAATTCCGTCTACTCACTTTGTGAATTTATAGACTTGACTGATACCTTGAGATCTCATATTGTATATAATTTCGTCCTCGTTGAGTTGTTTATGCAGCGTAACAGACACTGGGCATTGATTAGCAATATTTAAAAGTTTGACAAATTTTTCTGCGACTTTCTCGGATCTACATAGCAAGTATTAGAATACTACTGTCACGAAGCGAGGAGGCATTGTCTTATTTCGTACTAATTCCGTCGATGAATTTCTTTAGTAATAATATACTTACATTGGATAGTGGAATTTCAGGGTTCCTTGTTTTCCTTTATTTAAATTTATAAATTATATATTTATAATAATTTTTCTAAATTGTTAACCTTAAATAGCAACAATTTCTCAAAATTGAAGTCTAAAAGGGCTGCGCGCCGAAGCGTATTTAACAGACTAGCAATTGAAAATAGCGTTTTCACAGCTGCTGAGGCAGGTAGTGAAATGTTATATCTCAAAAATGTGCTTTTTTCAGGGCTGGGTATTGACAGAAGTTCTAAGGATATCTGGATTGGGCGAGATATGAATTATATTCATTTTCTAGAGATGAATTATTGCTATTAGATATTTCTAATAGCTGATCTGGAATGTGAAATAATTGTAAATGGTGTGCTTTGAATTCGTTACCTGCAGTACTGACAGTTTCAGTTATATACCAAGAGTTATTATGCCTACTTACTTTTTCGTGCTGCTATATTGGTACAAGATGCGCACAAAATCGAAGGAAGCAATAAGGTTTAATGTATGTGTTGCGCATTTGATATGTTTCGGCAACAAATTCTCAAATACACCATTTGTTAACTCAGCTGTTTCCATTTCATTTTGTTTCTAGCTGTCAGTGCTATCAAAATTGTTGGCAAAATATGTCTCGATTCTCAACTCTTTGAAGGCTTTTATGAAATTGAAAGCGTTGACAGTTACTGTTGCCATAACGTTATTGCAATTCAGTCCAAATCGTGCATGAATTTCAAGAATAAGGTTATTAATCCGATCAAATGTATGTGATCCAGAAAATCGCTTACAAACAAGAGAAACTGATTGTTTGTTGAAGTTTTGGTCTACTCAATGACATGTGTAACCAAAAAAAACTCCAATGCTTTGTTGACCACACGTCAACGGTTGTGCAAACATATTTCTGTCTTGCTATTGTACACTTTAGTTTTTCGATCATGGAAGAGAATGAATCGTATATGAGCTTTACGGTTGTTGGACGACTCATGACTTTTAGATCGCTATTTGCAAACCGCAAAGGTTTTCTAAACGATTCGTTTTCCACAATCGAAATTGGCAGCATATTGTTTGCAATAAAGCTTATAATCAACTCCTGAAATTGCTCTTGCTTCTGTAAGGGAGTCTCGATTAGGTGGTCGTTGAAGACGGACGTGTTTCTCTGGTTCTCCGCAATATCCTACCCCTTCTCTTATTTCTTTAATTATTACTTGTATTCTTATCTTTTTCAAAAATAAATACATATTAACAAAACGGCTATCTGTTACAACTCATACGTGGGATACATGTATCTACATCAAGACACATAATCTTCATATCTCAACAAGAAAAAAAAAAAAAGGCAAAACGGTCGCAAGCAAACGGGCACGCGACATAAAGTCGCTCCTTGTTTACTTTGAAAAATAAAAGAAACGAATTTTTTTTTTTTAACTAGAAAAGTTACACGTGCAGGTACAAGCAGCGACATGGTTCAAAAGGAGCGAGAATCAGCAGCGGCGACAACAACAGAACAGGCCGCCAACTCAACAGTCAATGATGTAAACGATGAGCAGGAGGAAGAACTAACTACATCATCAGCTTCTCTGGTCTCCGTATCTTCAAAATAAACGACACCAACACAGAATGCAAACGAGAACATCGGGCAATGGTATCAATCCAATCGAATTCAGGATATAGTTGGAGTGCTTCCAGATTTCAAACAAGCGGTATTACTAGCAGTGCAACACAAACTCGGGTGGGTATCTAAAAAATGGGCCGATGCGCAGCCGGAATTTGGTACGTGGTCACAATTCACGAAGGCTCTAGTAGCGGATTTTCTTTGCTTAGTTAATGTGGCTGAGGTGCACCAAGAATTGTCAAAATGTAGGCGCAGAACAAACGAATCTCTGAGGGAATACTACTACACAAACATTGGACGGCGAGATAAGTTAGACGAACCATCTTTGATTTTTCTTACACTGTCAATGGAATTAACGATATCTCACTTACACACACGCTACTTGTCATGAATCTCCAATCATGCAACGACTTATTACGGTCGCTGGAGAATTTGTCAACTTCGCTAGGATGTATTGCAGAAACAAAAACAGCACCAGAAAGTCAGGAGGTCCTGCACAACACAACAACGGTAGCAAGGGCGTGAAATGTTTCAACTGCAACGAGTTCGGCGAAATGCTGCGAAATGCCCAAAACCTCAACGTAAAGTTCGCTGTCAACAATGCTCCAAGCCGGGTCACGAAGCGAAAAATTGTCAGATGTTCACTAAGGCGAACATTTCTAAGATCTAAGTTACATCATCATCAGAAGAATTCGTGCCTCCGGTTATGTTTAAGGATAAGCTAGAAGAAAAGGAGTACTCAGCACTTGCAGATACTGGCAGCGATGTCTCATTCAAGAATCTCAAGTTCCGGACATTAAACGATATCCAGCAAAAAAGCGCCTGATTGATTTCGGAGGATCCGAAATTGAAGTTGCAGGAAAAATCATGACGCGCATCGTAATGGACAATCGTAACATATACGTCACACTGTACGTTGTCCCGGACAGAATACTCCCTTATGAGATATTACTGGGACGTGACGTGCTCTGTAAGGATGTACATTCTATAGTGGTCGAATCTGGGGTGCTACTACTTCATGCAACTGAGGACTATTCATTTACGATAGGAAATGAACTGCATATTGAGAATTAACGGCAAGTACGTCAGTTACTCGATCAATTTAAAAACAGTTTTTCAGAAAATTTATCTGGTCTGGGAAAATGTTACACTACGAAAATGAACATCAAGGTCAAGACCAAAAATCCCATAATTGAACTTTCTGAGATACTACAGAATCTACAAGAGAACGGCGTCATAAGTCCAAGTTCATCGCCTCATGCAGCCTCGGTTCTCCTAGTAAAAAAATCAAATGGGGAAAGCAGGATGTGTGTGGACTACAGAGCGCTTAATGCTGTGACCGTTAAAAAACAGTATTTGATGCCTATCGCTGAGGAACAACTGTCTCGTCTTGCTGGAAACACCCACTTCTCAACTCTTGATATGACGTTAGGATACTCCAAGTTCCCTTTTGAAGAAGAATCAGGGAAATTCACCGCTTTCTTGACGCATGAGGGATTGTACGAGCAAAACGTAATGCCGTTTGGGCTAGTCAATGCACCGATGGTATTTCAGGAAATGATTGTTAACATTATAAAAGGTCTACAGAATCGTCACCGCATCATAAATTATAGCGACGAAGTTACCAGAGGAAGGCATTGGTGCATTGCGGGAGTTAATAGAGGCAGTTGAGCGAGCAGAATTAACTCTACGACCGTAAAAATGCGTCTTCCTAACAACGTCCGTGAAGTTTTTAGGCCATGTCATCAACAATCGAGGTATGCGATCGGGGTCCGAGAAGACAAAATGTATCGAAGACTTTCCGACGCCAACAACGGGAGTGAGACAATTCCTTGGAATCACAGGATTTTTTAGAAAATTTGTCAGGAAGTATGCTCTAATCGCGACTCCTTTAACAGAGCCCCTGAAAAAGTAAGCTGCATTTGAATGGGGACCGATCACAACTCAACCGATTCAAACGCTGTATGATGCCAACCGTCCACATGAAGTGCATACAGATTCCAGCTCAGTAGGACTTTTAAGCGTTCTGTTCCAGTATGAAGAAGACTAAAAGCCGGTATTCTACTATAGTCGACAATGCAGCGAAGCCGAGGGACGATATTCTAGTTACGAATTGGAAGTGCTGGACATCGTGGAGTCATTGCAAAGGTTTCGAATGTATCTTCTGGGTAATAATTTCAACTCTAGCGCGGCTTTCGAAGGACTTTTGGTTCGCACGCATGAGAAGATACGTAAAATCCTACATACAAGCATGTCCGGAGTGCTGTTTGAATAAAGCGAAAGGCTGTAAGCCAGAGGGGCAACTAAACATTAGCAAGGTGATGCCTATTCCTTTCCGAAGTCTGCACATGGATCACTTGGGTCCTTTCCAAAGATTCTTGTAATTGTCTGCGCCTACACTGTACTGAAAGCTCTTCGCAACACCAAGACTAAACCAGTTGTCAACCACTTAGTCGATTTAATGACGGTGTATTGCAGTCCACTGAAAATCACAACTAACCGGGGCACTGCATTTACCTCGAAAGAATTCGAGAACTTTGCAAAGAACTATGGGCTGCATCATGTGAAAATAGCTGTGAGGTGTCCAAGAGCCAACGGACAAGCCGAACGAGTAAGCAGAACAGTGCTGGAGTCGCTCAAATGTTCGGTTCAAAAAGCGTCATACCTCATTCCTCTAAACCTAAAAGCCCATCATACTCCATATAAAAGTGCATGAAGTTAATTGATTTCTTAAATCAAAAGATTTAATTCTTTTACATCTTTGCTAGTCGCCTTTGAGCCGATCTCGCAATGTGCGCATTGTGTTTACTTTTCCGTCTTTAGTGATTTTCAACTTACAGTTTTTTATGTTTTCTTTTATTTTTTCCAGTATTCGTAGTTCACGACCAGCTTTTTTCTCCTGTTTTGCTGATCGCGTTTTTTTTTTTTTTCTCTATTTTTGCGAGTAACTTGAATTGATTAAAGATGATCTTTGGGCCAAATACTCGTAGAAAAAAAAAATCGCTCTAAGGTGCTAGACATTGATGTTCCTTGTGATTTCCAATCTAATACAATTCTTACCTAAAAAAGCAATAGACGGAGTCAGTAAAGATTATGAGCAAATTTCTTTACTTCGTGATGGAAATCGTCTCCTATTAGCAAAGTCACATAAAGTTTCATATTTCTTCTTAAATTAAATAATATTGTAGGCATTTGCCCAGTAAATATTAAGCTACACGAGCGACTTCATTTAACAAAAGGAATCACGTATGCGCCTTGTTTATTTAATGTACCTGAGACTGAGATTGTTTCAGATAAAGGGGTGACGGGAGTTTTTAAATTTACCAAAACAGAAACTGGCATACATACCGCCGGTGTCGGTTGAAATTGTTTGGAATAAAGCAAAAGTCGGTTACAAATTTAAATTTAACAGGTTCTATCAATCCAAACTACTCCGTCTTCGATATTTTGTAAAAAATAAAAGCCTAAGTGGTCTCTATATGACCGTAAATTTTATTCATGAAAAACTTCGGGAACTTTCTAATTCAAATCTTTATTTTTAAAAGAAATTATTGAAGTACTTAAATCCCTAATAGAACTTGGTCCAGGTCTGATAAAAAAAGGGCGAAAGTCCGGATAGAGACAAACTCTATGTTCATAAACTTACCACAACAAGCCAAGCTCAATGTCCTCCAACAATATAGCAGTAGCCCATGTTCCGGTATCATACCCTACATTTGGAAAACTGCTACCAATATACTATTCCAAAACCTAATAAAGACATCTTTACGATAAATAGATCTCTTCCTTCCGTCTCAAAGTTTTTGGAGAAAATCATAAGCAAGCATCTTTTTTGGTACATCGAGGTGAAACACTTAGTCAAAATCAAGTGACATTTAAACCTAATCAAGGCTGCATCGATACCCTACTAGACCTTAAGCACATCATATCAACCGCCATCTCTGCTAAAACCATCTATCGCTAGACTTCCAGAAAGCTTACGAAAGAACTGGAATTCACATAGTCTTAAAAAACTTAAGGAATGGGGAAAAGGACCAAAAATACATAACTTTATCGAGGCTTTTCTATCTAACAGCAAGTTTTGCGTTAAGGTTAATAACATCTACTCTGTCACACTTCCTTTGCAAAAGAGTATTCCCCAGGGTGCTATTCATAATTGCATTTAATGAAGTGAGTCGGATTATTTCGAAATACAAAAATGTTGACCAATACATTTGTACTGAAGATCTTATTTTTAGTAAAAACAACAATAACATCGACACAATATTCAATACATCAATTACATCAATATTCTTAAAGACATTAATCACAATTTTTGTTACAAAAAGCAGGGTTTTGCATATCTGAAGGAAAATAAAATACTCAAGTTTGTCAGTACAAATTGATGGAATCGATTAATCAAACGTAGTAAATCTCCTTATATTGGGATTAAACTTCAATAACATTACGTTATCTGGCAAAAGTGCTTACTCTAAACAAAATTGATTATGGTTTAAGCATCTATGGTGGCTGGACAAAATCAGCGTTGGCTATCTTGAAACCATCATATCATCATGCTGTCAGAAGATCTGTCTGCCTCGCTACAACTCCCCTAAAAAAACATTTTGGCTGAGTGGTCTGCCATCACTTGACGAAAGATATGAGCAAGTCAAACTTAGACTCGCATCAAAGTAAGTCGATTGCTGCCAAAACTACCATCAGATTTCTTTGTTCCCGGCGAAATAAAAAGCTCTGCTCTGTCATCGTCTGCGTTTAGCACCAATTAATTCAAAGAGTTTTATTAAAAAAATCACACCTATGATATATCGCACTGTTTTTAAATACATCGAAATTTTTCTTATGTCGAAAGCCTGTAATTTTATTTTTTCCGATGGCCCTATGACTCAGTATCAAACAAGCTTTGCAGTAACCATCACTGAGAGCTCACTTATTATTATTTCCAGATTTCTCTTTTACTTATGGTATATTCGCAGCCGAAGCCGAAGCTCTTACAAAAGCGTACAAACAAGTCATACTCTCTAAGGGACGGTGGATACTGTGCATATGACAACATAAAAGCCAACTTAAACTCAAACAATACGTCTCCAACTATATCTTAACTAAAGATTCCTAGTCATATTGGTATTTTGGGAAACGACACTGCAGATAGAGCTGCCAACAAAGTGAGTGATTATCCCGGTCTTAACTTTTAATAAGACAGATTACTCAAAACTCATCACAAGTATAATATTGGGTATACAACTCAATTCGTGCGGTTTTTTTTTTTTTTTTTCAAAATTTGAACGTTTATTTAAGAAAAACATGTACAGTAGTATTATTCAAAGTATTTCCCATCTGAAGCTATGACTTTTTCCCATCTTTCTGGCAATTTGTGGATCCCATCCCAAAAGAACTGCGCCGGCTTGGCAGCAAAGAATGAATCAAGCCAATTTTTAATATTCTGCTCTGATGTGAACCGTACTTCAGTGAGGGCATTCTGCATCGACCGGAACAAATGGTAGTCAGAAAGGGCAAGGTCTGGGCTATAAGGCGGGTGGGGTAAGACTTCCCATCCACTGTTTTCCAAATAGTTCTTAACCATAATAGCAACGTGGGGCCGAGCGTTGTCATGATGGAAAATTATTGCCTCGTGTCTGGTCGCATATTCCGAGCGTTTTTCGGCTACTGCTCTCTTTAAACGGATTAATTGTGTTTGGTAGCGTTGTCCATTGATGGTTTTACAAGGTTTTAGCAGCTCATAATACAGCACACTCATCTGATCCCACCAAATACAGACCATTACCTTCGCGCCATGGATATTCGGCTTTGCCATTGATTTGGCTGGTTGGCCGGGTTTCACATATGATTTTTTGCGCTTAGGGTTGTCGTAATGGATCCATTTTTCATCACCAGTAACAATCCGATGAAAAATGACTTCCTTTTGTGGCGTTCCAGCAGCATTTTGGACATGAAAAACCGCCTTTCGACATCTCTCGGCTTGAGTTCATGTGAAACCAAATTTCCTTGCTTTTAAATATATCCAGATGCTTTTAAACGTTTTGAAATGGTTGCTTGAGTGACACCCAAAGATTCTGCGAGCTCCTTGTGTTTGGCAACAATCTTCATAGAGTAATGCTTCCAGTTCTTCATCTTCAAACTTTTTTGGCTGTCCAGGACGTTCGTAGTCTTCCAAGCCAAAATCACTTTTAAATCGTGCAAACCACTTTTGGCACGTTCGCTCAGCTAGCGCATGTTCACCATAAACTTCCACCAAAATACAATGACTTTCGGCTGAAGTTTTCTTCATATTAAAGCAATGAAGAAGAACTCCCCGCAAAAACACTTTTTTAGGCACAAAGTTCGACATATTTGAGTGAAAAAAAAAACTATTGTTGTTTACGCTTCAAATGAATGACATATACTGCAATGACGTACAATGACAGTAGCTTTCCAACGCATGCTCCAATGGAATAATACAAGTTACGATATCTCTTAGCGATAAAGCAATTACAGAAATTATTTCTAGGTTAAGTTCTGATGCATTCAGATCTGTCAAATTATTACCAATTTCTTCCTGGTGTTCTTCATCTGAAGATACTATACAACGCCATAATAGGACGCGTTGTCTGCCAATAGTTCCCACGTCTTTTCGTTGGTCGGTAATAAATCATATTCATGAATCGATCATGCATCTTGGTTGGCAAAAGACATTAGAGAAGGCTTTTGAGTTCTATTGGTTCCCCAACATGAGAAAGTACGTACAAAAATTTGAATTTTGTGGAAAACTGTATTACGTGCAAGTTGTCCAAATCGGCTTCTGGTAAAACGAAACTCAGCTTCATCTAAAACCTAAAATCTGTATCCCTTGGCATACAGTTCACATAAATGCAACCGGTAAGCTTTCTGGCAGTAATATTGTCAAGGAGTATGTTTTTGTTATGATTGATCATTTTACCAAGTATGTTCTTTTTCGGCATTCTTTACATATTGATGTATCTAATGCAATAAGTGCGTTGAAAACTAATGTTAGCCTATTTGGTGCACCAGTAAGGGTTATCGCAGATCAAGGCTGGTGTTTTACAAATAAAATCTATAAATTTCGACCGGGACAAGTAGTTCTAATGGTCAGGATGAACGCATAATGCGCGTCTTGAAAGATCTTGGCAAGATACTGTTGAAAATGTCCAGTTAGCATTAAATTGTACAGTAAATCGTGTAACGCAAGAAAGTCATTTGGAACTATTAATTGGTAGAGTTGCACGCTTTGGTGATCCGGACGAATACGAAATTAATATGGAAGAAATCAGAGAACAGGCGGCAATTTCTATAAGTAACGTCGCTCAAAAAGATAAAGAAAGTTTTGATAGTGGAAAAACTATGGTAGTAAATTTCCCTGTGGGTGATTTTGTTTTAATCGAAAATCTCAAAAGAAATCAGAACAAACTAGATCCAAAGTTCGGGCCATTTAAAGTTATACAATTATTGTTAGGAGATCGTTATTTGGAAGAGAAGGGGTCAGAATGCCCCGTTGTCTGTGAAAGTTTGATAAAATGATTTATCATTTAAGAACTAACAACGATGAGCAACGATGAATTTTGAGCGAAGTGTATTTAAAGATTGCGTAAATACTGTGATGTAAATTTTAGTTATATGACCTATTTGCCTTGTTTGTTAGTCGTAAGCCATTTTCCAAATCCAGTTTAGCTGGCATCGGAGGCGGAGCGATGTGGCATCAAGGAGTGGGTATGAGTTTAGGTCCATTTGAGTGATCAGATTGGATTGTAAGCGCACTGGTACAGTTATCAGAGAAATACACTCAAAATTTTGAATGACGGTTTTAGTCCTGGGTGACTAAGCTGTAATGAGATAGTCCGTTGCTTGTTATTGAATTTTGTTTTGAACATTAATTTGATAAAGAAGTTGATTGCAGTTCTGTGGGAGGCTACGGTTTATTATGTTGCTATTGTTATTTTGTTTATTTTTTGCTTTTAATGGCAGGAAAGCCGAGTTTATTTATCGCTTGAACTAATCTTTTATTTTTGCAGAAAAATAAGCTCATGAACCCAGAGTGCAGATGCGTAGTACTCTTTTAAAATAAAATGTTTTGGCTTTTTTTTTTTTTTTTTTGAAAGAAGAGTTGGAGATGGATTTGATCTGTTGTTCGGTGCACACTTGGTTCACGGACTCGTTGCCGTTAAGTTTTTAAAGTGTTTTTTTTTTATTGATACACACTAAAGTCAAAGTAATGGATAAAGAAGGAATTGCTGATCAAATCGCCCCGATATACATACGTTTTTTCACGTGTAAAACACACTCAAGTTTTTCAATTAAAATTTTCTTCTAATAAATTTTTAAATGTTTTAGTATCTCCATCACCAATATACTTTGTATATTTAATTCTTCTTTTTTCTTTTCCTTATCATTTTCCACAATCTTTTCACACACTCGATTTTACAACTACATCTAAATTACATTCACTTCACAATCGTCTTCCTCTTCAAATTTTCGAGCAGATGTACAACAAAATCAGTATTTTCCTCAGCAGTATATTGATTTCCTCTAAAACTTCTTTTTTTTTTAGCTTTTTCTCCTGGGTTTCTACCTCTTTTCGCGACTTTCTTATCCATTTTGTCCATACGTTAACACGTTCAAATACAAGGGTATACTCATTTTCTCGTTCGAAAATTACAACAATTTTAAGAGCTAGATATTAATTATTGAAATAACACATGGGCTCAAAAGTCAGTGCCCTTTTATAGTAAAACACAAAATTTTTGCAAAATTCAACTTTATTTATCAATATAGTTGCCTTCGAGGGCGATACACTGATTGATACGATTTTTCAATCTTTCGATACCAGTTTTGTAGTACAATTTCGGTTTAGCCTCAATATAGGCCTCTGGTCAATAGTCACTGGGGGCCAAATCTGGAGAATACGGTGGGTGGGGAAGCAATTCGTAGCCGAATTCATTCAATTTTGACGTCGTTTTCATCGACTTGTGACACGGTGCATTGTCTTGATGAAACAGCACTTTCTTTTTCTTCAAATGCGGCCGTTTTTCTGCGATTTCGTCCTTCAAACGCTCTAACAACGCAATGTAATAGTCGCTGTTAATATTCTGTCTCTTTTGGTGACACACGAAATTGCTTTGAATCTATTTTTTTTTTTTCACAATAACAAAAGTTGCTTCACTCACAACAGCTGTCAAATTTATACATGTATCTTTTGAAGGTTGGTACTAACTGAAAATGGTATGGATTTAATTGCAAGCATATACTGACTTTCACTTTTCTTTAAAATACAAAAATTCTACGTGTCGCACACTACAAGTATACATTTTTCAAAGCTATAGGAACGTAAACAATAACGCAGGTATGAGCTCCGCAGCTGCCTTATTATTTGCTGTAATTTTAAAATGACTTAGTTTATCGGTCTAAAATTTTCACAGTATATTTTTAACTTATTAAACCTTGAATATGCAAAAAAAAAATCGATTTTTTGAAGATCGGACATAGGACTACCCTCTTAAACTAAAACTATACACTTCACACGATTTTTATTGCCTGAAAAAATGTTTGTCCTTTGGCCCTCGGTCAGGATCGAACACCGAACCGTCCAATACACTACCAACTGTGCAACGGCCATCCATTAAAATTTTAATTAATTAAAAGGCCATAAAAAATTGTAAAGCCAATATAACATTCGCCTTCTCGTTGGTCAACCGTCAGAGGCTTTTTATCATTATAAGTTAGTGTACAAATACAAGTATTTAAATATTAAATGTATTAATCTTTATTTCGTTGACTTCTTGTACTTTATGCATTTCCAACATTCAATTGGCAAAGTTACGATGATGCTGATTGTCGTCAATTGAATTTTGTTTCTGCAAAGGAGAGGTGTTTGTAATACACCCAATTGCTAATATCAACAAACCTGTGTTTTTGGCCTCACTTCGAGGGGCAAAAGCATGGGGGCACAGTTTATTTTACCACTAACTTGTTCCACTTGAACCCAACTTGAATTTTTGAACTACTTAAATTAGCAATTTCTGAACGAGAAAGGGCTTCGCATCGACGTAAACGGTACATATTTACTTCCACTGACAAAATATGAAGCACATCTTTGACAAGTGGCAAGATATGGAGCTATTTAAAATGAAACCTTATATTGGAACACCCTTTACATATAATCATTTATAAATGTATAACTTTTAATTAATTGTTCTTTAGTTTAATTGTTTGTCTATATAATCTGAAATACATTTTCATTCAAAACCGATTCTTTGAGTCAGCTTCAAGCTTTGCCAGGATTAATTTATAATAAATTATTTTGCAATTTTATTTTGTGCGAGTACTTATAAACTAAATGTCACATGTTGCTAAGCAGTTTGATTGAATTAAAATAAAAATCGAAAGCATCTTAAAGCTTTGCGTTAATAAAAGATCAATAAATTTCCCATGAAACATTTATTTATTTATTTTATGAAAAAGTGTAAAAGTAATTATTAACAAAAAGCTAAGATTGCTCAACTTTTATAAATTGGCAATGGGTCATATATCCGCAGGCAAGCAAATTAATTAAAATGCAACTTTTGAGTTCCATAATTTTTGAATATGTATGTTATAAAACTACATCCATCAGATATTGATATTCCTGAATCGTTATCCTCACGTTTCGATGTCTTTGGAATCGGTTTTAAGATTCTAAAATTTTGATCGTAGATGCAGCAATTTGAATTTCCTTAGGAACTTCCGAAGTACTGAGATCAATATTTTAATTAAGACATGTAAAATTTCTTCTTTTGTCAATAAGTTGCAATCTCACGTCAATAAGTACACTTGGATTTTCATTATTCATTATTACATTCATTTTAATCATATATTTAATAAACTATACATTTTTGTTATAAAAAATGATTTAAAATAAATAGATTCTTATTTTCTCTGCTTACAATTTTGTATACTAAGTTTCGTTATACGAGTACTCGTATACATAACGTAGTTCGTAGGCTGACATAATAAAACAAATTTTTTTGGTAAGATTCGATTTTATTATTCAACATAGTTGCCTTTGAGGCAATACAACTATTGTAGCGGTCATGTATCTTTTCGATGCCATTTTTATAGTACGATTTCTCTTTAGTAGCAAAATACAGCCTCAGTTTCAGCGATTATTTCTTCATTAGTGCTGAATGTTTTTCCTGTGAGCATTCTTTTGAGGTCTGCAAACAGAAAAAAGTCACTGGGAGCCAGATCTGGAGAATACGGTGAATCGGAAAACAATTCGTAGCCTAATTCATGCAATTTTGCGATCGTTTTGTTCGTTTGTGCGGCACCCACTTTGCACACACCTTTCGCATGTCCAAATATTCATGCACAACATGTCCAACACGCTCTTTTGATATCTACAAAGTCTCAGCTATCTTGATCAACTTCACTTTACGGTTGCTTATTTATTTATTTATTTTTATTTATCGCTTTAAATGGTCATGGCCTTAAAATTGAATTTGCAAAGGGTATAAAACATGTAGTTCAAAAAATTAATTTAAATTAATACAATACATACATATTTTAGCAAATTTTATATAATAAAAAGGAAAAAAAAAAAAATTAATACAATAAAGAAAGAACATGAGAAAAAAACTTAACATTTAAAGAAAATTTTTATATTACCTAATTATATTCACTGGCCATGTACGTCAAAAGTAAAAATCGAAATCGATTCGTGTTTTTGCCTTCTCTCAGTTCAATGGGAAGGAGTTACACAGGGTGCGTTTGCTTACAGTCGACCAAAAACAACAACGTGTTGATGATTCAGAGGAGTGTTTAGAGCTGTTCAACCGCAATAAAGAAGAATTTTTGCGTCGGTATGTGACAATGTATGACATGGGCTCCATCACTTCACACCAGAGTCAAGTCGGCAGTCAACTGAGTGGCGAGCAGCCGACGAACCACATCCAAAACGACCAAACACTCAACAGTCGGCTGGCAAGGTTATGGCATCCGTATTTTGAGATACACATGGAATAATTTTCATCGACTATCTCCAAAAGGGGCAGACTATCAACAGCGACTATTACATTACGTTGTTGGAGCGTTTGAAGGACGAAATCGGAGAAAAACGGCCGCATTTGAAGAAAAAGAAAGTGCTATTTCATAAAGACAATGCACCGTGTCACAAGTCGATGAAAACGATGAAGGCAACTATATTGATAAATAAAGTTGAATTTTGCAAAAAAAATGTGTTTTATTGGTATATATTTTAATTCGTGCGGTTTTTTTTTTTTCAAAATTTTAACGTTTATTTAAGAAAAACAGGTACAATAGTATTATTCAAAGTATTACCCATCTGAAGCTACAGCACAACCATCTGATCCCACCAAATACAGAGCATTACCTTAGCACTATGGATATTCGGCTTTGCCGTTGATTTGGCTGGTTGGCCAGGTTTCACATATGATTTTTTGCGCTTGGGGTTGTCGTAATGGATCCATTTTTCATCACCAGTAACAATCCGATGCAAAAATGACTTCCTTTTGTGGCGTTCCAGCAGCATTACGGACATGCAAAACCGCCTTTCGACGTCTCTCGGCTTGAGTTTATGTGGAACCCAATTGCCTTGCTTTTGAATATATCCAGCTGCTTTTAAACGTTTTGAAATGGCTGCTTGAGTGACACCAAAAGATTCTGCGAGCTCTTATTGTGTTTGGCAACAATCTATATAGGGTAATGCTTCCGGTTCTTCATCTTCAACCTTTTTTGGCTGCCCAAGACGTTCATCGTCTTCCAAGCCAAAATCAATACTTTTAAATCGTGCAAACCACAATGACTTTAAAGTAATTTAAAATAGTTTAAAGTAATTAAAGTAATGAAGAAGAATTCCCCGCAAAACCACTTTTTCAGGCACAAAGTTCGACATATTTGAGTGAAAAAAAATGATTGTTGTTTACGTTTCAAATGAATGACATATATTGAAATGACGTACAATGACAGTAGCCTTCCAACGCATGTTCCAATGGAATAAGACAAGTTACGCCATCTCTTAGCAAACCGCAAACGAAGTTATAGACCCAATAGTAAACCAAAAACGTTATATGTGGCAGGCATACACTCACCACTACAAAACTATTAACCCCGACAAAAAATCTCTAACTTACCCTATGATGTCGAAGGTATCGATATCAAAATTTGTCCGTTCGCGTCTGGGGCACACGAATAAGCCACCAGTATCTGCTTGGAAATGAAAATCCAGAATTTGTCCAACCTGTAATCAAACTATTAGCCTTCAACATCTTTTACAACATCTCGGTGAAATAATCGATGCTAATGTTTGTTTGTTTGTCACTCTTATTATATCTACTGTTGAAAGATTGAGCCATTTTTTTAAGTTTGACAACTATGTCAACCTCTATCTTTCCACGCTCTTTTTTTTCGATCTTTATTTGTACAATTGATTGAAAAAGTCGGTATTTGTTGTTTCTCATTACTCGTACTAAATATTCGAGTTTTATTTTCTTGGTAGGCAGAATTAATTCGTAAAATTCGTCTAATATTTTCTTTATTGTTGCTCTTTTTAGTGTCCATGTTTCTGCTCCGTATAATAGAACCGACCAAATGTAGCATTTGACAAATCTTAGTTTTAAACTTAAGTTGAACTCTGCTTAATAGTACTTTATTTATTTTCCAGGAAGCTGCCCTCGCTTGTTTGATTTTGCACTGGATTTCCTTAGAGAGGTTTGCGTCGTTATTTATTATTGTTCCCAAGTATTTAAGGGCACATGTGATTTTCGGAAATTTTTTTTAAAGATGTTTTAGGATTTGGAGGATATATGTATTTATACATAAATAATGAATATACACTGAAATTTTCAAAGGAAAAAATTACATTTGCAGCAGTTATTCGTTATCCCCCAAGTCACAAAAAAGTCCATCACTGCAGCATTGATTGCGGCCTTTACGGTGGCTGAAAAAAAAATTAAAAAAAAAAAAAAAAAATAAAAAAAAAATAAAAAAAGCTAAACTAGAAGGTATTGCCCATATAGGTATAGGCCAATGACCCACAATGACCCACGATTGTAAAATTAATTTCACTGCATTTACTAAGCGAGCGACCAAGAAGTTCATTAGGCAACCCATCTGGGCCTGTCGTTTTTCGGTTTTTCGCTTCTTTCAACGCTCTTTCGACCTCTTTTTTATTTCTGGTCCTTCGGGTGCGAGTATTTGCGAGTTCGTGAATGGTCCCGCGAAGAAGTAATGCATCAAATTGAATTTTACGAGTGTAATCCGTGTTTATGGAATAATCGGCACGAAAATTCTGTTCATAAAAAGATCGTGGAAGAGTTGCTCACAAATGAGAATAAAGTGTCTCGGAAACTATAACTTAAGGAGCCAGTGGCAAAATAAACTAAAAATATAAAAATAAAGAAAAGTGGAAGTGGGCAGGGTGTTCACCTTGTACTGATACATTGGTATGTAAATAAATAAACATTTATTAATCTGATTAATAATCGACTGATTTATGTTGATCTCTTTTTTATTAAATATACATTAATACACTTCATTTTTAAAAAAATTAAATATATATGCTGAAATTGCCAAGGTACTTTACTTTGCGGAGAAATAAAATACTCCTTGATTGCTTCATGAATTCGTTGCGCTTCATTTCCTGGATGATTATCGGATACGCCTTCCAGTTCTAACGGCTTCTGAAATATACGAAATTTACCAGCAATTATGCTAAAGACGCTTTCTACAATTATTCTTGTCCTTGACAGTCGATAATTGTAAACTCTGTTATTTACGGGTTGGTTTCCAAACAGGAATCGTTTCATTAGGCAAGGCTTTAGTACAAATGTATCATCAGCTACTAAAACAAACGGAAGCGCTAATGAGCTTCCTGGTGGTTTAGTTGGTTTTGGAATGTTTAATGTAATGTAATCCACTAAAGTAAAAGCTTCCACTAAAGTAGAAGCTTCCACTGATGTCTGGTGCATTAAAACCCACGTGTTTCTAATCCAATGATCCAACCCAATTAGGAGAATTCCATTTTTCGTTGTAAATTTCAGCTATATGCAACCATTCAGAATAAGTAGTAAAACAAATTTATTTTATTATTACAGGATAATTTTAGTGTTGAAGCAATAGAAGTGAAAAAAAAAGAGTAAATGCCAAAAATATTTATCTGAAACAAATGAATAAGATCAGCTATTTGGCGAATATATTACCTCAGTTCTTAACAGCTTCAGTAGTACAGGCAACAAAACACTTCGTCGAATAATACAAAAAGCTATTGTTGATATTCAAAACAAGGAGGATGAAAGTTCATCATATTCGGTTTATCTTTACTCTCCGATGCCTGCTGACTCCAATTAACATATTAACCTAATCATCATCCGTGAACACCACTGAACATACTGAATTTACTGATAATGAGCAATGATACTAACCATATTATCATAGTCATAATATTTGGTTTCATTGTCATGTATTAATGTAAATAATGCAGCTTGCTTAAATAGTTAAGAATAAAAAAAAAAAAAAAATGTTGAATAATAATGTATTTGTGTTTTACTTTTAAATATTCCTCGTGTACACAACCATACAAAGCTTGGTATACTTCCGAAACAATTTTTGATATCGTGCACACAGGATTTCTAAATAAATACATTAGGGAATGGTATGAGTCTCCTGAAAAAAAAAGGTTATCAAAAAGTCAAACCGCTGCATGTACTCGTATACTGTCGTTAACTAATATGTTCTAACGCAGCGTCTAGAGCAGTCTTTCCTTTGGTGATATTGAATAATGGTATCGAGTGTCTTGCTTTTTTATAATAGGACCTACTTTTAATAACAAAACTTCCATATTAACTGCGCTCATACGAGTAAAAATGAAGTATTGTTGAGCGTCTTCTATATTTAGTTCGTTTAGTAAATTATAGAAGGCACCAGCTTCCTATTTTCTCAAAATCCAATCAAAACCCAAGTTGATCTTTTTTCTTTTTTAACAATAAAAATGTAATTGCGGCTGCTAAACGTTGCCGTCTTCAAACCATGATTTCACAATTTTAAGTAAATAACCACTTTTTTGCGACATTAATGGCTCTCCTGTGTAAATACCTCTGCATTAAATTGTGACAATATGATGCGCGAGTTCCTTTCAAGATATTTATTGCAGAAGAAATTGCAAGAATTCCTTTTTCGTTTGCTGGTTCTCGTCGCTGAGGTGTCTGCATTATATGATAGTTTCTTTTATCTCTGACCATGTAGACTTGATGTTTATTTTCGAGTATTCGGTTTGTGCTTAAGTGACTGAGGTTTTCATTCATCTCTCTCTTAGGCTATTTTGTATTAATTGATTTGTTAGCATATTCATTTTTAGTTTTTTTCAGTTTGGACCTTGTTTGAATCTTTTCTACTTTTATACCGACTTTCGCTACAACTGGACTGTGATCTCACCCTAGACCAGCACCGGGGTATCATTTTGCTGATTTTATTGAGTTTCTAAATCTTTTGTTGATAATGATGTAGCCTAGAGTCCCGATGAGATGCCGCTCCCTAATAATACATACAACCTACTAAATAACATCAACCCTGAAATAATAAAAAAACCCTTTATTCGCTTGTCAATTCCCTTAACGTAACCCTGTAAACTCTCTATCCCCTTAGAGTGAAAAGCCTTGTTGCTGCAGCTCTTTCTCAAACATAATTTGTTATTCAAATAACTAAGTTAGGTTGTAAAATAAATGAATAAAAATATCGACTTTTACATAGATGTTTATAGTTAAATCACTCCATTTTTAACATAAGGTGTAATAAATTTTTTTGCATTTTCAGTGGTACCACTAAAAGCAATGCTAGAAATCACGGAAAGCAATCCTAACATCAAAATTAGCAGATTTTTAAAATGTGTGCAATCAGAGAAAAGTCAAAAAAACATTGTTCTTTTGCTTGTAAAACTGGCCGAACACGCTGATATATCTTCAGATATTTCAATACCTCTAAAATATGTAATATAAAAAATTATTCAGAAAAATTTTATGGTATATACTATATATTTTTTTTTTATAGTATCTAGACATGTATGAAGAGCTTCCCGAAGAACCATCGTTTTCTGAAGCCGGGATATTGTTAATAAATTCAGCAGTAATATATTCTAAAAGAGTCGACAGCGTCCATTTAAATGTGGAAAGGCTTATATTCTCCCTTTTACATGCGGAACAAAATCAAAGGTAAATTACATATGTACATACATACATATATGCTCGTATGTCCAGGACTGCAAACTATAATAATATAAAATTACAAGTATAGTTACCTATCTCTTTGTTTTGCTTTTGCTTATGGAGAATTTAGTCATTTTGTAGACTAATACCATTGATTTAATTTAAAACTACCTTATTAAAATTATAAACTACTATAGCTGGGGATAGCCAGATCAGCTAATTCTTTCGGTCATATTGTTATGAATCAAATTGAATTATACAAATTGGTTTGTTTTAGAAATTCGTTGGGGTTAGATAATAGTTGTTAAAAGTTGTTTTGGGAAAGAAATTTATTTCTTAGAATGTGGGAGGAATTGATTAGAGTATGTGGAGCGAGAGAATTTGTTTTTGTTTATGTATTGTTCGTGAATGAGTCTACTCTGGCTCTGACAAGGCCTAAGCCTTGTTATTTTTGTCATTTAAGGACGGAACGATATAGAGGATACTACATTGCGTGAGCTGTTTTTAATGGAAAATGGATTCCGCAAAGGAACAGACTATATTCGATTTTGCTCACCATAAACATAGATTGGATAATTAATGTTATCGTGTAAGGATTGTAATTGAATTTGTTGTGAGAAAGAGATCTTATGGTATTTAGTTTCTTTTTAACACTAGAAAGACGGGTAGCGGTCATTTGAACGCTTTTCATATTTGAATGACAACATTTCTTCTATCAGTTATTTTTTCAAGTTGATATTTCGTGACTTTTATTAAAAATTTAATTTAAGGTCATTTATATTTTATTAGTGTTCCAAACTTAAATACTATAATAAAAAAAATACAAATACAAATAGAATGCACACATTGAATATATCCTTCCGGGTGTTTATTGCTAGAAAGACGGGACATTCGATATACCTAGAAAGATGGAGAGCAGTCATTTGACCGCTGTGACAAAAATTGTTTAATTTGAAAATAAAAATGATATATTAATTATAATAACATAACATAAAAACTAAATTTTCATTTTTGTATTGTTTAATTAATAATTAATATTTCTTATAAAATAATTCATTTAATGTAGTATTGGAAAGAAAAATAGTTTATTCGTTTAAATAAATATAAAAATTAAAGTTTTTGTATTCCTTTTTTTGTAACAATTTTTTTTTTTATATTGGGTATGTAATTTAATTCGTGCGGTTTTTTTTTTTCAAAATTTGAACGTTTATTTAAGAAAAACATGTACAGTAGTATTATTCAAAGTATTGCCCATCTGAAGCTATGACTTTTTCCTATCTTTCTGGCAATTTTTGGATCCCATCCCAAAAGAACTGCGCCGGCTTGGCAGCCAAGAATGAATCAAGCCAATTTTTGATATTCTGCTCTGATGTGAACCGTATTTCAGTGAGGGCGTCCTGCATCGACCGGAACAAATGGTAGTCAGAAGGGGCAAGGTCTGGGCTATAAAGCGGGTGGGGTAAGACTTCCCATCCACTGTTTTCCAACTAGAACTTAACCGTAATAGCATCGTGGGGCCGAGCGTTGTCATGATGGAAAATTATTGCCTCGTATCTGGTCGCATATTCCGGGCGTTTTTCGGCTACTGCTCTCTTCAAACGGATTAATTGTGTTCGGTAGCGTTGTCTTTTGATGGTTTCACCCGGTTTTAGCAGCTCATAGTACAGCACACCCATCTGATCCCACCAAATACAGACCATTACCTTAGCGCCATGGATATTCGGCTTTGTCGTTGATTTGGCTGGTTGGCCGGGTTTCACATATGATTTTTTGCGCTTGGGGTTATCGTAATGGATCCATTTTTCATCATCAGTAACAAACCGATGCAAAAATGACTTCGGACAAGCAAAACCGCCTTTCGACGTCTCTCGGCTTGAGTTCATGTGGAACCCAATTTCCTTGCTTTTGAATATATCCAGCTGCTCTTAAACGTTTTGAAATGGCTGCTTGAGTGACAACCAAAGATTCTGCGATCTATTCTTGTGTTTGGGAACAATCTTCATAGAGTAATGTTTCCAGTTCTTCATCTTCAAACTTTTTTGGCTGCCCAGGACGTTCATCGTCTTCCAAGCCAAAATCACCACTTTTAAATCGTGCAAACCACTTTTGGCACGTTCGCTCGACTAGCGCATGTTCACCATAAACTTCCAACATAATACGATGACTTTCGGGAGCAGTTTTCAGTAATGAAGTATAACTCCCGCCAAAACACTTTTTCAGGCACAATGTTCGACGTATTTGAGTGAAAAAAAAATTGTTGTTTACACTTCAAATGAATGACATATACTGAAATGACGTACAATGACAGTAGCTTTCCAACGCATGTTCCAATGGAATAATACAAGTTACGCCATATCTTAGCAAACCGAACGAATTAAGTTATAGACCCATAATAGGGATCAGTAATAAGGATCAGTTAAAATTATTTAGTAATTAAAAAAAAAAATATTGTTTTTAAATATAACATACAAATTAAATTTTATTCTATTGACATCTTTGATTCACATACAGGTAGAAACCGTTTTGATTTGTTGCAGATTCCGTATATGGGTTTTTGGTAGGTTTAAGATATCTTATTTGTTTTATTTCTGCAGCCAGTTGTATTACACTGTCGTTTTTGTCTGGAGTTGAGTATGTGAAACTTTAGGTTGAATATTCACAGCTTGTGGTTCTTCCTCTTCTACATTGCGAATGAGTGCAGATGCCACTTATAAGATGAAGTCTCTTCTACGAATTTTTTTCTCCATTACTTCTTGGTATAAAACCCATGCATTTATTGGAGCTAAATCCTATAATACGTGCCGTTTCTAAGAGAGGACACCACTTGAATTAAATCCATATCATTTTCAGTTAGTACCACCCTTCAAAAGATACGTGTATAAATTTGACAGCTTTCTTACGATTAGTTCTCGAGATATAGCGTTGAGTGAAGCAACTTTTGTTATTGTGAAAAAAAAAAAAAATGGATTTAAAGCAATTTATCATTGCTTTTTGATGGGAAAAAATGCAGCCGATGCAAAGAAATGGCTTGGACTCTGCACCAGCCGAACGACCATTCGCAAGTGGATTGAAAAATTTAAAAGTGGTCATACAAGCACCGAAGATGATGCAAGCACTGGACGTCCAAAAGAGGCTATTTCAGATGAAAACATCAAAAAAGTCCACAAAATGATTACGAATGACCGTAAAGTGAAGTTGATCGAGATAGCTGAGGCTCTGAAGATATCAAAAGAGCGTGTTGGATATATCATACACGAATATTTGCACATGCGAAAGCTCTGTTAAAAGCGGGTGCCGCGTTTGCTCACAGTCGACCAAAAACAACAACGTGTTGATGATTCAGTGTTTAAGGCTCTTCAACCGCAATAAAGCCGAATGTTTGCGTCGGTATTTGACAATGGATGAAACTTGGCTCCATCACTACCAGAGTCAAGTCGGCAGTCAGCTAAGTGGCGAGCAGGCGACGAACCTCGTCCAAAACGACCAAAAACTCAACAGTCGGCTGGCAAGGTTATGACATCCGTATTTTGGGATACACATGGAATAATTTTTATCGACCGTCTCCAGAAGGGGCAGACTATCAACAGCGACTGCCGCATTTGAAGAAAAAGAAAGTGCTGTTTCATCAAGACAATGCACCATGTCACAAGTCGATGAAACGATGGCAAAATTGAATGAATTCGGCTACGAATTGCTTCCCCACCCACCGTATTCTCCAGATTTGGCACCCAGCGACTATTTCCTGTTCGCAGACCGGAAAGAGAAGTCTATTTCGAGGCTAAACCGAAATCGTACTACAAAACTAGTATCGAAAGTTTGAAAAATCATTTCAATCAGTGTATCGTCCTTGAAGGCAACTATATTGATAAATAAAGTTGAATTTTGCAAAAAAATTTGTGTTTTACAATAAAACGGCACTGAGTTTTCAGCCCATGTGTTATATTAAAAAAAAAAAAAAACTTGTACTGGCCATCTTCTCGAGCATGATTTTGTGCTATATTTTCTTGCCATTTGGTCAACGACATCAACGCCAAATTTAGTTGTGTTATAAAAAGTAACGGTGTTAGGCTTTCTTTTATTTCCTTCATTTATACTCAACACTAAAACATTTTTGTGTCTCTTTGCTTGGTACACTGTCAAAAGGCACTAGTAATTTAACTTTAATTTTCTCACATAAGGTTGAATATCGCGTCTTGCTCTGTTTACGGTGCCGACAAGAGTTGTTCGCTTCGAAAGCAGATTCTGTGCCAACGATACTGAAGTAAAGAAGTTGTCAGTAGTCACATTTCTCCCTCTATTTGTGTAAGGTTCCAATAAACCCATTACAATGTTCTCTCCTAGCATTTGGTTTTGTGGACTATTATCATCTCTTCCCAAACATGGGAAACCGTTGAGAAGATATTTTGACTTGACATCTACACAAAGCCAAAACTTTACACAAAATTTGTCAGGTTTATTTGCCATATATTGTGTTAATTTGCATCTTGCTTTTTTTTTTTTTTTTTTTGCATCCAAAAAAACCTCTAGCATACAAACAGAGATGAATTTCTCTAACTCTTGCAAAGACATAACCCAGTTTGTATGGCCAAGTTGCATATGTGCCTCAGCCTCCGTACACTTTTGGATATGTTTCAAAATATTATCATCAATCTACAGTCTCCAAGCTGTCACAAATTCGGCACTAATTCGTTGTTTTGCATAATGAGTTGGTCCTGGACATTCAACCAAAATGTTATGAACAGCACGGGGACCTGGTGTAGAGCTGTTTTGGGAAAGAACTTCCAAATAATTCTGCCTGCTGACAACATATATTGTTCATTGTCCAGTACTGATGGAACTTCAAGTCGTGTGCTCAGGACGCGCTGTGCTTTATAAAACTTTATAAAAGTAATTATTACTTACACATTTCTTTTTTACACATGTAAGTAAAAAAAACCAGCGTACCTAATGGTGTGTTATAATTTGAGGTTTCACTAGAACTTCATTCTGAAACGTAGCTATCACTGCCTTTCACTTCTACTAATGGTTCATTTTCACTTTCATCGCCGGATGGATCCTCGGACAAAAACTGCAAATTTGCAGCGAATACCAATATACCAATACCAATACCAGCGAAGGTATTGAGTCATTTTGCAAAATTATCACGTACAAAAATTTTTCTCTAGAAAAATCTAGAAAATTTTTTTCATTTCACAAAAACATTTAGCGCACTGAATCAAATAAACCTTGAAAAAAAATTGCAGCAGCTACGTCGCTAAATAACGGAATTTTAAATACGCACAGGGCACATGTCTTATAACGGTAAAAAAACGTGAATATACTGATCAAATACTGGTGAAAAATAAACTTGGGCAACTCAGAAGGTCTTGTATGTGATTGTGTCAATGTATACTGCATCTGCATTGTTGCTGTTTTACACAGAAAAATAAAACCGAATGTAAAGCAGCAATGGTTGTAATGATATTATCATATACAAGATTTCTTGAATTGCATATCGTTACTATCAGTAATGACAAAAATTACATTAAAACAAAATTTGCATCTTCAGAGAAAACAAAAACAGAAATAAGAACTTTCTAACAAGTAAAAAAACAATATGCACGTTTGTAATCGGCGCATATATTGTACGGTCAAATGACGGCATCCCGTCTTTTTAGGTAGTTGTACTACTTACTATAAACATAATTCCAAGGATTTTCAGTTTATCCATTTTTTTCAAAGTAAAATTGCTTTGTAGGATTTAACAATAACATTTCCGTTTTCTGCAGATATAGAGGTGTTTAGGTTTTTTTAAGGAAAGTTCAGCTCCAGAGTATTTGCACCAGGTTGAGCTAGAGTGTGGGAGAGCTTAGTGGCTACGAGAAGGAGGGGGATGAATAAAAATGAGTCTTGAGGGTTGCCGTTAAAAAGGGGTAGTGAGGAGGATATAAATAAATTAATAAATACTTTCTCGCGACATCCCGGTGTGGGCCAAGACCTAGCTTCTCGCACTCATTTGTGTTTCTCACTTTGTGAATTCTTACACTCCTGCGCAAGGCCTACTACAAAGAAGAAAATCTACAGATATTAGTCCGGATTTTCAAACACCTATCTATAGGCATGGACAAAATCCGAAAGAATGGCTGAAATCAACATAAAATCAAAAAAGAACAAACCGATAAAATACTTAGGTTATAGGTGAATAAGTCTGATGTGCTATAGGTCAATAATAAAAATCATCCACAAAAGAATTTACTCACAGTACTGTTTCTGAAATGGTTTAGGAACATGCGAAACTTTGTTTGCTTTCAAAACATTAATTCAGCGGTGTCTGGATATGTACCAAGCGGTTTTTGTATGTTTCGTCGACTACGAAAAATCTCTCGATAAAGTGTAACATGGTGGAAATACTAAGAAATGAAATTTAGACAGAAATGTTATCAAAATTATTGAAAATCCGCTCCTTTCTAAAAGGTTAGGCCACTCTATAGGCCGTAAAATGGGCTTTCTTGCGATATTTTTTTTTTTTTTTTTTTCAAGAAAAAATAAAATAAAATAAATAAAGTAACACATGAGCTGAAAAGTCAGTGCCGTTTTATAGTAAAATACAAAATTTTTGCAAAATTCGACTTCATTTATCAATATAGTTGCCTTCGAGGGCGATACACTGTTTGGAACGATTTTTCAATCTCGATACCAGTTTTGTAGTACGATTTCGGTTTAGCCTTTAGCCTGTTTCAGCGATAACTTCTTCATCGGTCTTAAATCTCTTTACCGCAAGCATTCTTTTGAGGTCTGCGCTGGTTGCCAAATTTGGTGAATACGGTGGGTGGGGAAGCAATTCGTAACCGAATTTATTCAATTTTGCCATCGTTTTTATCGACTTGTGACACGGTGGATGTCTTGATGAAACAGCACCTTCTTTTTTTTCAAATGCGGCCGTTTTTCTGCGATTTCGTCCTTCAAACGCTCCAAAAACGCAATGTAATAGTCGTTGTTGATAGTCTGCTCCTTTTAGAGATAGTCGATGAAAATTATTCCGTGTGTCCCAAAATAGGGATGCCATAAGCTGGCCAGCCGACTGTTGAGTTTTTGGTCGTTTTGGATGAGTTTCGTCACCTTCTCGCCACTCAGCTGACTGCCGGCTTTACTCTGGTGTGAAGTGATGGAGCCAAGTTTCATCCATTGTCATTGACCGACGCAAAAATTCAGTTTTATTGCGGTTGAACAGCTTTAAACACTCCTGAATCATCAACACGTTGTTGGTTTTGGTCGACTGTGAGCAAACTCGGAACCCACTTTGAACAGAGCTTACGCATGTCCAAATATTCGTGTATGATATATCCAACACTCTCTTTTGATATCTTCAAAGCCTCAGCTATCTCGATCAACTTCACTTTACGGTCATTCGTAACCATTTTGTGGACTTTTTTGATGCTTTCATCTGAAACAGCCTCTTTTGGACGTCCACTGCGTGCATCATCTTCGGTGCTTGTATGACCACTTTTAAATTTTTCAATCTACTTGCGAATGGTTCGTTCGGCTGGTGCAGAGTCCGGGTAACACTTATCAAACCATTTCTTTGCATCGGCTGCATCCCATCAAAAAGCATTTTTTTTTTCACAGTAACAAAAGTTGCTTCACTCAACGCTATATCTCGAGAACTAATCGTACGAAAACTGTCAAATTTATACACGTATCTTTTGAAGGTTGGTGCTAACTGAAAATGGTACGGATTTAATTCAAGTAATGCCCTCTCTTAGAAATGACACGCATTTTTCAGCCCATGTGTTATATAAAGGTAGAAGTCTATTGTATTTGACTATTGTGATTGACTAAAACATAATTTTTATCAGTTAGTTATGGATATGAAATGTCCGATCTGCATACGGATACGGATATAGGAATAATATTATATCGGTTTCAGATACTGTTACGGATATGAAATTATTACGAATTACTCGTTAGTTTCGGAAACGGATATTAGATTTGTGAGGAATCGTAAAAGTAAAATACAAATAGGTAAATGATTTGACTATTTCTAGGTTATCATTTGATCATATTCAGTCATATTAGTAATTATTATAGCTACATTGTGTTTTAGTGTTATCTACTTAAAAATGCGAAAACAAAATTATTTTTAACGTTATAAAATTATATTTAGTATCTTTATAGGAATTATTACAACATATCAATCAGTCTTCTTAAAGATTAAAATCTGAAATTGTGATTAAAAATTCGAATTCACATTACACATATGTATTTACTGTTATCTAAGTATAACATAGCAAAATCGGCTGTCTTAATAAATTTTGTAAGTATTGAAACTATTACAAAATATTTACTTAATTATATATTAGTTTTATTAGTCAAAACTGAGCAGAGATAAATTATACTTAACAAAAAGCAATATTTTGCAGCTTTTGAAGCTGCTCACTCGGTGCACTTCCAGGAGGTAGAGAGGTATTCTCTTACTTCATTACTAAAGCTATGATACTTGGTATGCATTTTCCACTATAAAAGTGGATCTTCAATGTGTGTCTTTTTAACAATAAATTGATTGTATACTTCATCACCACAATTTAAATGTTGCTCTTCCTCGTCACTTACGCTTGAATGTGTGAATGGTTGCTGGAGCTTGTTGGCATTGGCAGCTCATACCGTGTTTCTTAGCTGAAGAAGGGCCTTCATCATGAGTAGTTTTTGCACAGCCAAGTATCTCCAGTATCTCCGATTGCACCTGCTCCTTCATAATTTCACTGAAAAACTTAAGCTTTTACCATGGGTCTAGATAGGTAGCTATTGTAAATATTTTATTATTTTTAATGTTCTGAAATTTGACATTGATGTCCTGGATCATTTTTGTAATCATTAGTTTAAAGTTCTCAGAAGTGTCTTTTTTACTTTTCTCTGTTTCTAATGTATTTTTCAGTGTATAGATTAATGGGATCACCGATGCAATTGTTGCAGAAGCACTACTTATCTGTTTTATAAATTCTTCGAATGGTTTTAATATTTCAATACACTTTTTCAAGTCGAGTCATTCCCCAGCAGTAAGAATAGGTAAAGCATGCGTGCCAGAATACAGTACTAAAGAGTCTTTTAATTTCAATATTCTTTTCACCATATAATAAGTCGAACTCCATCTTTGAAAAAATTAAAGAAATTCTCAAATAAAATTGTAAAAAAACATTAATATCAAGTTTATATAATAGGTAGGTCTATATTTTCGAATAAAAAAAAAAAAAGCATGAAAAAATCTAACCGTGTAGAGCATTCCTGATTTATACGTAGTCCCGATCCCAATTGATTCGGTCTTTCTATTTGAATTTGTTTCAATTCATGTTGAGCAACTAGAGAGTGATTAAAGTGGGTCGAAATTTTTTTGCATTTTGTAATCATTAGCAAGGAAAATTTTTCGATTTCCATCGCTGACCAGACACACAATTGCAGTTGATGAGTAGTACAATTCGCATCAGTGAAATTAGCCATATTCATAGCTTTTATTATATTGGATCTTCTGTCGCGTAAAATGCAGTGAACTGATTCCGTGCTTAATACCCAATAGTTCAAAATATTATCTAAATTATTCGCTATAATTTCACCTGTGTGCCGACCTTCCAATTGTTTATACTTGAGTATTATAGTCACTTTTTCAAATTTATTTGTGATATCATAAGCAGTAAGACGCAGTAATGAAACATTTGCCCTGGGCTCTGACCAAACATCTATAGTAAATAGTATCTTTTCAAATTGCTGTAGTAATCCCAAAACCTTTAATTTCATTTTATCGTAGATATCAGTACAAAGTAAATTAGTAAAGTATTGCCAACCTCCTAGATGATAACGTGGTAATGCTGCCTGCGGTAATCTTTGTAATCCCACACCTTTCACAAAGTTAAATGGGAAGTTTTGTAACGCAATCATTTCAGCACTTCATAGCACACATTGATGAGGTTTTATAAACGCGTATACTTGTGCTCGTGAGCCAAAATAAAAACAACCCCGGAAAAACGAAAATCTTTCATAACATGTCTCATTATCCGAAATTATTCGAAACTTTTATATCGAATTCGGTTAAGGCTACGGAATGATTTTTATTTCAGATATCCGATAGTTTCGGTTACGGTTACGGAGCTCCATAACATCGTTAATTTTTCTAGAATAATTTATTTAAAAATGGCGGCTGTGTAGCGTTTTTTAGATGACCTTTCTTTTTTGTTAGGTTCTAGGCCGTACCAACAGCTCCTGTAAATTTTGGATTATGATGAGTCACTAAATTTTTTTAAAAAAACATTTATTTTTGACCCAAATGCGTACTTCCAAAGTCAAACTTGCGAAATTCGCAGAAAAATCACCACAAAATTGGTAATAACAAATGAACTCTGCCGTATAAAAAATTCTTTAGACAATATGGTATATTTTTAAAGATCTAGTTAAAATTTGAAGTGAATTGGTTGAAAAATGCAGCTTTGAGATAAATGCGTTTAAAATGTTAAGTTGTTAAAAGTGAGTGAACGCCGGACCCAGGAGTGGTTTGTTCGATTCCGTTCCGTAAAAATCGATATAAAAGATGCACCCGCACCTGTCGGCCTGTCATTGAAAAAGTCGATGATATTTTACAACTGATAGAACAAGACCGGCAAGGAAGCTGTCTGGAGAAAGCGGAGGCACTAAACATTAACAGTACGACGTTTGGAATCGTCTAAAACGAGCAGGCTACTCAGAGAAGCTCGATGTTTGGGTGCCACATGAATTAACGCAAAGAAATTCAAGTGACCGAATAACCATCAATAACGCTGCTGAAACGTAACGAAGTGGAACCGGAACAAATTGACGGAGCTTAGTTGGGAAGTTTTGATGCATCCAAACCTTTTTATATGACCCAATATATGTCTGAAATCACCGACGTGTTGACTGTACAAAACTTCATGAGAAGCATTAAGAAAAATGTTAAAAAATTTTATCTAAATAAACTATAAACTATGTGATCTTAAATATTACAATAGTTAAAAAAATATAAAACATAATCCGTTTATTTCAGCATTAAACATTTTCGGGTCAAGTTTTTTTCCGGATTTTTTCTCGAACAGTTGTTATTGTGCCCTTGAAACTCCCTTCGCTTTTCCATTCGACTATTCCTGAGTTCAAGCCGACGCAAACTTTAGAAAACTCCTTGAACTAGTTGACCATTTCACTGAATATTGTTCAAAAGAATCCCACTATTCTAACTTTCCAATTCTTCCTCCAAAGCAAACATTCAACAACCGCTACTATATCCTACTCTCCATTCAAAAACGCTAACATCGTCGACAGGGACATAAGCCACCCTGAACTCAATTAAGCCTTAAGTAAACTTAAGGGCAAGACACTAGCAAATAGCAGGATATCATACCCTACGTTAAAAAACTCTCTCAAATTGTGTAACATCATCTTCCATAAAAATATTCCATAAATGTACAAAAAAAATACTATCATTCCCATCCTTAAACCAAACTCCAATAAATCTCTTTCTAAATCCTACAGGTACTAGATACAATCTCCATTAGAGTCTGTTGGTTTCTTTCGCGCAACAAACTTGTTAGAAGTCACCAAATGTAATTCAAAAAAAACCAAAACCCGTAAGTGATCGTGTTGGATCTCGAGACGCAATATCATCAGATACGTAAATAAATTTATGACAAATAGGAAATTTTAAATCCCTACCACTTTTTAACGGCGTCATCCAAGGCTCATAATCTTCAATAAACTTTCCCACACTCTATCTCTCCATAAAGTAGTAAAATTTTGTGCATATGTCGATATATCCTGTCCAGCGATTTTACCATAGAAAAAGTTAAAATCCTAGGAATTATGTTTCAAGAAAACTACAAATGAAATCCGCATAATGAATACATTCGGCCGGGGTTGGAAAAAAGAAGCTTAATACCATACAATTCTTTTCTCACAACAATTTCAACCGCAACCCTTACCCGCTAACATCAAATATGAAATATTCAAAAAAACAAAATCAATTAGAATGAAATATATATAAATATAAAATATAAATAAAATATAAATATTTTATATAAAAATATAAATAAAATCCCGTTCAACCACTTCCACCTCTTTGACTATCACAACTTTCATATGTTATTTTATAACTTAGAACTAACAAAAATGAGTATACCTCCCCAAAAATATTTCGAGCATGATTTCTTGTACTCGAGAATAGCTTAAGCGAGTACTCCTTCAAATACACAGACGGCTCATGAATAGAAAACAGCATCACCTTCAGTGTTACTTCTGTAAATGAGATAATCTTTTCCTTACTTTCACCTACTTCCAACCTTTACTTCTATGATATATTCACTGCTGAAATAATTGCAATATTAAAAGTAATCCAATAGACCAAAATGTACAACAAAAAAATTTGCTATCTGCTCCGATTCCCTATCCTCTTTTCTTGCTGCTACCAATATCCGTAACCAGTTTTTACCTTTGCTTAATACGTAATCTTATCTACCACTAGTTCCTCAAAATCAAATATATATGAGTCCCTGGCCATGTTCAAATGGCGGCCAATGAATTTGCCGATTGAGTTCACAAAGATACACTCCGAGCACCAACCATTTTCTACCCCAACTCCAACAAAGAAGATGACTTCATTCAATTAACTTGTCCTCTGGAATAAGGGAATGGTACGAGAAAATTAACAAAATAAATTATCCATTAAAAACAGCTTATACAATTTGTATCCTGACAAAAATAATAAGGTTTAGGCTTGGTTACAGTAGTATCACTCATGTACACTAAATAAACAAAAACAAATCATTTCGCTCCACATACTCTATTCAATACCATATCAGTATCCACTCCACAGCTCCGCCTTCCACTTCCTAAAAAAATATATTTCTTTCTAAACGCTGAACAACTATTATATACCAGGTGTACCGGTATGGAGTGAGCGTCAATAGGGAATAGGTCGATAGGGAACATTTATTGTGAACAGGTTTTTTTTTTTTTCAACCTTTCAAACATATTAAGTATACATCAAGCCATTGAGCAAACAATATCATATTTTCTCATCGTGCTAAAAATGGTTGGTGATTATGCTCTATCAGAAGCAACATACAAAAGATGATTTCAACGGTTCAGAGATAACGATTTTGATGTCAGAAATGAATAACTTGGAAGAGCACCAAAAAAGTTTGAAGACGCCGAATTGCAAACAATATTGGATGAAGATGACACTTTGAGTCAGAAACAAGTGGCAGAAATGTTAAATGTTGCACAACAAACAATTTCTGACCGTTTTAAAGCTATGGGAAAGATCCAAAAATCTGGAAAATAGGTGCCACATGAATTGAACGAAAGACAGATGGAAAACCGAAAAACCACTTGTGAAATTTTACTTCAAAGACACGATAAAAAATTAGTTTTGCATCGAATTGTTACTGGGGATGAAAAATGGATTTATTTTCAGAATCCTAAACGGAAAAAATAATGGGTTAATCCGGAACAACCATCAACTTCGACTGAAAAACCAGATCGATTCGGCAAGAAGACAATGCTGTGTGTCTGGTGGGACGAGAAATTTGTGATGTACCACGAGCTCCTAAAACCTGGTGAAACCGTTAATACAGATCGCTACCGGCAACTAATGATCAATTTGAACCATGCATTGATAGAAAAACGACCAGACTGGTCCAAAAGCCACGGCAAGGTAATTTTGCTCCACGACAATGCACCTGCACACAAGCAAAACTGGTTCAGGATAAAACCAAAGCACTTGGGTGGGAGCCCCACCCGCCGTTTTTACCAGACTTGGCTCCTTCCGACTACCATTTGTTTTCATCGATGGCACACGCATTAGCTGAGCAGCACTTCGAATCCTATGCGGAAGTCGAAAATTGGGTGACTTTTTGGTTTGCTTCAAAAGACGAACAGTTTTATTGGCGTGGAATCCATAACTTGCCTGAAAAATGAGAAAATGTGTAGCTAGCAATGGCCAATACTTTGAATAAAATGTTTTTTACTTTCCCATTAAAAATTAGTGTTTTATTTTCACAAAAAAAAAAAACGCTCACTACATCCCATTACACCTGGTAAACCCAACGAACAAAACATAATACTATTAATAGAATTTCTAAAACAAATCATAATCAATTGCGTGACAGGGGGAGCACTCCGCTCTGAGTAAGAGGAGGATGAAAACATGTTCATGACTTTTCAAATTATAAGAAAATATATATTCAGCTTCAATTGAATTTTGGCGAAAGTCCTGTAACTTTTTTCCAAATGACTTCAAGTATATATTCAAGTCTTTCTTGCTCGGTGGAACGTGGCATGGTTTACGTGGCTGACAATTTTGTTGTTATTTTTTGCTGCTTATCAACGGATTGGGCGTTCTGGTAAAAAACAGGTTCTTGAAGGAACTTGCACCGAAAAACATTACACTTTTCACATCAATATAGTTTGTTAGAGTTTAAGTATTCAATATCAGCTGGGTGAATCACAGGCAATCACCGAATTGATCTTTCGTTGCATCTTTGCAATCAATTTTTTATTTGCAAATCGGACAATTTGTTTCAAAAGTATAATTAATCGTTAGATAAAAAAATAAAAAAAAATAAATAAATAAAGAAAATAAAAACGATTAGTAATTCGCACCCCTTACTTACTTGGGCGGCGCTACAGTCCGGAGTGGACCTGGGTCTGAAGCAATAAGTCTCTTTATTTAGCGCAGCCTTTGACTAACTGCCTCCAGTTGCGCACTTCAAGTTGGTTGAGGTTGCCATTCAGTTGTCCCTCCGGATAAGAGCCAAAGATTCTGAGAGCGTTGGTGTTCATTCGCTTTACATGTCGCATCCATCTTGTCCCTTCTTGACAGAACATACTTTGTTTTGTCCTCGTTTACCGCTAGACCTATTTTTGTCGCTTCTGTTCCTACATATACTCACAAACGCACCAGTGACAGCTCGCTGTGTTCTACCTATAATATCAATATCGTCGGCGTATGCAAGAAATTGAACAGACATTAGAAAAATCGTACCTCGTGTCTCGCGTTTGCTGACACCAGAGAACAAGCGCAATCGTGAGACCACTTCAAAGACGTGCTTGGCTCTGTTAAATCGAAATCCGGAAGATTTTCTGCGTCGTTTCGTAATCGTCGATGAGACATGGATTAATTTGTTACACACCAGAGACCAAAGAACAATCAAAACACGGTTTTACCCGGTGTACGTGCTCCAAAGAAGGTAAAGACCATGCCTACGGCCGAGAAAGTGATGGCCACCGTTTTATGGGACGCGCGTGTTGTGAACCATGTTGACTATTTAGAGAAGTGAAAAACAATTACAGCAGCATACTATGTCGATTTATTGGGAAAAACGACCACACTTGAAGAAAAAAGTGCTTTTCCACCACGATAACGCATCGACTGATACGTCCGCAGTCTCCACAGCCAAAATGGTCGGATTGCACTGCGAATGGCTCCTCCATCTTCTGTTTTCTCCGAATTTTGTTGCCTGCGACGCTGGGAAAATGAAGAGCTGAACCACTTAAACACAGATGGTCGAGGAAAATATCAACTTAGCATGGTCAGAGACAAGAGAAATCATAACGTAGACAAGTAAGACCACCTCAGCGGCATCCAACATTAGAAAAAAAGAAAATGGTTGACAGACCAATCTGAAAAAGATTAAATCAAGGATGAAATATATTATATAGACAGATTGATTAAATATAAAATCAGAGAGGCCAAGAACCACTACATTCAACAACAATGTGAGAATTTGGAACGATGTAAAAGAAACTACGATAGTTGTAATCTCCATAAGAATGTAAAAGAAATATCCGATGTTGAACATAAAGTGATGCCTAATACTTTGAAAAACAAAGAAGATAATATCTGCAAGTGAAAAATTAGAACTCTTTTGGGACGAAAAAGCCAACTAAACCCCTATAATGGACCTGAAGAACCAGAAATAATAATAAAAGTCGAAAACCATAAGCTTGATGATTAAAACATTAAAGATATTCTTGAAGATTATACATAAAAGGGTCTACAGTAAACTCGAGGAAGACATAAATAACTCTTTTACATAAGTAACAATTTTTGTGTATTTCGTGGATAATGAAAAAACTTTCGACAAAAAGCAAAATAATAAAATGGAGGACTAATTAGGAAACAAGCATATAGACAAAAATAAAGTAAGAATCATTGAGAATCTTTACTAGAATCAGAAAGCAAAAATTGCTATAGAAGGTGAAGAGTCAGAAGATATAGAGATTAGCAGTGGAGTCAAAGAAAGCTGCAATGTTAAATCCGTCCAAGCGTGTAAATTTACGTCGTTCCATCTTAATGAAGGTGTGTTAAAATAACTGCGGCACACAATTCTAGTCTTCACAATGTAATGGTTTTTTATTCTAACTTAATATTATTTTTCTTTTTGACAGCAACATTGTTATGACTGTGTGTCCTTCGTAAGTTATGATTTTGCTATATACCATATAACAGTCCCAACAGCTTTTTCAGATGCATTCGAAAACTAGTGTAATTCTATTAACTGAGTTAAGTTGCCATATTATAATATATCCAGCGAACTGCTCCCGGAACTAAGTCCACCTTGCTGCCAACTTTTATTTATTAGATCACAATATTGATTAATAAAAAAAAATGGATTTACTCAAAATAACTGCCTTTTGCTTTAACACAAACTTTCAAACGGTGTGGCGATTTTTCTATATCGGCTCGTACGATTTCCATAGAGATCGTGGACGCTGCTCTGGTTAATGCTATTTTAAGGCTTTCCAAATTTCTGTGGGGAGTCTTGCAGGCCATGTTCTCCAATTCTGACCACAAATTATAATCCAGTGGATTCGGATCTAAACTCTCCGACGGCCAGTCTTCTTCTGCTATAAAGCCAGGAATATTGACTCTGAGCCACTTCTGCATGGTTTTGGCTTTGTGCGCTCTGGCAAAGTCCTGTTGGAAGATCCATCTGTATCCACTGAAAAGGGTATTGGTCGGTCAAACCCTTCATAACACTCTCTATCACATCTTCTTGCTAATCCCTTTCACCAGTTTTTACGCCTTTTTCACAGAAATGGAATGATGTGACACCATGGTAAGAGACCCCCCACCAGACCATTACAGAAGCGGGATGATGTCCACGTTAAACCCTTGGAACATGGAATCTATGTCTCATCGACTGTCCAGAACGTCAAAGCCATCCAGAATTGTGTACGAATATGTTGCTAATGGAAATAATGATTTCAGCATAAGGATACAGGGAGTTGAATTGCTACCCAGTTTGGGGCTTTTGTAAATAAAACAGTAGTAGATAATTTGCTTACGAAGATGGAATTTTAACCACATGAAGTTGAATTCTGGATTGGAATCTGGGTCACAATGTGATGGAATTTGGTAAGCTACATCACTATGCACGTAAATGGCGAGACCGCGGTGAGAAAAAAAAGTTGCACTAGTTCGTATTCAGGTAATTTCATATTAGAGTGTCATTATGTGGAAAAGTTATTGCTTTTTAGTCCGTGTATATTTGCTATATCCACTCTAAATTATCTAAATTATCATAAAAATAAAAAACAAACACAAAAACTAAAAAACATCGACGACGCAAGGGTGAAAAGTGAATATTCTGACGTTGGTTTACCGAATCTAATTTTTGTAGGTCTTATACCCTTACAACAATAGAAAACAGTGCCCCAAAAACCCGCTATCCATCGGTTGTTGCGAGCACTAAGTCATTGGATTACATCATTGCAAGCACTAAGCTTCTTCTTCTCAGGATGTTTCAAGAACAACTATTCAGAGGGAAAAGGTTCGGTTAAGGCGAAGTTTTCAAGGGGAAAAGTATCTAGCTTTAATTTTAGGTGATTTTACCGAACAAGTTAAGTAAGTTACTGCGTTACAGAGTATCATTATACAATCATTTTCCGCTTCTTTTGTTAATGTTAAAATACGAATATGTAGCGCCTATAAATAAATTTGATATCACATACGACTTTTCTTTTCTTCGCTTCTATATCTTTGTTAGAGTTGTCTTGGTTTGCAAACTTTATAACCATTCAAGAGGCCTTTCTATTTTCAATCACCTCGTCTTTGAAGCCGAGAATTTGTTAGGCCTATTTCATAATATAAAGACGATGTGTGGATTTTTCGCTACGTTGCTATATTTTCCATTGCAATCCATGTGAATCACATAATATGTAGAATTGCATCCCACAAAGACACAATAACTGCCAATCATGAAAATCACTTAAAATATTTTATGATCTATAACTCTTTTCCAATGGCTCCATATGAACTTGGTTTTCAGGTGTGTTATATATGAAAAGTTTAGAAGTTTATAGCTGATCGGCTTAGCTTTTCATTAAATATCTAAAGTGTTTCACTGTTATACAGAAAAAGAATTCATTAATCATTATTTTTTCTTGTTTTTGACTTATTTGCTTACTCTGTCCGCTATTTTGCTTACAAATTAAAAAAAAAAAACCTTATGGCTCTCCAGTCTGGCAAAACGTTGACTAATTCACAGGCATATCTACTCCGCCACATTCTTTCCACTTTAAATCATCCATATACCAAAAACAGCTAGATGAACGTTCAAAACCTCAGAAGGAATCACTAACTGCTTTTATACGTTGGAGAAAATATGACTGGCGTGCATAAATAATGTTATGATAGATCGAAATTAACAGAGTTAATAATCTTATGAAGAATTTGGAAACTTATGAGGAAAATGAAATATTAAATGAAATAAAACTCCGAAAGAACGTCACTGGGGAGAAGAGAAATCGAGACAGACGCTGCATTGTTTGGTGTTCCTAAAATCAATGGAAAGAAACCTGACGGTCTAGCCGGATAGGAATGATTGAAAAAGAGGTAAAAACCACAGATACGCTAAGTTGAGCGATCAGCTGACTACAGTGTGCAGTTACACACGATAAGTCGAGTGGCCACGCCTCTATTGGCAAACACACACATGTTGGGTCAGGTGGCTTTGTAGTGTGTATTCAATCACACACTAGCCGAAAAGTGACACTGACGCTGGTCCTCGCACTAAGCCATTTATACAGGCCAGTATGGATACAAGCAGTTCCGTATTTCAGGCTGAAATCCATGCAATTAAGCTTTGCATTCGAGAGAATCTTAACAGAAATATTTATAACAAACAAAAACATTTATATTTTCTCCAACAGCAGAGCAGCCCTACTTGAAATCAACGCCTTTGAGATAAAATCAAAACTGGTCTGGGATTGCCTTCAACTCCTTCAACTACTGGCCACCAAATAAAGTCAACATCTGAGTTGGGTGGATCCGCATCTTAATTCATGAGATGTCCATTCTGTGGGCTATCAATTAATACAATAAAAGGTAGTATTAAAACCTGGCTAGAGGAAAAGAATATTCATTTCTGGAGAATAACCGAAGAAAACAGACAAGCCAATACATTCAGTCCAAGATGTTGCCGCAAAAGAACAAAACAATTACTACAACTAAGTATGTTAGAAGTCAGATTCGAGTGACCACAGGTTTTTTCACAGTATACTGCCGTATAAAAAAAACACGTGATGAACATGGGCATATCACAAGATAATACATGCACACTGTGCAACGAGGACGTGGAAACTGCAGAACACATACTATGTGACTGCAGTGGTAAATTCTACCTTGAAGCGGCGGACATAGCTGCCAGCTCACCTATAGATATAGCCTAATCTAACAAGTTGCAGCATCATGGATAAGCTCTTAATAGAGAATATCACAATAGGTCCACCTGTGGCCGCAGTGATCTGGGATTTTTTATACTACCGCCCACAATAATATAATTTAATCTACCAATCTGTACATTACAAATGATATATCAAGATCAGAGCGTGAAAAGAAGAAAAATATTATTAAATTCGTCCATAGATTAGAAGAAAAAGAGTGTCGGTAACCATACGAAGAAACGAATAGTTTGCAAGAGGAAAAGAAGTAGATCTTACAAACAAAACAGCAATACAACGAAACATACCACAAACGAATCAGATCAGAAGCGCAGAAGGAAATCAAAGAGATAAAGTAAACCTGAAAAAACAAATGATAAACAAAAAAGGTCGAATAGTAGAGAAAAAAAACACCAAAAGGGGATATCTGGAACTCCACCACCAATAACAGAATTGTACGAAAGTGCGAGAATGAGTTTACTTGTTTTAACCTGGCCCAACTTTCAATAATTTTGAAAGTACTTTTCACCTGTCAGATCGAATTGAGAATTTCTAATTACATTCTGCCGAAAACTAATAATCAAAAATAGAGCTCAGCAATTTTCACAGTAGATGCGACTTCTTAGAAAAAAGAGGTGTCGTTTTGTTTGGTGTTTGCCAGTTGGCAGATGAGAACCTAGACTTGTTTACCCAGCTGTGTAATTCCGTTTCCTGTGAGATTTCAGAACTTTCAGCCGTGGCTCAAGTGGTAGTATTCGAGTCCTAACTGCGCCCAAAAGACATTAATTTTTTCAGTTAATTAAAATCAAATAAGATGAGTAGTCGACTAAAAAACCACAAGCCATTTCTCACTATCAATAATTTATGTATGTTAGTTTACCCATTAAATAATGGATGTAACTCATGGAGCGAAATACCCACTGTGTTCAAACATCTCTCTCTTTCTATCTCAAAAAAAAACTTAACACATACTGTGTTAACATACTGTGTCTTCCTTACGTCGGCTTGAATTCCGAAAACAAAATTGATTTGAACGAAAACCTAACAGTCCATAATCCCTCTCTTCTCCAACATGCCGCGCGCAAAAAAAAAAAGCGAAATCAGCTGTTATCAGTGTGCACCAAACATGGCTCTGCTTTTATCAAGAGTATTGCAACTAGGAAAGGTTTCATCATAAACAACAATGAGAGATTAAATGCTTATGCCAAGAGATGTCAACAGCCAACACACACATTTAAAACCGACGTCGTAAGCAGCGTATTACATAATTAGCATTAGTTTTTCTTTATTTACTTAGTTTTTTGCATTTTAATCACTTTTTGATTTGCCTCCAATACAAGAAAGAACTAAACACCTTACAGCTCTCCTAATTACCAAAATCAAGTCATAAAAAGAACTCTAATTCACCAAACTGTATATATAAATATCCTTCAACATTGTTCAATGTTCTTCCCATCTTAGAAAGCCTAATGGGCCGCATTTTCCTCCGTGGTACCTAGCAAATGAAAACATAAATACCGATCTCACAGTACAAAAAAAAAATTCGACAAATGCAGAAGTATACGAGTATGTTACTTACTACAGTTAAATAACAGAAAATCATAAAGATCAAAAATGGAAACTCCTTTTTACAGATGGCTCTAGATCTGCTGGAGTCTTTTGGTGTTGTTAATGAATATGGCAATGTCATTATCAAGGGTCTGTTATCAAACTTATCGTCAAGTTTCACCGCTGAGGAAACTGCAGTCCTAAAAAGCCACACAGGCCGCTATGAATAGGAAAATAGCAATATTTACTGATTCTTTATCAACTGTTACTGCTGTAAAAAAATGTTGATATTGTTCGTGTTTCGGAGACGTGGTTTGACCCACCGGGTAGCTATACATAATATAATGTCGACGGTTTTAATGTATTTCTTATCGAAAGGAATACGCGAATAAGGTAAGGTTCAACTGTTTACTCCTATCTACAAATCAAATCCTGACAGCTAAATGCAATACATATTTCTAAAGATAGTTTGAAATGAATCACAACTCCTACTATGCACAGTTTACAGACCTAATAAAAATATAGACATTACACCACTGATTCATAGCTTAGAATAATATTCATGAACTGCTCCACAATTTATTCTGTGTGGTGATCTAAATTGCAACCTTTTAGAAACTAGTACCTCTGCACAGTACATTGGCTCTATGAGATCTACCAGCAACTGTAGCACTCTACTGGATGTCTTTGATCCTAGTAAAATCTTATTCTATAGTCAACTTTCTGCACCTAAATGATTTGATATTTTAAACCTACGATGTGTGGTGCCACGGCAATGCAAAACCAATTCTATACAGGGACTTTAAATCTATAGATAAAAAACCTTCTAAATAATATTCGTGACATTGAAAGGGGTTTTTATGCAATGGCTTCAGTTAGTGATCAATTACCATATACGAAGGCTGTTTGATGAGTACCCAGATAAGAAAATAGGTGGCCATCATTTGGTATAATCTCTTTTTATTAGATTTGTTTTGACACCCATTTTAAAAACATCGTATTAGTGGTTTTTGCGACCATGGAAAAAGAGTAGTATGGCTCCGTGATCCGATTCTTGTTTTTGAGTAGCAAAACTAACGAGAAAATCAAGTCCATTATCGCTGGCGTGAATGGGACCTATTCACCTTTCCATACAACCATTTAACATTCGTTTGCAGTGTTTCGCCGTGGCCGCACGTCAGTTTTTAATGAACCGTGTCCAGGTTCCATGATCTCTTATCAGCGGACCGTCGAGTGAAAATTCGCGAGTTGTCTGAGAAAGCAGACATCTCAACTGAACGCGTTAGCCATATTCTGCAAGAGATTTTGGGTATGAAAAAACTGTTCGCGCGATGATGGGTGCCGCGTTTGCTCGCAGCGGAGAACAAGCGCAATCGTGAGACCACTTCAAGGACGTGCTTGGCCCTGTTTAATCGAGATTCGGATGAGTTTCTGGCGTCGTTTCGTGACCGTCGGTGAAACATACCATAGATTCATTGGTTTACACCAGAGACCAAAGAACAATCGAAACAATAGGTGACCGAGGGAAGGGAAAAACAATCACAGAAGCATAATACGTCTATTTATTGGGCCGATTCAATTTAAAGAAAAAATTACCACATACTGACCATAGTAGTTTACGCTATTATTCGTGTCTTGTGGGCTACGGAATATTTTTTCCATATAAAAACAAAAATCTTACTCGCAAAAACTCAAATTTTATTTATTCTAATACTAAAATAAAACTAAATATGTTATTCAGTAATGTTACTCGTTACGTATTCAACCTCAGAACTTGACCACGCATCTCAAAATTCAGTTACTATTTAAGCTGTTCCTTTAAAATGTTTCCATTTTAAAGCTTTATGTTGTATTTGTAAGATTATGCGAAGAAGCCAGTTTCTGTTTCCAAATTCACAAACATCATTCTCACTTATATTAGGGTTTTCTAATAGCGACTTGACAACTTTTTTTTAAACAAAAGGCAAGCCATTTAAGATATTTCAAAAACTTTATTATTGGCTTGAAGTACAATCAAAACATTTATGAATGGAACTCGATTTCGTTCATATGGCCACCGCGGGCACGTTTGCAGCGGGCGATTCGTTGGACCCAATTTTTAACCCAAAATAATCGGTGATCATGGCGTGATAACGCTGACTATTCACAGTAACGTGACGATCGCTATCGTCGACGAAAAAATATGGCACAATAACGCCACCGGCATGCAAACCGCACTAAACAGTTATTTTTTATGAATGAAGTGGTGATTCATGAAGCACATGTGTGTTTTTACCCGACCAATAACGCATATTTTGCTTATTGACGAACAAATTGAGCCAAAAATAAGCTAGTCACTGAAGATGATTTTGCGATGAAATTCATCATCTTAGCGAATCTTCTCCAGAACCCAATCGGAGAACGTACGTCACTTCAAATGGTCCATCGGCTTCAATTCTTGAGTCAGCTTGATCTTGTATGGGTGTAAACCAAGAACCTTACGCAAAATACGCCATAATGTGGTCTGAGCAATGCCCACTTCTTGAGAACGCCGTGGAATTGACTTATTTGGATCGTTTGCTACGGACGTCGGAACGGCAGCGATATTTTCGACACTTCGACCAACCCGTTGTCTCACTGACACGGCAACATCACACAACGAATATGTAGACTCAAATTGTTGCGCTAAACTTGTTATTTCCTTTCTACTAGGGAGAGAATTACGATCGAAAATTGGAGTTAACGCTCTTAAAGTTGCAGTCACCGACTCCGAATATCTGTAGAAAATTTTTATAATTTGCAGACATTGCTCGTTAATTTACTTTACCATGATGAAAATGTTGAGTTTACTAAATAAATTGACAGTGACAGTTTGATGACTAGTGAAAGAGTGCGCTCACAAATTAAATTCAAAGCTGTCAAGTCCCTATTGGAAAACCCTATACAACCGAAATACTCCTGCTTGATATCAGAACGAACTTTCTATGGGATACTCTGCTAATTGATTTACGAAGAGCAGGGAGTACAATTTCTAACCTTCATTACGCATGCATTCCTTAAAATACAATATTTTCCAGATGTTCGGCAACTAACCAAGGTTGTTCCTATATTAAGAGCCTCCTGATAGAATAGAGAGCTATAGACCGAAGAGCTTGCTAAGTGCGGTTAACAAAATTTATCCAGATGGACAGTTCGGTTTAGACGCAGTTACGGGACCGCCTATCAAGTGCTAAGAATATGTAATATCAGAAAAAGAAACCGTGTTATGGGCAGATCAACGGGAATGATCCTATTCGACATTGAAAAAGCATTTGATACCTTGTGTCATAAAGGACTCACATAAAGAATGATAAACTTAAACTTTCTAGTTTACATATTTATTGCATGTTGATAACTTGATGTTGGAAAACGACGTGCGCAGCATAAACTGGGAGACTAAAATCATGGTTTACAACTGGCATTCAAATAGTTATGAAAAAACGGGACGAGGCGTATGGCCGATGGAAGCGCTTTAGAATAGACGTACATCTCAGAGAATATCGAACTCTCCGTAATGTTTGCAAAATTCACGCAGCCAAAACATAGCTTTATTCTAAACGCCTAAACGCGTCATTGTCTGGTTAACAGATGCGGAAGAACATCAAGGAGATTGGCGTAGCTAAGAAAAAGTGTAGCCTTCCTGATAATTTCGATGGTAACGTACTCAGCAAAAACTTTGTGTCGTATTCCCCACCGATTGCTTTTCCTCCTCCTTACGATTCTAACCTCAACATCAGCACCAGTACAACGCTTTCCGAAACCTTCGAGTTTTCTGCTATAGAGCAGGCTGATGTGGTGGCGAGTCTGTTTTCCATTAAATCTAACTCACTCGGAGTAGTTGAAATGCACCCAAAGTTTATAAAAGTTATTCTTCCCATAATATTACCGTACGTTACCCATATCTTTAATCAAATATTAACTACGGGTGTATTTCCTTTAGTCTGGAAGAAATCCAAAATCTTACCAATTCCTAAGAACTCTACAGGTAATGATTTTCGACCAATCGCGATACTTTCATTCCTATCTAAATTCTTCTTAAAATTTATGCAGAAACAAATAAATATGTATAAATATAGCTGCACCACAGCTGTTTTAAGGGTGGTAGACGACATACTATAGGACGTAACTTAGATAATGACCAGCTTTAGTCCTCCTTGATTTCTCAAAGGTGTTCAATACCGTCAACCACGCTATATTATGCGATAAACTCTCAAGTGAATTTCAGTTTTCGCTTTCGGTGGTGAGACTTGTGGCTTCGTATCTCGTAGGTCGTCACCAAGCAGTATTTGTGAATGGTGGAATGTCCGACTTTCTTCCCAATTCCTGTGGAGTACCACAGGGATCTACATTGGGATCCCTCTTGTTCTCATTATATGTTAATGAGCTACCTTTCATTGTCACAAGTTACTCCGTTGAAATGTATACCGACGACACCCAATTACACAAAAGCTGTCCACTTGACTCGATCGACCATTGCGTTCGCAAGTTAAACTCTGAGTTCGAAAAAAATTTTAACTGGTCGGAACAGCATCTGCTGATGATAAACCCCAGAAAGTCAAAGTGCAATGTCATATCGCGGAAAGCTTTAAACACCTCCCGATTCCCACTGATTCATCTCAATGACGATCCAATTGAATACGTGGATAATGCTAACAATCTAGGTATGACTTTCAACAAAACCTTAACATGGAGCGATCACATTGATTAATCTGCGGGCAAAGTTCATGTTATAGTTCGGTCCCTGTTGGCAACCCAAACCTTTACTCCGATAAAAACAAGAATCCTTCTCACTAAAACACTTATCACTCCTATATTCACATATGGTAGCGCAGTCTTTGGAAAATGCGACTCTATCAACAGGCGGAAACTTAATGTCGCATATAACAACGCCATTCGATACATTTTTGGCTTGAGAAGGTATGATCGCATTTCACACTTCTCTTACCGGATCTGTACCCTCACGTTTAATAGCCTTTTGCAATATCGTACCCCGCGACCTTTTTAACAGAACAACGTTGTGTGCATCTGTAAGAACAGGGCAACAATTACTCCCGCGATTTTCTTATTTAACGTCAGAACGCCAATTCTTGGTAAACGCTACACGACTTTGGAACTTCCTCCCACTCCAAAAAAAAAGAAATAGAAGAGAAAAAAAAGATTTCAAAAAGAACTCAAATCATATCTTTCTATTTTGTAGTTTATTTCACCTTCTTAATTGCTATGTAACATTATTATCTTTATTGTTTTTTATTTAACCTTTCATCGACCATATATAGTATAATTTTTTGTAACATTGTTAGTATAATTTGCTAGTAGCTTTCTTTTATATTCTCATATTCCAAATTAACCATCAGAGAGATAGCGTAGGACTTGAACATCCGTTCAAGACATTTTGGTTAATGATTTGGGTTTCCGTCGTGTAGCAGCAAAGTTGGTGCCAAATGACCTCAATTTCATGCAAAAAAGACACCGTGTTGACGTCGCAAAAGAGATGATTTGTGAGGCTGAATCCGATCCCACATTCATCAAAAGGATCATTACTGGAGACGAGACGTGGATTTATGAGTAAGACACCCAATCCAGACATCTGGCAAGTGAATGGCGTTCACCAAATGAGCCGAGACCAAAAAAACTCTGTCATTTTCAGTCAAAAAAGAAGGCAATGCTCACGGTTTTCATGGATTACAACGGTGTAGTGCATCATGAATTTTTGCCAGAAGGCCAGACAGTAAACAAAGGGTATTATTTGGGCGCTATGAGACGTTTGCGTGAAGCAATTCGCCGAAAGAGACCAGAATTGTGGGCAGAAAACTCGTGCAAACTTTTGCACCATGATAACGCACCGTCGCACAGTGCTATCATTATTTGTAATTTTTTGGCGAAAAATGCTACCAATACCATCCAACAACCACCGAATTCACCTTATTTGGCTCCCTGTGAGTTCTTTCTGTTCAATCGAGGTAAAAAATCACTACGGGAAACGCGTTTCAGCAGCCGAGAGGAAGTAATGGAAAAATCGCAGGAAGCTCTGATGGACATACAGAAAACCGAATATAAAAATGTTTTGAGGGTTGGATCAAGCGCTGGCATAAGTGTGTTGCAATCGATGGGGATTATTTTAAAGGGAAAAATATAAATTTAAATGAATAAATTTGTATTTTTAATTTTCTGAATAAATTCCTAAATTTTTTTGATTAAGGTGGTATATATCATCACGCAATTTTCCATCACAACCATCGCCCAGGAAATCCACACCTCGGTTACGTGACTGCATTTTGTTTAGAAGGCTTATTGCGAGAAATAAGCGATACATAATGAAGTTGAGAAAAAGCCATTTTCTTATTTTTCATAGCAATGACAGAATTGAAAAGAAAAAAAAAGGAAGAGGGTAAAAGTATAAATAGAAAAAAAAAAAAATATAAATAAAAAAAAATTTAAATAGAAAAAGAAATGAATAAAGAAAAAAAATAAATAAATAAAGATATGTAATAAATTGAATAAAAGATCTGGCAACCTTGTTCAGTTGTCAATTACTTTAGAGTTTCTTCTCCTACTACTTCTTAAACTTTCGCATTGGCAATAGTATTCAAGATCTCTTCGTTCTCCACAGCTAAACTCGTACCAGTCTTCGGCGTTTGAGGCAGACGGCTTGTTGAGGAAGATAGCGAGTAAGACTTTCATGTATTTATGTTGATGTCTGAAGAGATATACTTCACACAGAAGCTAGCGAGTACATAACATCTCTTAAACTGAACGACTTGACGCTTTTTACGATGTCGGTTTCCTCTGAAACTGTTATGGCTTCAAGTAGAGTTTTTTTATATGATATTTCATGCAAATTAATTACGTTTTTGGAATACACTTTTACTGGCTTTTATCCAGGGCGCAGTCGGGTGGTGTAGCATTTTGAAATTCAGGTGTATTAGGTATCGATATTTTCCCAGAGGTGGTTGTCAAACTGGAGCCAATGCATCCTCAACCAGTGGGTCTTAGTACGTGCTAGTTGTTCGTTCGTTACATTTAGCCCAGCCAGGAACCACTCTAACATCAGTGTTAGAGTTGACTCCGACGGGATTTTCATATAACTACATACAAATTCTATGAAAAGACTTTTTCAGAGAATTGCCTCGCACGGGATTCGAACCCGCCACCCTCTGCTTGAGGAGTCTATGCATATGGTATATCACTACACCAATAATCGAATAATAAGCGAATAATCGACCTATTGAAACCACTATTGCCAATACCATTCGCAACTTTGAGTCCTAGTGTACTCTAGTGAATGATACTCGACCAGTTAGACCACATCCAGCAAGTAGTGAAGAGATTAAAGCAGCTGTAGCTGAGAGTGCATGCGAAGACAACTTGGCGTATTTTTCGTGGGGATCTCAGCTTTAAAGCGTACAGAATTCAACTTGTGCAAGAATTGAAGCCAGGCGACTTGAATTTGTGTCATATTTTCTGTGAATGGGCTCTGAAAAACTTAATAAATATCCGGTGTTTTATCGTGAAATTTCGTTCAGTGATAAGCTCATTTCTGGTTCAATGAATACATTAATAAACAAAATTGCAACCCGAAGAGTACCAAGAGCTACCATTACATCCATTAAAAGCAACGGTATGGTGTGGTTTATGTGCTGGTGGAATCATTCGTCCATATTTCTTTAAAAATGAGGCAAATCACAATGTTACCGTCAATGGTAACCGTAATCGCACCGTGTTAACAGACTATGTGCTTCCTGAAATGCAAGTACATGATCTCAGTGAGCTCTGGTTTCAACAAGACGGCGCCAAAAGCCATACAGCGCGTAAAACATTGCATTTGTTGAGAAATCATTTTGGTGAGCCCTTAATTTCACGTTTTGCTACGGAAAATCCGCCTAGATCGTGCGATATCACAACTTTGGACTATTTTCTCTGGGGATATGTAAAGTCTCAGTTCTTCAGGAATAAGCCAGCTACGATTGACGCTTTGGAAGCCAACATTGCTCGTGCTATCCGCGTGATACCAGTTTCTATGCTCGAACGAGTCGCCCAAAATTGGACCTTCCGAATGGACCACCTCAGACGTAGTCGTGGGCAACATTTACATGATGTCATTTTCAATAAATAAATGCCATACATTTTTCTTTCAAAAGATAATAAAAATTTTAAGTTTACTTTCAAGTTTATGTGATTTTTGTTACATTATAAAACAAACCTCACTATGAATCACCCTATATAAAAAATATTGTAAGAATCGTCGAAAGCCATATTGGTCGCATAGGGCCAGTAAGTTTGAATATAGTAAGTTAATTTCAAGTTAACTAAGCTAATTTTTAAGCATTTTTTTATTTTTATTTATTATTATTATTATTATTTTTTTTTTTTTGTCTAGCATGTAAGAAGTAATTAATTAACGGAAATAAAAATGCATTTAAACTGAAAACGTGATTCAGCAGATTTGTTCCTTGACTTAAATTTATCCATTAGGCAGTCTGAAATTCTCGGTTCTACAAGTATGGAATCTGTTATCACCAGAAACTAAGATATCATTACCAAGGAAAAGGAAAAAACACTTAGCTACCTTTTTCATAGAGAATGAATCCATATTTTCATATTGATCATGTTAATTAACATAAATACACTACATTGTGACAACTTAAATTCTAAACAATGTCAAATGTCAAGCTATATAATTTAGAACTGTCAAAAGATTTTTATATTTATTATTCACATTTTGAATTCAACATTGTGAGTTATCGGACGTCCGAAATAAAATCATTTTCTTAAGTTTATTTTGAGTTAAAAATACAGTACATTTTTTTTTTCTACACTTGTTCATGGCCCTTCGTGTCCTTCAACGATTAAAAGCGATTAACCTGTGTGTATTAAAATAAAAGAACAAAAATTAAACATTAAGAACAATTAAATTGATATTTAACTTAAACAGAACAGTGAGCTTTTTTAAGTGCAGTAATTAAGTAACTAAGTGCAAAATTTTTGTAATTGAAACTTTTACATTATATCATCGCTGCGTAACATATGTACATATATGTACGTCCCTTAAATTACCGCGTTGTTCGATCAATTTAAGCAACAGTTACGCGCACAGTTAGATATTTTAATAGCAGCATCTACGCCGTTAATTCCGTTGTGATCGCAATTTTTTCTTTTGCTCACCATAAGCTTCGCTCGAAGGCTTTAAAGAAATTTGTTAAAGCAAAAAAGAAGGATTTTAAAAATTCGGCAAACGGTTGCTAAAGAAGAGAACAAATAAATATATCTCCAATAAAATTTTGGTTCTGGGGGATTACTTCAAAGCAAGCACCCAACACAACGCTGATGGAATCTCCTTAATCGAAGCTGGAAAGGAAGAAGAATTAGAAGGAATTTTCGACAAGATAAAGGAAATTTAATTGGACTATAAAACAGCTTAATTGGACAACCTGGATAGATTTCAAGCAACGGTTGAAGCTCCGGTAAGTGCTATGTTTAGTACCTGTAGCAATGAAAACATTATTCGTCTTTCGAAAATAAATTTACCGGTTTTTAATGCCATTTAGCCATTGACAATTGAAATTATAGGCCAGTGTGAGAAACTTTCACATCACGAACAAAAACGTTGCACAGCTTAAAATTGTCTTCGTGCAGGAAACCATTCATTACGAAATGTTTGAAAAGGCTGTTGGATAAAACAGTGGGATGTCGACACGCTCTGAAAAATCTGAGCACTTCAAATGCTCAAATGGTCCATCGGCTTCAATTCTTGAGTCAGCTTGATCTTGTATGGGTGTAAGAACCTTACGCAAAATACGCCATAATGTGGTCTGAGCAATGCCCACTTCTTGAGAACGCCGAGGAATTGACTTATTTGGATCGTTTGCTACGGACGTCTGAACGGCAGCGATATTTTCGACACTTCGACCAACCCGTTGTCTCACTGACACGGCAACATCACACAACGAATATGTAGACTCAAATTGTTGCGCTAAACTTGTTATTTCCTTTCTACTAGGGCGAGAATTACGATCGAAAATTGGAGTTAACGCTCTTAAAGTTGCAGTCACCGACTCCGAATATCTGTAGAAAATTTTTATAATTTGCAGACATTGCTCGTTAGTTTACTTTACCATGATGAAAATGTTGGTTTACTAAATAAATTGACAGTGACAGTTTGATGATTAGTGAAAGAGTGCGTTCACAAATTAAATTCAAAGTTGTCAAGTCCCTATTGGAAAACCCTATACAACCGAAATACTCCTGCTTGATATCAGAACGAACTTTCTATGGAATACTCTGCTAATTGATTTACGAAGAGCAGGGAGTACAATTTCTAACCTTCATTACGCATGCATTCCTTAAAATACAATATTTTCCAGATGTTCGGCAACTAACAAAGGTTGTTCCTATATTAAAAGCCTCCTGATAGAATAGAGAGCTATAGACCGAAGAGCTTGCTAAGTGCGGTTAACAAAATTTATCCAGATGGACAGTTCGGTTTAGACGAAATCACGGGACCGCCTATCAAGTGCTAAGAATATGTAATATCATAAAAAGAAACCGTGTTATGGGCAGATCAACGGGAATGATCCTATTCGACATTGAAAAAGCATTTGATAGTTGTGTCATAAAGGACTCACATAAAGAATGATAAACTTAAACTTTCTAGTTTACATATTTATATGCATGTTGATAACTTGATGTTGGAAAACGACGTGCGCAGCATAAACTGGGAGACTAAAATCATGGTTTACAACTGGCATTCAAATAGTTATGAAAAAACGGGACGAGGCGTATGGCCGATGGAAGCGCTTTAGAATAGACGTACATCTCAGAGAATATCGAACTCTCCGTAATGTTTGCAAAATTCACGCAGCCAAAACATAGCTTTATTCTAAACGCCTAAACGCGTCATTGTCTGGTTAACAGTTGCGGAAAAACCTCAAGGAGATTGGCGTAGCTAAGAAAAAGTGTAGCCTTCCTGATAATTTCGATGGTAACGTACTCAGCAAAAACTTTGTGTCGTATTCCCCACCGATTGCTTTTCCTCCTCCTTACGATTCTAACCTCAACATCAGCACCAGTACAACGCTTTCCGAAACCTTCGAGTTTTCTGCTACAGAGCAGGCTGATGTGATGGCGAGTCTGTTTTCCATTAAATCTAACTCACTCGGAGTAGTTGAAATGCACCCAAAGTTTATAAAAGTTATTCTTCCCATAATATTACCGTACGTTACCCATATATTTAATCAAATATTAACTACGGGTGTATTTCCTTTAGTCTGGAAGAAATCCAAAATTTTACCAATTCCTAAGAACTAAATAACAGGTAATGATTTTCGACCAATCGCGATACTTTCATTCCTATCTAAATTCTTCTTAAAAATTATGCAGAAACAAATAAATATGTATAAATATAGCTGCACCACAGCTCTTTTAAGGGTGGTAGACGACATACTATAGGACGTAACTTAGATAATGACCAGCTTTAGTCCTCCTTGATTTCTCAAAGGTGTTCAATACCGTCAACCACGCTATATTATGCGATAAACTCTCAAGTGAATTTCAGTTTTCGCTTTCGGTGGTGAGACTTGTGGCTTCGTATCTCGTAGGTCGTCACCAAGCAGTATTTGTGAATGGTGGAATGTCCGACTTTCTTCCCAATTCCTGTGGAGTACCACAGGGATCTACATTGGGATCCCTCTTGTTCTCATTATATGTTAATGAGCTACCTTTCATTGTCACAAGTTACTCCGTTGAAATGTATACCGACGACACCCAATTACACAAAAGCTGTCCACTTGACTCGATCGACCATTGCGTTTGCAAGTTAAACTCTGAGTTCGAAAAAAATTTTAACTGGTCGGAACAGCATCTGCTGATGATAAACCCCAGAAAGTCAAAGTGCAATATCATATCGCGGAAAGCTTTAAACACCTCCCGATTCCCACTGATTCATCTCAATGACGATCCAATTGAATACGTGGATAATGCTAACAATCTAGGTATGACTTTGAACAAAACCTTAACATGGAGCGATCACATTGATTAATCTGCGGGCAAAGTTCATGTTATAGTTCGGTCCCTGTTGGCAACAGAAACCTTTACTCCGATAAAAACAAGAATCCTTCTCACTAAAACACTCATCACTCCTATATTCACCTATGGTAGCGCAGTCTTTGGAAAATGCGACTCTATCAACAGGCGGAAACTTAATGTCGCATATAACAACGCCATTCGATACATTTTTGGCTTGAGAAGGTATGATCGCATTTCACACTTCTCTTACCGGATCTGTACCCTCACGTTTAATAGTCTTTTGCAATACCGTACCCCGCGACCTTTTTAACAGAATAACGTTGTGTACATCTGTAAGAACAGGGCAACAATTACTCCCGCGATTTTCTTATTTAACGTCAGAACGCCAATTCTTGGTAAACGCTACTCGACTTTGGAACTTCCTCCCACTTCAAAAAAAAAAAGAAACAGAAGAGAAAAAAAAGATTTCAAAAAGAACTCAAATCATATCTTTCTATTTTGTAGTTTATTTCACCTTCTTAATTGCTATGTAACATTATTATCTTTATTGTTTTTTATTTAACCTTTCATCGACCATATATAGTATAATTTTTTGTAACATTGTTAGTCTAATTTGCTAGTAGCTTTCTTTTATATTCTCATATTCCAAATTAACCATCAGAGAGATAGCGTAGGACTTGAACATTACCTATGGATCCGTCCAAGACATTTTGGTTAATGATTTGGGTTTCCGTCGTGTAGCAGCAAAGTTGGTGCCAAATGACCTCAATTTCATGCAAAAAGGAGACCGTGTTGACGTCGCAAAAGAGATGATTTGTGAGGCTGAATCCGATCCCACATTCATCAAAAGGATCATTACTGTAGACGAGACGTGGATTTATGAGTAAGACACCCAATCCAGACATCTGGCAAGTGAATGGCGTTCACCAAATGAGCCGAGACCAAAAAAACCCTGTCATTTTCACAACCACCGAATTCACCTTATTTGGCTCCCTGTGACTTCTTTCTGTTCAATCGAGGTAAAAAATCACTACGGGAAACGCGTTTCAGCAGCCGAGAGGAAGTAATGGAAAAATCGCAGGAAGCTCTGATGGACATACCGAAAACTGAATATAAAAATGTTTTGAGAATTGGATCAAGCGCTGGCATAAGTGTGTTGCAGTCGATGGGGATTATTTTAAAGGGGAAAATATAAATTTAAATGAATAAATTTGTATTTTTAATTTTCTGAATAAATTCCTAAATTTTTTTGATTAAGGTGGTATATATCATCACGCAATTTTCCATCACAACCATCGCCCAGGAAATCCACACCTCGGTTACGTGACTGCATTTTGTTTAGAAGGCTTATTGCGAGAAATAAGTGATACATAATGAAGTTGAGAAAAAGCCATTTTCTTATTTTTCATAGCAATGACAGAATTGAAAAGAAAAAAAAAAGGAAGAGGGTAAAAGTATAAATAGAAAAAAAAAAAATAAAAAAAAATTTAAATAGAAAAAGAAATTAATAAAGAAAAAAAATAAATAAAGATATGTAATAAATTAAATAAAAGATCTGGCAACCTTGTTCAGTTGTCAATTACTTTAGAGCTTCTTCTCCTACTACTTCTTAAACTTTCGCATTGGCAATAGTATTCAAGATCTCTTCGTTCTCCACAGCTAAACTCGTACCAGTCTTCGGCGTTTGAGGCAGACGGCTTGTTGAGGAAGATAGCGAGTAAGACTTTCATGTATTTATGTTGATGTCTGAAGAGATATCAACATCTTGGAGGCACATTTGTTTCTTCTCTTGCTTGCAATGAAGAGCAATGTGTTTAAAAAACGGTTTTTCTCTCATAGGAAGAGCCAAATTTGACTATAATAGTCGAGGCTTTGGTGTTTTGAACGTTTTGTTTTTGGGAACGGAAAATCGCTTTTAATGTCGATAGTATGACAGAGATGGTTGAAAATTGATTTTAGGTTCTCAGCAGGTAGGTGTGGGACACCAAAAAGCACGGCGTCAGCTGTTAAGTCTCTCCTCTCGTAAGCGTCGCATCGTTTTTGTAAGTTTGTGATTTCTTCTCTTTTTGTTTGGCATTCAACAAAGTACGCTGCTTCAATTTTCTCGACTCGGTTTTGCAGATCAGAGAGCGATTTGTTTATCTTATTAACGTGGGCTTTTAACTTGCTTTCAATAAGAGCAAAACGCTGAAGAAGATCGCTTTAGAGATCGTCAATTTCGGCGGAAATACGATTGTAAATATTCTCAGCCAAGTCACTTAATCGCTTCTCCAGTACCACGTCGGCAATGATATTTGATGTTGGTGTGGAGTTTGCTCCGGCATTGACTCTTTTCCAGAATGGTTTAGAGTTGGACGTAGGTGTCGAATGTGACTCTTTGGCTTTAATGAAAAAATGAAATATAGTGTTTTCCAAAAGGGACTTAACAACTTTGAATTTAATTTGTGAACGCACTTTTTCACTAATCGTCAAACTGGCACTGTCAATTTATTCAGTAAACTCAACATTTTCATCATGGTAAAGTACACCAACGAGCTACGTTCTCCGATTGGGTTCTGGAGAAGATGCGCCAAGATGATGAATTTCATCGCAAAATCATCTTCAGTGACGACGCTCATTTTTGGCTCAATGGGTTCATCAATAAGCAAAATATGCGTTATTGGTAGGGTGAAAACACACATGTGCTTCATGAAACACCACTTCATCCACAAAAAATAACTGTTTAGTGCGGTTTGCATGCTGGCGGCGTTATTGGGCCATATTTTTTCGTCGACGATAACGATCGTCACGTTACTGTGAATGGTCAGCGTTATCACGCCATGATCACCGATTATTTTTGGCCCGAATTGGAAGATATGGACTTGGACGACATGTGGTTTCAACAGGATGATGCCACAAGCCACACAGCACACGCTGCAAAATACACAATTATTGAAGAGTAAGTATGCTGAGCGTGTTATCTCAAGACATGGGCCAGTCGATTGGCCGCCTCGTTCGTGCGATTTAACACCGCTTGACTATTTTCTGTGGGGCTACGTTAAGTCATTGGTTTATGCCAACACGCCGACGACGTTGGAAGAGCTCAGAGCCGACATTGAATGCGAAATAGCGGCCGTTTCGTCCGAAATGTGTTGCCGAGTCGTTGAAAATTGGGTCCAACGAATAGCCCGCTGCAAACGTGCCCGCGGTGGCCATATGAACGAAGTCGAGTTCCATTCATAAATGTTTTGATTGTACTTCAAGCCAATAATAAAGTTTTTGAAATATCTCAAATGGTTTGCTTTTTTTTTTAAAAAAAAGTTGTTTTGAGTTCATATATGGTTTGGATTTCGCTGGCAGAATCAGTCGTTTTTTCGCCGTCCAAATTTTCAATTGCTCCATCTTCTACCCAGTCTCGAATTTCTGTATCTCCAAAATATTTTCCTGGCGTGATTTGGATTAGAAGACGAGCCAATGCAAATTCGTCACCGCTCTCTGGACAAAACTGTTGAATTAGAGTTGAAAGGGGTAAATCATCGTCTTCATCCCATTCCGATTCGACCAACATTTTTCTATACTCTTCGACGCTATTTGACTTCACACAGAAGCTAGCGAGTACATAACATCTCTTAAACTGAACGACTTGACGCTTTTTACGATGTCGGTTTCCTCTGAAACTGTTATGGCTTCAAGTAGAGTTTTTTTATATGATATTTCATGCAAATTAATTACGTTTTGGCTCATCGGCTTTTTTTATAATTCCGCACGCGCACCAAAGGGATATGAATACACTTTTACTGGCTTTTTTCCAGGGCGCAGTCGGGTGGTGTAGCATTTTGAAATTCAGGTGTATTAGGTATCGATATTTTCCCAGAGGTGGTTGTCAAACTGGAGCCAATGCATCCTCAACCAGTGGGTCTTAGTACGTGCTAGTTGTTCGTTCGTTACATTTAGCCCAGCCAGGAACCACTCTAACATCAGTGTTAGAGTTGACTCCGACGGGATTTTCATATAACTACATACAAATTCTATGAAAAGACTTTTTCAGAGAATTGCCTCGCACGGGATTCGAACCCGCCACCCTCTGCTTGAGGAGTCTATGCATATGGTATATCACTACACCAATAATCGAATAATAAGCGAATAATCGACCTATTGAAACCACTATTGCGAATGGTATATTCGCAACTTTGAGTCCTAGTGTACTTTAGTGAATGATACTGGACCAGTTAGACCACATCCAGCAAGTAGTGAAGAGATTAAAGCAGCTGTAGCTGAGAGTGCACGCGAAGACCGTGACGAATCGATTCGTCATCGTTCTCAGCAGCTTGGCTTGGCGTGTTTGACAACTTGGCGTATTTTACGTGGGGATCTCAGCTTAAAAGCGTACAGAATTCAACTTGTGCAAGAATTGAAGCCAGGCGACTTGAATTTGTGTCATATTTTCTGTGAATGGGCTCTGAAAAACTTAATGAAAATCCGGTGTTTTATCGTGAAATTTCGTTCAGTGATAAGCTCATTTCTGGTTCAATGAATACATTAATAAACAAAATTGCAACCTGAAGAGTACCAAGACTTACCATTACATCCATTAAAAGCAACGGTATGGTGTGGTTTATGTGCTGGTGGAATCATTTGTCCATATTTCTTTAAAAATGAGGCAAATCACAATGTTACCGTCAATGGTAACCGTAATCGCGCCGTGTTAACAGACTATGTGCTTCCTGAAATGCAAGTACATGATCTCAGTGAGCTCTGGTTTCAACAAGACGGCGCCACAAGCCATACAGCGCGTAAAACATTGCATTTGTTGAGAAATCATTTTGGTGAGCCCTTAATTTCACGTTTTGCTACGGAAAATCCGCCTAGATCGTGCGATATCACAACTTTGGACTATTTTCTCTGGGGATATGTAAAGTCTCAGGTCTTCAGGAATAAGCCAGCTACGATTGACGCTTTGGAAGCCAACATTGCTCGTGCTATCCGCGTGATACCAGTTTCTATGCTCGAACGAGTCGCCCAAAATTGGACCTTCCGAATGGACCACCCCAGACGTAGTCGTGGGCAACATTTACATGATGTCATTTTCAATAAGTAAATGCCATACATTTTTCTTTCAAAAGATAATAAAAATTTTAAGTTTACTTTCAAGTTTATGTGATTTTTGTTACATTATAAAACAAACCTCACTATGAATCACCCTATATAAAAAATATTGTAAGAATCGTCGAAAGACATATTGGTCGCATAGGGCCAGTAAGTTTGAATATAGTAAGATAATTTCAAGTTAACTAAGCTAATTTTTAAGCATTTTTTTATTTTTATTTATTATTATTATTATTATTATTATTATTTTTTTTTTTTTTTGTCTAGCATGTAAGAAGTAATTAATTAACGGAAATAAAAATGCATTTAAACTGAAAACGTGATTCAGCAGATTTGTTCCTTGACTTAAATTTATCCATTAGGCAGTCTGAAATTCTCGGTTCTACAAGTATGGAATCTGTTATCACCAGAAACTAAGATATCATTACCAAGGAAAAGGAAAAAACACTTAGCTACCTTTTTCATAGAGAATGAATCCATATTTTCATATTGATCATGTTAATTAACATAAATACACTACATTGTGACAACTTAAATTCTAAACAATGTCAAATGTCAAGCTATATAATTTAGAACTGTCAAAAGATTTTTATATTTATTATTCACATTTTGAATTCAACATTGTGAGTTATCGGACGTCCGAAATAAAATCATTTTCTTAAGTTTATTTTGAGTTAAAAATACAGTACATTTTTTTTTTTCTACACTTGTTCATGGCCCTTCGTGTCCTTCAACGATTAAAAGCGATTAATCTGTGTGTGTATTAAAATAAAAGAATAAAAATTAAACATTAAGAACAATTAAATTGATATTTAACTTAAACAGAACAGTGAGCTTTTTTAAGTGCAGTAATTAAGTAACTAAGTGCAAAATTTTTGTAATTGAAACTTTTACATTATATCATCGCTGCGTAACATATGTACATATATGTACATCCCTTAAATTACCGCGTTGTTCGATCAATTTAAGCAACAGTTACGCGCACAGTTAGATATTTTAATAGCAGCATCTACTTCGTTAATTCCGTTGTGACCGCAATTTTTTTTTTTTTTTTTATTTATTTATTTTTTTTTTTTTCTCACCATAAGTTTCGCTCTAAGGCTTTAAAGAAATTTGTTAAAGCAAAAAAGAAGGATTTTAAAAATTCGGCAAACGGTTGCTAAAGAAGAGATCAAATAAATATATCTCCAATAAAATTTTGGTTCTGGGGAATTACTTCAAAGCAAGCACCCAACACAACGCTGATGGAATCTCCTTAATCGAAGCTGGAAAGGAAGAAGAATTAGAAGGAATTTTCGACAAGATAAAGGAAATTTAATTGGACTATAAAACAGCTTAATTGGACAACCTGGATAGATTTCAAGCAACGGTTGAAGCTCCGGTAAGTGCTATGTTTAGTACCTGTAGCAATGAAAACATTATTCGTCTTTCGAAAATAAATTTACCGGTTTTTAATGCCATTTAGCCATTGACAATTGAAATTATAGGCCAGTGTGAGAAACTTTCACATCACGAACAAAAACGTTTTCTTGTCAATGCACAGCTTAAAATTTTCTTCGTGCAGGAAACCATTCATTACGAAATGTTTGAAAAGGCTGTTGGATAAAACAGTGGGATGTCGACACGCTCTGAAAAATCTGAGCACTTCAAATGCTCAAATGTTCCATCGGCTTCAATTCTTGAGTCAGCTTGATCTAGTATGGGTGTAAACCAAGAACCTTACGCAAAATACGCCATAATGTGGTCTGAGCAATGCCCACTTCTTGAGAACGCCGTGGAATTGACTTATTTGGATCGTTTGCTACGGACATCTGAACGGCAGCGATATTTTCGACACTTCGACCAACCCGTTGTCTCACTGACACGGCAACATCACACAACGAATATGTAGACTCAAATTGTTGCGCTAAACTTGTTATTTCCTTTCTACTAGGGCGAGAATTACAATCGAAAATTGGAGTTAACGCTCTTAAAGTTGCAGTCACCGACTCCGAATATCTGTAGAAAATTTTTATAATTTGTAGACATTGCTCGTTAGTTTACTTTACCATGATGAAAATGTTGAGTTTACTAAATAAATTGACAGTGACAGTTTGATGATTAGTGAAAGAGTGCGTTCACAAATTAAACTCAAAGTTGTCAAGTCCCTATTGGAAAAGCCTATACAACCGAAATACTCCTGCTTGATGGGATACTCTGCTAATTGATTTACGAAGAGCAGGGAGTACAATTTCTAACCTTCATTACGCATGCATTCCTTAAAATACAATATTTTCCAGATGTTCGGCAACTAACAAAGGTTGTTCCTATATTAAAAGCCTCCTGATAGAATAGAGAGCTATAGACCGAAGAGCTTGCTAAGTGCGGTTAACAAAATTTATCCAGATGGACAGTTCGGTTTAGACGAAATCACGGGACCGCCTATCAAGTGCTAAGAATATGTAATATCATAAAAAGAAACCGTGTTATGGGCAGATCAACGGGAATGATCCTATTCGACATTGAAAAAGCATTTGATAGTTGTGTCATAAAGGACTCACATAAAGAATGATAAACTTAAACTTTCTAGTTTACATATTTATATGCATGTTGATAACTTGATGTTGGAAAACGACGTGCGCAGCATAAACTGGGAGACTAAAATCATGGTTTACAACTGGCATTCAAATAGTTATGAAAAAACGGGACGAGGCGTATGGCCGATGGAAGCGCTTTAGAATAGACGTACATCTCAGAGAATATCGAACTCTCCGTAATGTTTGCAAAATTCACGCAGCCAAAACATAGCTTTATTCTAAACGCCTAAACGCGTCATTGTCTGGTTAACAGTTGCGGAAGAACCTCAAGGAGATTGGCGTAGCTAAGAAAAAGTGTAGCCTTCCTGATAATTTCGATGGTAACGTACTCAGCAAAAACTTTGTGTCGTATTCCCCACCGATTGCTTTTCCTCCTCCTTACGATTCTAACCTCAACATCAGCACCAGTACAACGCTTTCCGGAACCTTCGAGTTTTCTGCTACAGAGCAGGCTGATGTGATGGCGAGTCTGTTTTCCATTAAATCTAACTCACTCGGAGTAGTTGAAATGCACCCAAAGTTTATAAAAGTTATTCTTCCCATAATATTACCGTACGTTACCCATATCTTTAATCAAATATTAACTACGGGTGTATTTCCTTTAGTCTGGAAGAAATCCAAAATCTTACCAATTCCTAAGAACTAAATAACAGGTAATGATTTTCGACCAATCGCGATACTTTCATTCCTATCTAAATTCTTCTTAAAAATTATGCAGAAACAAATAAATATGTATAAATATAGCTGCACCACAGCTCTTTTAAGGGTGGTAGACGACATACTATAGGACGTAACTTAGATAATGACCAGCTTTAGTCCTCCTTGATTTCTCAAAGGTGTTCAATACCGTCAACCACGCTATATTATGCGATAAACTCTCAAGTGAATTTCAGTTTTCGCTTTCGGTGGTGAGACTTGTGGCTTCGTATCTCGTAGGTCGTCACCAAGCAGTATTTGTGAATGGTGGAATGTCCGACTTTCTTCCCAATTGCTATGGAGTACCACAGGGATCTACATTGGGATCCCTCTTGTTCTCATTATATTTTAATGAGCTACCTTTCATTGTCACAAGTTACTCCGTTGAAATGTATACCGACGACACCCAATTACACAAAAGCTGTCCACTTGACTCGATCGACCATTGCGTTCGCAAGTTAAACTCTGAGTTCGAAAAAAATTTTAACTGGTCGGAACAGCATCTGCTGATGATAAACCCCAGAAAGTCAAAGTGCAATGTCATATCGCGGAAAGCTTTAAACACCTCCCGATTCACACTGATTCATCTCAATGACGATCCAATTGAATACGTGGATAATGCTAACAATCTAGGTATGACTTTGAACAAAACCTTAACATGGAGCGATCACATTGATTAATCTGCGGGCAAAGTTCATGTTATAGTTCGGTCCCTGTTGGCAACCCAAACCTTTACTCCGATAAAAACAAGAATCCTTCTCACTAAAACACTCATCACTCCTATATTCACTTATGGTAGCGCAGTCTTTGGAAAATGCGACTCTATCAACAGGCGGAAACTTAATGTCGCATATAACAACGCCATTCGATACATTTTTGGCTTGAGAAGGTATGATCGCATTTCACACTTCTCTTACCGGATCTGTACCCTCACGTTTAATAGCCTTTTGCAATACCGTACCCCGTGACCTTTTTAACAGAATAACGTTGTGTGCATCTGTAAGAACAGGGCAACAATTACTCCCGCGATTTTCTTATTTAACGTCAGAACGCCAATTCTTGGTAAACGCTACTCGACTTTGGAACTTCCTCCCACTCCAAAAAAAAAAAGAAATAGAAGAGAAAAAAAAGATTTCAAAAAGAACTCAAATCATATCTTTCTATTTTGTAGTTTATTTCACCTTCTTAATTGCTATGTAACATTATTATCTTTATTGTTTTTTATTTAACCTTTCATCGACCATATATAGTATAATTTTTTGTAACATTGTTAGTCTAATTTGCTAGTAGCTTTCTTTTATATTCTCATATTCCAAATTAACCATCAGAGAGATAGCGTAGGACTTGAACATTACCTATGGATCCGTCCAAGACATTTTGGTTAATGATTTGGGTTTCCGTCGTGTAGCAGCAAAGTTGGTGCCAAATGACCTCAATTTCATGCAAAAAGGAGACCGTGTTGACGTCGCAAAAGAGATGATTTGTGAGGCTGAATCCGATCCCACATTCATCAAAAGGATCATTACTGTAGACGAGACGTGGATTTATGAGTAAGACACCCAATCCAGACATCTGGCAAGTGAATGTCGTTCACCAAATGAGCCGAGACCAAAAAAACCATGTCATTTTCAGTCAAAAAAGAAGGCAGTGCTCACGGTTTTCATGGATTACAACGGTGTAGTGCATCATGAATTTTTGCCAGAAGGCCAGACAGTAAACAAAGGGTATTATTTGGGCGCTATGAGACGTTTGCGTGAAGCAATTCGCCGAAAGAGACCAGAATTGTGGGCAGAAAACTCGTGCAAACTTTTGCACCATGATAACGCACCGTCGCACAGTGCTATCATTATTTGTAATTTTTTGGCGAAAAATGCTACCAATACCATCCAACAACCACCGAATTCACCTTATTTGGCTCCCTGTGACTTCTTTCTGTTCAATCGAGGTAAAAAATCACTACGGGAAACGCGTTTCAGCAGCCGAGAGGAAGTAATGGAAAAATCGCAGGAAGCTCTGATGGACATACCGAAAACCGAATATAAAAATGTTTTGAGGGTTGGATCAAGCGCTGGCATAAGTGTGTTGCAGTCGATGGGGATTATTTTAAAGGGAAAAATATAAATTTAAATGAATAAATTTGTATTTTTAATTTTCTGAATAAATTCCTAAATTTTTTTGATTAAGGTGGTATATATCATCACGCAATTTTCCATCACAACCATCGCCCAGGAAATCCACACCTCGGTTACGTGACTGCATTTTGTTTAGAAGGCTTATTGCGAGAAATAAGTGATACATAATGAAGTTGAGAAAAAGCCATTTTCTTATTTTTCATAGCAATGACAGAATTGAAAAGAAAAAAAAAAAGGAAGAGGGTAAAAGTATAAATAGAAAAAAAAAATAAAAAAAATTTAAATAGAAAAAGAAATGAATAAAGAAAAAAAATAAATAAATAAAGATATGTAATAAATTAAATAAAAGATCTGGCAACCTTGTTCAGTTGTCAATTACTTTAGAGTTTCTTCTCCTACTACTTCTTAAACTTTCGCATTGGCAATAGTATTCAAGATCTATTCGTTCTCCACAGCTAAACTCGTACCAGTCTTCGGCGTTTGAGGCAGACGGCTTGTTGAGGAAGATAGCGAGTAAGACTTTCGTGTATTTATGTTGATGTCTGAAGAGATATCAACATCTTGGAGGCACATTTGTTTCTTCTCTTGCTTGCAATGAAGAGCAATGTGTTTAAAAAACGGTTTTTCTCTCATAGGAAGAGCCAAATTTGACTATAATAGTCGAGGCTTTGGTGTTTTGAACGTTTTGTTTTTGGGAACGGAAAATCGCTTTTAATGTCGATAGTATGACAGAGATGGTTGAAAATTGATTTTAGGTTCTCAGCAGGTAGGTGTGGGACACCAAAAAGCACGGCGTCAGCTGTTAAGTCTCTCCTCTCGTAAGCGTCGCATCGTTTTTGTAAGTTTGTGATTTCTTCTCTTTTTGTTTGGCATTCAACAAAGTACGCTGCTTCAATTTTCTCGACTCGGTTTTGCAGATCAGAGAGCGATTTGTTTATCTTATTAACGTGGGCTTTTAACTTGCTTTCAATAAGAGCAAAACGCTGAAGAAGATCGCTTTAGAGATCGTCAATTTCGGCGGAAATACGATTGTAAATATTCTCAGCCAAGTCACTTAATCGCTTCTCCAGTACCACGTCGGCAATGATATTTGATGTTGATGTGGAGTTTGCTCCGGCATTGACTCTTTTCCAGAATGGTGTAGAGTTGGACGTAGGTGTCGAATGTGACTCTTTGGCTTTAATGAAAAAATGAAATATAGTGTTTTCCAAAAGGGACTTAACAACTTTGAATTTAATTTGTGAACGCACTTTTTCACTAATCATCAAACTGTCACTGTCAATTTATTCAGTAAACTCAACATTTTCATCATGGTAAATTACACCAACGAGCTACGTTCTCCGATTGGGTTCTGGAGAAGATGCGCCAAGATGATGAATTTCATCGCAAAATCATCTTCAGTGACGACGCTCATTTTGGGCTCAATGGGTTTGTCAATAAGCAAAATATGCGTTATTGGTAGGGTGAAAACACACATGTGCTTCATGAATCACCACTTCATCCACAATAAATAACTGTTTAGTGCGGTTTGCATGCTGGCGGCGTTATTGGGCCATATTTTTTCGTCGACGATAACGATCGTCACGTTACTGTGAATGGTCAGTGTTATCACGCCATGATCACCGATTATTTTTGGCCCGAATTGGAAGATATGGACTTGGACGACATGTGGTTTCAACAGGATGATGCCACAAGCCACACAGCACACGCTGCAAAATACACAATTATTGAAGAGTAAGTATGCTGAGCGTTTTATCTCAAGACATGGGCCAGTCGATTGGACGCCTCGTTCGTGCGATTTAACGCCGCTTGACTATTTTCTGTGGGGCTACGTTAAGTCATTGGTTTATGCCAACACGCCGACGACGTTGGAAGAGCTCAGAGCCAACATTGAATGCGAAATAGCGGCCGTTTCGGCCGAAATGTGTTGCCGAGTCGTTAAAAATTGGGTCCAACGAATAGCCCGCTGCAAACGTGCCCGGGGTGGCCATATGAACGAAGTCGAGTTCCATTCATAAATGTTTTGATTGTACTTCAAGCCAATAATAAAGTTTTTGAAATTTCTCAAATGGTTTGCTTTTTTTTAAAAAAAAGTTGTTGTTTTGAGTTCATATATGGTTTGAATTTCGCTGGCAGAGTCAGTCGTATTTTCGCCGTCCAAATTTTCAATTGCTCCATCTTCTACCCAGTCTCGAATTTCTGTATCTCCAAAATATTTTCCTGGCGTGATTTGGATTAGAAGACGAGCCAATGCAAATTCGTCACCGCTCTCTGGACAAAACTGTTGAATTAGAGTTGAAAGGGGTAAATCATCGTCTTCATCCCATTCCGATTCGACCAACATTTTTCTATACTCTTCGTCGCTATTTGACTTCACACAGAAGCTAGCGAGTACATAACATCTCTTAAACTGAACGACTTGACGCTTTTTACGATGTCGGTTTCCTCTGAAACTGTTATGGCTTCAAGTAGAGTTTTTTTATATGATATTTCATGCAAATTAATTACGTTTTGGCTCATCGGCTTTTTTTATAATTCCGCACGCGCACCAAAGGGATATGAATACACTTTTACTGGCTTTTATCCAGGGCGCAGTCGGGTGGTGTAGCATTTTGAAATTCAGGTGTATTAGGTATCGATATTTTCCCAGAGGTGGTTGTCAAACTGGAGCCAATGCATCCTCAACCAGTGGGTCTTAGTACGTGCTAGTTGTTCGTTCGTTACATTTAGCCCAGCCAGGAACCACTCTAACATCAGTGTTAGAGTTGACTCCGACGGGATTTTCATATAACTACATACAAATTCTATGAAAAGACTTTTTCAGAGAATTGCCTCGCACGGGATTCGAACCCGCCACCCTCTGTTTGAGGAGTCTATGCATATGGTATATCATACACCAATAATCGAATAATAAGCGAATAATCGACCTATTGAAACGACTATTGCGAATGGTATATTCGCAACTTTGAGTCCTAGTGTACTTTAGTGAATGATACTGGACCAGTTAGACCACATCCAGCAAGTAGTGAAGAGATTAAAGCAGTTGTAGCTGAGAGTGCACGCGAAGACCGTGACGAATCGATTCGTCATCGTTCTCAGCAGCTTGGCTTGGCGTGTTTGACAACTTGGCGTATTTTACGTGGGGATCTCAGCTTAAAAGCGTACAGAATTCAACTTGTGCAAGAATTGAAGCCAGGCGACTTGAATTCGTGTCATATTTTCTGTGAATGGGCTCTGAAAAACTTAATGAAAATCCGGTGTTTTATCGTGAAATTTCGTTCAGTGATAAGCTCATTTCTGGTTCAATGAATACATTAATAAACAAAATTGCAACCTGAAGAGTACCAAGACTTACCATTACATCCATTAAAAGCAACGGTATGGTGTGGTTTATGTGCTGGTGGAATCATTCGTCCATATTTCTTTAAAAATGAGGCAAATCACAATGTTACCGTCAATGGTAACCGTAATCGCACCGTGTTAACAGACTATGTGCTTCCTGAAATGCAAGTACATGATCTCAGTGAGCTCTGGTTTCAACAAGACGGCGCCACAAGCCATACAGCGCGTAAAACATTGCATTTGTTGAGAAATCATTTTGGTGAGCCCTTAATTTCACGTTTTGCTACGGAAAATCCGCCTAGATCGTGCGATATCACAACTTTGGACTATTTTCTCTGGGGATATGTAAAGTCTCAGGTCTTCAGGAATAAGCCAGCTACGATTGACGCTTTGGAAGCCAACATTGCTCGTGCTATCCGCGTGATACCAGTTTCTATGCTCGAACGAGTCGCCCAAAATTGGACCTTCCGAATGGACCACCCCAGACGTAGTCGTGGGCAACATTTACATGATGTCATTTTCAATAAGTAAATGCCATACATTTTTCTTTCAAAAGATAATAAAAATTTTAAGTTTACTTTCAAGTTTATGTGATTTTTGTTACATTATAAAACAAACCTCACTATGAATCACCCTATATAAAAAATATTGTAAGAATCGTCGAAAGACATATTGGTCGCATAGGGCCAGTAAGTTTGAATATAGTAAGTTAATTTCAAGTTAACTAAGCTAATTTTTAAGTATTTTTTTATTTTTATTTATTATTATTATTATTTTTTTTTTTTTTTTTTGTCTAGCATGTAAGAAGTAATTAATTAACGGAAATAAAAATGCATTTAAACTGAAAACGTGATTCAGCAGATTTGTTCCTTGACTTAAATTTATCCATTAGGCAGTCTGAAATTCTCGGTTCTACAAGTATGGAATCTGTTATCACCAGAAACTAAGATATCATTACCAAGGAAAAGGAAAAAACACTTAGCTACCTTTTTCATAGAGAATGAATCCATATTTTCATATTGATCATGTTAATTAACATAAATACACTACATTGTGACAACTTAAATTCTAAACAATGTCAAATGTCAAGCTATATAATTTAGAACTGTCAAAAGATTTTTATATTTATTATTCACATTTTGAATTCAACATTGTGAGTTATCGGACGTCCGAAATAAAATCATTTTCTTAAGTTTATTTTGAGTTAAAAATACAGTACATTTTTTTTTTTCTACACTTGTTCATGGCCCTTCGTGTCCTTCAACGATTAAAAGCGATTAATCTGTGTGTGTATTAAAATAAAAGAATAAAAATTAAACATTAAGAACAATTAAATTGATATTTAACTTAAACAGAACAGTGAGCTTTTTTAAGTGCAGTAATTAAGTAACTAAGTGCAAAATTTTTGTAATTGAAACTTTTACATTATATCATCGCTGCGTAACATATGTACATATATGTACATCCCTTAAATTACCGCGTTGTTCGATCAATTTAAGCAACAGTTACGCGCACAGTTAGATATTTTAATAGCAGCATCTACTTCGTTAATTCCGTTGTGACCGCAATTTTTTTTTTTTTTTTTATTTATTTATTTTTTTTTTTTTCTCACCATAAGTTTCGCTCTAAGGCTTTAAAGAAATTTGTTAAAGCAAAAAAGAAGGATTTTAAAAATTCGGCAAACGGTTGCTAAAGAAGAGATCAAATAAATATATCTCCAATAAAATTTTGGTTCTGGGGAATTACTTCAAAGCAAGCACCCAACACAACGCTGATGGAATCTCCTTAATCGAAGCTGGAAAGGAAGAAGAATTAGAAGGAATTTTCGACAAGATAAAGGAAATTTAATTGGACTATAAAACAGCTTAATTGGACAACCTGGATAGATTTCAAGCAACGGTTGAAGCTCCGGTAAGTGCTATGTTTAGTACCTGTAGCAATGAAAACATTATTCGTCTTTCGAAAATAAATTTACCGGTTTTTAATGCCATTTAGCCATTGACAATTGAAATTATAGGCCAGTGTGAGAAACTTTCACATCACGAACAAAAACGTTTTCTTGTCAATGCACAGCTTAAAATTTTCTTCGTGCAGGAAACCATTCATTACGAAATGTTTGAAAAGGCTGTTGGATAAAACAGTGGGATGTCGACACGCTCTGAAAAATCTGAGCACTTCAAATGCTCAAATGTTCCATCGGCTTCAATTCTTGAGTCAGCTTGATCTAGTATGGGTGTAAACCAAGAACCTTACGCAAAATACGCCATAATGTGGTCTGAGCAATGCCCACTTCTTGAGAACGCCGTGGAATTGACTTATTTGGATCGTTTGCTACGGACATCTGAACGGCAGCGATATTTTCGACACTTCGACCAACCCGTTGTCTCACTGACACGGCAACATCACACAACGAATATGTAGACTCAAATTGTTGCGCTAAACTTGTTATTTCCTTTCTACTAGGGCGAGAATTACAATCGAAAATTGGAGTTAACGCTCTTAAAGTTGCAGTCACCGACTCCGAATATCTGTAGAAAATTTTTATAATTTGTAGACATTGCTCGTTAGTTTACTTTACCATGATGAAAATGTTGAGTTTACTAAATAAATTGACAGTGACAGTTTGATGATTAGTGAAAGAGTGCGTTCACAAATTAAACTCAAAGTTGTCAAGTCCCTATTGGAAAAGCCTATACAACCAAAATACTCCTGCTTGATGGGATACTCTGCTAATTGATTTACGAAGAGCAGGGAGTACAATTTCTAACCTTCATTACGCATGCATTCCTTAAAATACAATATTTTCCAGATGTTCGGCAACTAACAAAGGTTGTTCCTATATTAAAAGCCTCCTGATAGAATAGAGAGCTATAGACCGAAGAGCTTGCTAAGTGCGGTTAACAAAATTTATCCAGATGGACAGTTCGGTTTAGACGAAATCACGGGACCGCCTATCAAGTGCTAAGAATATGTAATATCATAAAAAGAAACCGTGTTATGGGCAGATCAACGGGAATGATCCTATTCGACATTGAAAAAGCATTTGATAGTTGTGTCATAAAGGACTCACATAAAGAATGATAAACTTAAACTTTCTAGTTTACATATTTATATGCATGTTGATAACTTGATGTTGGAAAACGACGTGCGCAGCATAAACTGGGAGACTAAAATCATGGTTTACAACTGGCATTCAAATAGTTATGAAAAAACGGGACGAGGCGTATGGCCGATGGAAGCGCTTTAGAATAGACGTACATCTCAGAGAATATCGAACTCTCCGTAATGTTTGCAAAATTCACGCAGCCAAAACATAGCTTTATTCTAAACGCCTAAACGCGTCATTGTCTGGTTAACAGTTGCGGAAGAACCTCAAGGAGATTGGCGTAGCTAAGAAAAAGTGTAGCCTTCCTGATAATTTCGATGGTAACGTACTCAGCAAAAACTTTGTGTCGTATTCCCCACCGATTGCTTTTCCTCCTCCTTACGATTCTAACCTCAACATCAGCACCAGTACAACGCTTTCCGGAACCTTCGAGTTTTCTGCTACAGAGCAGGCTGATGTGATGGCGAGTCTGTTTTCCATTAAATCTAACTCACTCGGAGTAGTTGAAATGCACCCAAAGTTTATAAAAGTTATTCTTCCCATAATATTACCGTACGTTACCCATATCTTTAATCAAATATTAACTACGGGTGTATTTCCTTTAGTCTGGAAGAAATCCAAAATCTTACCAATTCCTAAGAACTAAATAACAGGTAATGATTTTCGACCAATCGCGATACTTTCATTCCTATCTAAATTCTTCTTAAAAATTATGCAGAAACAAATAAATATGTATAAATATAGCTGCACCACAGCTCTTTTAAGGGTGGTAGACGACATACTATAGGACGTAACTTAGATAATGACCAGCTTTAGTCCTCCTTGATTTCTCAAAGGTGTTCAATACCGTCAACCACGCTATATTATGCGATAAACTCTCAAGTGAATTTCAGTTTTCGCTTTCGGTGGTGAGACTTGTGGCTTCGTATCTCGTAGGTCGTCACCAAGCAGTATTTGTGAATGGTGGAATGTCCGACTTTCTTCCCAATTGCTATGGAGTACCACAGGGATCTACATTGGGATCCCTCTTGTTCTCATTATATTTTAATGAGCTACCTTTCATTGTCACAAGTTACTCCGTTGAAATGTATACCGACGACACCCAATTACACAAAAGCTGTCCACTTGACTCGATCGACCATTGCGTTCGCAAGTTAAACTCTGAGTTCGAAAAAAATTTTAACTGGTCGGAACAGCATCTGCTGATGATAAACCCCAGAAAGTCAAAGTGCAATGTCATATCGCGGAAAGCTTTAAACACCTCCCGATTCACACTGATTCATCTCAATGACGATCCAATTGAATACGTGGATAATGCTAACAATCTAGGTATGACTTTGAACAAAACCTTAACATGGAGCGATCACATTGATTAATCTGCGGGCAAAGTTCATGTTATAGTTCGGTCCCTGTTGGCAACCCAAACCTTTACTCCGATAAAAACAAGAATCCTTCTCACTAAAACACTCATCACTCCTATATTCACTTATGGTAGCGCAGTCTTTGGAAAATGCGACTCTATCAACAGGCGGAAACTTAATGTCGCATATAACAACGCCATTCGATACATTTTTGGCTTGAGAAGGTATGATCGCATTTCACACTTCTCTTACCGGATCTGTACCCTCACGTTTAATAGCCTTTTGCAATACCGTACCCCGTGACCTTTTTAACAGAATAACGTTGTGTGCATCTGTAAGAACAGGGCAACAATTACTCCCGCGATTTTCTTATTTAACGTCAGAACGCCAATTCTTGGTAAACGCTACTCGACTTTGGAACTTCCTCCCACTCCAAAAAAAAAAAGAAATAGAAGAGAAAAAAAAGATTTCAAAAAGAACTCAAATCATATCTTTCTATTTTGTAGTTTATTTCACCTTCTTAATTGCTATGTAACATTATTATCTTTATTGTTTTTTATTTAACCTTTCATCGACCATATATAGTATAATTTTTTGTAACATTGTTAGTCTAATTTGCTAGTAGCTTTCTTTTATATTCTCATATTCCAAATTAACCATCAGAGAGATAGCGTAGGACTTGAACATTACCTATGGATCCGTCCAAGACATTTTGGTTAATGATTTGGGTTTCCGTCGTGTAGCAGCAAAGTTGGTGCCAAATGACCTCAATTTCATGCAAAAAGGAGACCGTGTTGACGTCGCAAAAGAGATGATTTGTGAGGCTGAATCCGATCCCACATTCATCAAAAGGATCATTACTGTAGACGAGACGTGGATTTATGAGTAAGACACCCAATCCAGACATCTGGCAAGTGAATGTCGTTCACCAAATGAGCCGAGACCAAAAAAACCATGTCATTTTCAGTCAAAAAAGAAGGCAGTGCTCACGGTTTTCATGGATTACAACGGTGTAGTGCATCATGAATTTTTGCCAGAAGGCCAGACAGTAAACAAAGGGTATTATTTGGGCGCTATGAGACGTTTGCGTGAAGCAATTCGCCGAAAGAGACCAGAATTGTGGGCAGAAAACTCGTGCAAACTTTTGCACCATGATAACGCACCGTCGCACAGTGCTATCATTATTTGTAATTTTTTGGCGAAAAATGCTACCAATACCATCCAACAACCGCCGAATTCACCTTATTTGGCTCCCTGTGACTTCTTTCTGTTCAATCGAGGTAAAAAATCACTACGGGAAACGCGTTTCAGCAGCCGAGAGGAAGTAATCGCAGGATGGACATACCGAAAACCGAATATAAAAATGTGAGGATTGGATCAAGCGCTGGCATAAGTGTGTTGCAGTCGATGGGGATTATTTTAAAGGGAAAAATATAAATTTAAATGAATAAATTTGTATTTTTAATTTTCTGAATAAATTCCTAAATTTTTTTGATTAAGGTGGTATATATCATCACGCAATTCCATCACAACCATCGCCCAGGAAATCCACACCTCGGTTACGTGACTGCATTTTGTTTAGAAGGCTTATTGCGAGAAATAAGTGATACATAATGAAGTTGAGAAAAAGCCATTTTCTTATTTTTCATAGCAATGACAGAATTGAAAAGAAAAAAAAGGAAGAGGGTAAAAGTATAAATAGAAAAAAAAAAAATATAAATAAAAAAAAATTTAAATAGAAAAAGAAATAAAGATATGTAATAAATTAAATAAAACATCTGGCAACCTTGTTCAGTTGTCAATTACTTTAGAGTTTCTTCTCCTACTACTTCTTAAACTTTCGCATTGGCAATAGTATTCAAGATCTCTTCGTTCTCCACAGCTAAACTCGTACCAGTCTTCGGCGTTTGAGGCAGACGGCTTGTTGAGGAAGATAGCGAGTAAGACTTTCATGTATTTATGTTGATGTCTGAAGAGATATCAACATCTTGGAGGCACATTTGTTTCTTCTCTTGCTTGCAATGAAGAGCAATGTGTTTAAAAAACTGTTTTTCTCTCATAGGAAGAGCCAAGTTTGACTATAATAGTCGAGGCTTTGGTGTTTTGAACGTTTTGTTTTTGGGAACGGAAAATCGCTTTTAATGTCGATAGTATGACAGAGATGGTTGAAAATTGATTTTAGGTTCTCAGCAGGTAGGTGTGGGACACCAAAAAGCACGGCGTCAGCTGTTAAGTCTCTCCTCTCGTAAGCGTCGCATCGTTTTTGTAAGTTTGTGATTTCTTCTCTTTTTGTTTGGCATTCAACAAAGTACGCTGCTTCAATTTTCTCGACTCGGTTTTGCAGATCAGAGAGCGATTTGTTTATCTTATTAACGTGGGCTTTTAAGTTTCTTTCAATAAGAGCAAAACGCTGAAGAAGATCGCTTTAGAGATCGTCAATTTCGGCGGAAATACGATTGTAAATATTCTCAGCCAAGTCACTTAATCGCTTCTCCAGTACCACGTCGGCAATGATATTTGATGTTAATGTGGAGTTTGCTCCGGCATTGACTCTTCCAGAATGGTGTAGAGTTGGACGTAGGTGTCGAATGTGACTCTTTGGCTTTGATGAAAAAATGAAATATAGTGTTTTCCAAAAGGGACTTAACAACTTTGAATTTAATTTGTGAACGCACTTTTTCACTAATCATCAAACTGTCACTGTCAATTTATTCAGTAAACTCAACATTTTCATCATGGTAAATTACACCAACGAGCTACGTTCTCCGATTGGGTTCTGGAGAAGATGCGCCAAGATGATGAATTTCATCGCAAAATCATCTTCAGTGACGACGCTCATTTTTGGCTCAATGGGTTCGTCAATAAGCAAAATATGCGTTATTGGTAGGGTGAAAACACACATGTGCTTCATGAATCACCACTTCATCCACAATAAATAACTGTTTAGTGCGGTTTGCATGCTGGCGTCGTTATTGGGCCATATTTTTTCGTCGACGATAACGATCGTCACGTTACTGTGAATGGTCAGCGTTATCACGCCATGATCACCGATTATTTTTGGCCCGAATTGGAAGATATGGACTTGGACGACATGTGGTTTCAACAGGATGATGCCACAAGCCACACAGCACACGCTGCAAAATACACAATTATTGAAGAGTAAGTATGCTGAGCGTTTTATCTCAAGACATGGGCCAGTCGGTTGGACGCCTCGTTCGTGCGATTTAACGCCGCTTGACTATTTTCTGTGGGGCTACGTTAAGTCATTGGTTTATGCCAACACGCCGACGACGTTGGAAGAGCTCAGAGCCAACATTGAATGCGAAATAGCGGCCGTTTCGGCCGAAATGTGTTGTCGAGTCGTTAAAAATTGGGTCCAACGAATAGCCCGCTGCAAACGTGCCCGCGGTGGCCATATGAACGAAGTCGAGTTCCATTCATAAATGTTTTGATTGTACTTCAAGCCAATAATAAAGTTTTTGAAATATCTCAAATGGTTTGCTTTTTTTTTTTAAAAAAAAGTTGTTGTTTTGAGTTCATATATGGTTTGAATTTCGCTGGCAGAGTCAGTCGTATTTTCGCCGTCCAAATTTTCAATTGCTCCATCTTCTACCCAGTCTCGAATTTCTGTATCTCCAAAATATTTTCCTGGCGTGATTTGGACTAGAAGACGAGCCAATGCAAATTCGTCACCGCTCTCTGGACAAAACTGTTGAATTAGAGTTGAAAGGAGTAAATCATCGTCTTCATCCCATTCCGATTCGACCAACATTTTTCTATACTCTTCGACGCTATTTGACTTCACACAGAAGCTAGCGAGTACATAACATCTCTTAAACTGAACGACTTGACGCTTTTTACGATGTCGGTTTCCTCTGAAACTGTTATGGCTTCAAGTAGAGTTTTTTTATATGATATTTCATGCAAATTAATTACGTTTTGGCTCATCGGCTTTTTTTTATAATTCCGCACGCGCACCAAAGGGATATGAATACACTTTTACTGGCTTTTCTCCAGGGCGCAGTCGGGTGGTGTAGCATTTTGAAATTCAGGTGTATTAGGTATCGATATTTTCCCAGAGGTGGTTGTCAAACTGGAGCCAATGCATCCTCAACCAGTGGGTCTTAGTACGTGCTAGTTGTTCGTTCGTTACATTTAGCCCAGCCAGGAACCACTCTAACATCAGTGTTAGAGTTGACTCCGACGGGATTTTCATATAACTACATACAAATTCTATGAAAAGACTTTTTCAGAGAATTGCCTCGCACGGGATTCGAACCCGCCACCCTCTGCTTGAGGAGTCTATGCATATGGTATATTACTACACCAATAATCGAATAATAAGCGAATAATCGACCTATTGAAACCACTATTGCCAATACCATTCGCAACTTTGAGTCCTAGTGTACTTTAGTGAATGATACTCGACCAGTTAGACCACATCCAGCAAGTAGTGAAGAGATTAAAGCAGCTGTAGCTGAGAGTGCACGCGAAGACCGTGACGAATCGATTCGTCATCGTTCTCAGCAGCTTGGCTTGGCGTGTTTGACAACTTGGCGTATTTTACGTGGGGATCTCAGCTTAAAAGCGTACAGAATTCAACTTGTGCAAGAATTGAAGCCAGGCGACTTGAATTTGTGTCACATTTTCTGTGAATGTGCTCTGGAAAACTTAATGAAAATCCGGTGTTTTATCGTGAAATTTCGTTCAGTGATAAGCTCATTTCTGGTTCAATGAATACATTAATAAACAAAATTGCAACCCGAAGAGTACCAAGAGCTACCATTACATCCATTAAAAGCAACGGTATGGTGTGGTTTATGTGCTGGTGGAATCATTTGTCCATATTTCTTTAAAAATGAGGCAAATCACAATGTTACCGTCAATGGTAACCGTAATCGCGCCGTGTTAACAGACTATGTGCTTCCTGAAATGCAAGTACATGATCTCAGTGAGCTCTGGTTTCAACAAGACGGCGCCACAAGCCATACAGCGCGTAAAACATTGCATTTGTTGAGAAATCATTTTGGTGAGCCCTTAATTTCACGTTTTGCTACGGAAAATCCGCCTAGATCGTGCGATATCACAACTTTGGACTATTTTCTCTGGGGATATGTAAAGTCTCAGGTCTTCAGGAATAAGCCAGCTACGATTGACGCTTTGGAAGCCAACATTGCTCGTGCTATCCGCGTGATACCAGTTTCTATGCTCGAACGAGTCGCCCAAAATTGGACCTTCCGAATGGACCACCTCAGACGTAGTCGGTGGCAACATTTACATGATGTCATTTTCAATAAGTAAATGCCATACATTTTTCTTTCAAAAGATAGTAAAAATTTTAAGTTTACTTTCAAGTTTATGTGATTTTTGTTACATTATAAAACAAACCTCACTATGAATCACCCTATATAAAAAATATTGTAAGAATCGTCGAAAGACATATTGATCGCATAGGGCCAGTAAGTTTGAATATAGTAAGTTAATTTCAAGTTAACTAAGCTAATTTTTAAGCATTTTTTTATTTTTATTTATTATTATTATTATTATTTATTTTTTTTTTTTTTGTCTAGCATGTAAGAAGTAATTAATTAACGGAAATAAAAATGCATTTAAACTGAAAACGTGATTCAGCAGATTTGTTCCTTGACTTAAATTTATCCATTAGGCAGTCTGAAATTCTCGGTTCTACAAGTATGGAATCTGTTATCACCAGAAACTAAGATATCATTGCCGAGGAAAAGGAAAAAACACTTAGCTACCTTTTTCATAGAGAATGAATCCATATTTTCATATTGATCATGTTAATTAACATAAATACACTACATTGTGATAACTTAAATTCTAAACAATGTCAAATGTCATGCTATATAATTTAGAACTGTCAAAAGATTTTTATATTTATTATTCACATTTTGAATTCAACATTGTGAGTTATCGGACGTCCGAAATAAAATCGTTTTCTTAAGTTTATTTTGAGTTAAAAATACAGTACATTTTTTTTTTCTACACTTGTTCATGGCCCTTCGTGTCCTTCAACGATTAAAAGCGATTAATCTGTGTGTATTAAAATAAAAGAACAAAAATTAAACATTAAGAACAATTAAATTGATATTTAACTTAAACAGAACAGTGAGCTTTTTTAAGTGCAGTAATTAAGTAACTAAGTGCAAAATTTTTGTAATTGAAACTTTTACATTATATCATCGCTGCGTAACATATGTACATATATGTACGTCCCTTAAATTACCGCGTTGTTCGATCAATTTAAGCAACAGTTACGCGCACAGTTAGATATTTTAATAGCAGCATCTACGCCGTTAATTCCGTTGTGATCGCAATTTTTTTTTTTTTTTTTTATTTATTTATTTTTTTTTTTTTCTCACCATAAGCTTCGCTCTAAGGCTTTTAAGAAATTTGTTAAAGCAAAAAAGGATTTTAAAAATTCGGCAAACGGTTGCTAAAGAAGAGAACAAATAAATATATCTCCAATAAAATTTTGGTTCTGGGGGATTACTTCAAAGCAAGCACCCAACACAACGCTGATGGAATCTCCTTAATCGAAGCTGGAAAGGAAGAAGAATTAGAAGGAATTTTCGACAAGATAAAGGAAATTTAATTGGACTATAAAACAGCTTAATTGGACAACCTGGATAGATTTCAAGCAACGGTTGAAGCTCCGGTAAGTGCTATGTTTAGTACCTGTAGCAATGAAAACATTATTCGTCTTTCGAAAATAAATTTACCGGTTTTTAATGCCATTTAGCCATTGACAATTGAAATTATAGGCCAGTGTGAGAAACTTTCACATCACGAACAAAAACGTTGCACAGCTTAAAATTGTCTTCGTGCAGGAAACCATTCATTACGAAATGTTTGAAAAGGCTGTTGGATAAAACAGTGGGATGTCGACAAGCTCTGAAAAATCTGAGCATACCGGTAGAGCATTGGGATATAATACTTATTTTCTGTATGGTAAAGAAACTTACTACAATAACCTAACAACTGTGGCAAGAAAAGTTCGGTTCAGATAAGGAGCTACCCAAGTTCGAGGTCATCTGCGAATTTTTGGAAGCTAGGTTTAGGACCGCTAGAAGCAGTAGGACAGCGGCAGGATACAATTTCAACCTAGGTCTCTAGGGCGCCTTTGGCTGAAACTGAAAGGTTTCATTTGAAACAAAGCCAAAAGAGCCAGTTCAGTTGCAAAGTGTGCAGCAAAGGAGCACATTCTCTTCGAACCTACAAGCGATTTTTGAAATTGAACATTGCATCACGTAGAAGTGTGGTAGCCAAAATCGGCGTCTACGAAAACAATCTGGCTTACAGTCACGCAAAAGTGCAATATCCAAGCAGAGTTCGATGCTATTTCTCCCAACAACTTCATCATTCCTCTTGCATTCTAACACTTCCTCTCACACACACACTCAACACTTACACACATATATATATATATATATATATATATATATTTATATATACCTTCAGGTCGGGGTTAGAATAGACCTGAGGTAAGGTAGCAAAGAGCGAAATCCAGAGGTACCCGCCACAAGGTGAATGGTGTAGTTTTTCCACCCGGAAGTGACTGCACACACATGTATTTATATATTAGAGTAAAATGCTATAAAAATGACTAGTAATATAAATTATAAAAATTACCGTAAAACATTAAGACTGAGCCCAGTAAGGTCTTAATTACGGCATACTGGAAAAAATAGTTGGAATGACAGCTATGAGGGCTGATGTTTGTAGTATTCTGTTACATGAGTAAGCAAGAGTGAAATTTTGCGGAAATGGCTTTCAGGCTAATGCTGCAAGCGCCCCCGTCCCGTTAAAACCTTGGCAGGACTCAAAGAACGCTCGATGCCTCGTCGCCATTAAGTTGGTGGTGTAGGTCATGATGCAACATTCCTTGTTAAATACACTGCTTGCAAAGACAACCATGGAATTCTTAGATTACTACATACTCGGACATCGATAACGGCTTTGAGTGGGGACCCAATTGAAATGAACGGAGGGAATATTAGTGGAAGAGAAAGGTAATGAGGAAAATCCCTTTCAAAGGAGCTCAAGAATGCTAAGGTCACCAGGCGCCGCACCAGCACCTTTAGGGAGAAGCACTGAAAGCAGTGTTTTTTCTGCGACATTTGAACCAAATTCGCAGTTATCTACCTTCCACAAACTAGGTGAGCAGATACGGCAACTGGTGGAAATGCTAGAAGATGGGAAAAGGCGTTCAATACATCAATCTATGAGAGACGCAAATGAAAGCATTAGATCCCTATATGAGCTTTCTGCTATTAAACTGCAGGACGAAAAAGCAAAAGAGGTGATAAGGAAATACAACTCCTCACAAACCTCTCCCTGGCTGAGAAACGCACAAGAACTCAAGAAAAGACAGGGTCAAAATGGCGAAACCCCGGAACCAAAGAGAAAAAAAAACCCAGGCGGCAGAGTCGAAGCAAAAAGAAAACTATATTGGAGGCATAACTCCAAGGATCAAGGAGAAGAACACCGCCATTCCGACAAAACAGAAGTCAAACGATGGCAAACATTTGAGAAAAATTAAGATGGAGACTAACAAAAAGAAGCTTGAGGCGAAAGGAAGTAAGCCGGACGCGTTCGTCATCGAAGCAAGTAGCGTAAAAGCAGACCCCAAACTAGAAGCTCTTGGAAAAGCGGTATCCAGGATAAGAAGGACCCAGAAAGGAGAGCTCCTAATACAGCTCAAGGAAACTGGAAATAAGACAGAAGAGTTTAAAAGTGTCATTGGAGAGGTTTTAGGAGAGCGAGCGAGTGTAAAGACACTCACACATCGCACTACCATCGAGGTGAAAAACATCGACGAAGTCACCGGAAAGGAGGACATTTGTGAGGCAATAAGGACTCAACTCGGGGTGGAACTACAACCAGCAGACATATTATCCTTGCGAAAAGCGTACTGTGGAACCCAAACAGCAACAATTGGACTTCCCGTCGGATTGGCAAAAAAATTGTTAGATGCAGGAAAGGTAAAAATTGGATGGGATATTTGTCGCATTCGCGAGCGAACGCTTCTTCAAAAATACTTCAAATGTTTTGAATTTGGGCATATAGCCAAGCATTGCAAAAGCAGTGAGGACCGCTCTAAGCTATGTAGAAGGTGTGGAACAGAAGGCCAGATAGCAAAGAACTGCGATAAGGAGCCATCATGCATGTTCTGCAGAAAAGAACACCCAAACGATTCGAAGCATGTAGCCGGAAGCAGCAAGTGTCTGGTTTTTAGGAAGACCATCACCAATAAGAAAACATGAAGATAATACAGATTAACTTAAATCACTGTAGAATTGCACAGGATATCCTGACACAAACGGCTAGAGAAGAAAAAGCGGACGTTATTTTGATATGTGAACCGTATAAAACTCTGGACAGCAATATATGGATCTGTTATGCACGTCCAAGCTGGACCATTAACGAGTACCAGGCAATGCTAGACAACTTATCCGCCGATGTTGGTGGTAGAGCCCCTGTGGTTATCGGCGGCGACTTTAATGCATGGGCAACGGAGTGGGGTAGCGGACTTACAAACGCCAGAGGCCGTAGTCTGCTAGAAAGTTTTGCAACTCTTAACATAGGCATTGCAAACCAAGGTCGTGCAAACACATATCGTAAGGTAGGAACGGGCTCGATTATTGACATTACGTTCGTTAGCAACTCCCACTTGCGAAATATAAAATGGCGAGTCAGCGAAGAATACATGTACAGTGACCACCAAGCAATAATTTTTGAGACGAAGGAGAAGAGTACCGTGCAACGCGCTAAACGAACGGGCCCAAGATGGAAGGACACACACTTCGACCTGGACGGGTTCGAAGAAATAATAAATACCGGAAACATAATTCAAAGCGGAACAGCTGAAGCCTGTATACAACAACTCGTCCGCATTCTCACTACTGCGTGCGATGCATCAATGCCCAGAAGATCGGGTACTAGAGGAGGAACACCATGCTACTGGTGGAATGAGGAAATAAAAAAGCTTAGAACAAAGCGCTTAAAAGCCCAACGCAAAGTCCAAAGATCTAGGGGTAGAGATCGCTTTGAAGAACACCTTATTGGTTTCAAAATAGCAAGACACAACCTAAAAAAGGCAATCAAGGAGAGCAAGGCAAGATGTTTAAAAAAACTTTGTGAAGAAGCCGACATAAACCCTTGGGGTACAGCATACAGGATCGTCATGACTAAGATAAAGGGCAGCAGGTCGCCGCAAACAACATGTCCAGCAATCCTAAGCTCCATAGTAGAACACCTTTTCCCCCGAAGTACATCTACTATGTACCATATCATTAGGGAGACCAACACGGAGGACATTCCAATAGTCACAGCGGATGAACTCATAAACGCATGCAGGAAGATAGGCGACAGTAAAGCGCCCGGACCTGATGGCATACCAAATAAGACACTAAAAGCAGCTATTCATAAGCGGGCAAACATGTTTATGGAAACAATTCAAAAATGTCTTGAAGAAGGAGTTTTCCCGGATGCTTGGAAACTACAACACCTACTCCTGCTTCTAGACACAATGGGAAAGATACTGGAACGGATAATATATGCTAGACTGCTCGCGGTAGCAGAAGAGAGAGGAGCACTATCAGACTTTCAGTTTGGGTTCAGAAAATCGCGGTCTACTGTTCAAGCCGTAAAAACTGTGGTCGACATTGCGGCCGAAGCGATACAAGGAGAAAGATGGCGGTATGGTACAAAAAAATCCGTCGGAAGCCGTCTTAATTACCAGTAGAAGAATTGTAGAATCTGCCAATATACGGGTGGGACATCAAATAATGCGATCAATCAAATACCTGGGAGTTATACTTGATAACAGATTACAGTTCAAAGCACATGTAGAGTACTCCAGTAACAAGGCTTTTCTGCTGCAAGGAGCACTTTCTAGAATACTATCAAACATGGCGGGGGAACTCGCCATAAAAGCAAACAAGATAAAACTGTTGTCCGTATACAGGCTCAGTGCATTAAGAGCGATTTGTGGATTTCGAACAACCTCGGATGATGCAGCCTTTGTGATAGCAGGAATGGTTCCGATCGACATTCTCGCGGACGAGATGTTGAGAATTTACAATAGAAGAACCCCAGGGCGAAAAGATGCAGGTGAAATTGCAAGAATAAAAGGAGAATAGCAAGCGGCTTCAGCAGCCCTCTGGCAAGCCAGGTGGGAGTACATAAGGCAGATGGACCTACAAATTGATCCCGAACATCGAGACCTGGACAAAACGAGCACATGGAGATAACAACTACCACCTTACGCAGTTCCTATCTGGTCACGGCGGCTATCGCAAATACTTGCACCGATTCGGACACAATAGCTCCCCTTTGTGCCCAGAATGCTCAAACGAGGAGGAAGATACGGAGCACGCCATATTTCATTGCCGCCGTTTTTCGCAGTGGAGAATTAATCTGCCCAGTCCAATACTACTCATAGACCAAATGTTGCAGTCGGAGGAAAATTGGATGGAAATCGGCACATTTGTGATAATTGTGCAAAACGAGCTAAGAATAGAAAAATTAGAAGAGATGAAGAAGACTAGCATGATCTGCTAACCAGCCCCGCGAAGTAATACCTAACGGCAGTCCCGCGGGGAGAGTGGTTGAAGGACGTAGTGGTGTGGATTAGTACGTAGACGCACTCCTGGCATCGAATATTCGGGTGTGATGAATCGTGCATGTTGGTAGCACGGGCTACCGCATCTTTAGAAGATTACCACATCCATTGGCAAAAAAAAACACACACACGAGCGCCCGCGCGCAAGCGCACCCTAAACCCACAACACACAACATCACACCACACATTCAGCCCCTAGTGCGTTCACCACCACTCAACACACATACACCCCCACACCATCTTACTTGTCATCACTCGTAAATGCTACACCTTTCCAACCTAGCCAGCAGGTTAACAGCCTCTACAAAAAGCAGATTTTCTTGCTTTAGTTAAGGTAAGAACCTTGTCGGGAGTAGATGTCGAATTTCGAGGTTTGAAAGATTCGGGGCCAAAGGCCACGTTTATTACAAGCAAAGCAACCAAGCGTTTGAATCTTAAGGGCAAACGCACTTTCGTCGAGGTGTCTGAGCTGGGGAAGTTCCTTACCCTTGGGTTTCTACATCCGGGCTACGAGACCAATACCCGGGCTCTAATTTTTCCCTCGCTAACTGGCATCAAAGCGTTTGAACCATATCAATGTCTTGTGTCTGGCTGACCCAAAATTCTACAAACCTGCTGAAGTCGATGTGCTACTGGAAAATGACGTATACTCCAAAATAGTACTCCCGGAAGTCATTCAGAGAGATTTTAATTGGCAAAGTTTTCATCAAGTTCTAGACATCGGCCGACAACTCCAAAAGTTATGGGAGGTAGAGGAAGCACGCTTTAAAGCCCACCAAACATGCGAAGACAAAGCATGTGAGAAGTACTTCAAGGCAACAACGAAGATGTTGGAGGATGGACGATATGAGGAATCGTTGTCATTTAAAGAAGGGAACAAACCTGGGCTTGGATCCTAGAAGGAAGGCGCCATGCGTAGGTTTGCTCAGCTGGAAAGACGGTTCCGAGTCAGCCCCACATTAAACAGGGAATATAAAAGATGTATGAACGAGTACTTACTACTGAAACACATGGAAGAGGTTTATTGCATCAAGGATGAAGCACTAAGATCTCATCATCATTACTTCATGCCACAACCATGCCGTATTCAAGGAGTCCAGCTCAACTACAAAACTCCGGGTCGTCTTTTATGCTGCGGGCAAAACGATGGATGAGCTTCGCTAAATCACCATTTGAGGGCAGGACCTCAAACCGATATAATTAATATTGTTTTAAGGTGGAGAAGACAAATATATCTTCACAGCAGATATGGAAAAAATGTATCGGCAAATCCGTGTTACCTCCGAATATTCATACTATCACCTGATAGTGTGGCGCTACCGTCACCGTCAAATTCGATACAACTTGTGCACCTTGCCTTCCCATTCGAACTCTTAATCAACTGGCTGATGATGAATAGCACAAATATAATCTGGGCGAACGCATAATGAGAGAAGATACATACGTTGATTGATGTTCAAACTCTAGGAATCAAATGGTTTCAGAATACTAGGTAGAGTGAAAAGTAACCTTGAGCGCCAAAAAGGTTATGGCGCCTTTGGCATCAAGCCAAATTTCAGTGCGATATTGTCTTTAGTAAAACCATCAACGCGAGTATTACTGTGCATTATTGGAGCGATTGAAGGCCGAAATCGCTGCAAAACGGCCTCACATGAAGCGAAAAAAAATTTTGTTTTTGCAAGACAATGCACCGGCGCACAAGAGCATCGCAACCATGGCTAAAATCAGTGACTTATGGCTCCAATTGCTGTCGCATCCACCGTATTCGCCCGTTTTGGCTCCCTTTTACTATTATCTTTTCCCATACCTCAAAAGATGTCTCATCAATGAAAAATTCAGCTCACGCGAGGAAATCATCGATGCCACGGAGGAGTATTTTGCAGGCTTTCCGGAAAATTACTTTTCGGACGGGGCCAAGAAGTTGGGATGTCGCTAAAATAAGTGTATCAAACTAAAAGGGGACTTTCCGGAAAATTACTTTTCGGACGGAGTCAAGAAGTTGGAAAATCGCTAAAATAAGTGTATCAAACTAAAAGGGGAATAAAATAAAAAAACATTAATTTTTTTCTTTTTTCATTCATCATTTCATTACTTTTCACCAAACCTAGTAATCAATTGAACTCTGCTGAACCAACGAAAAGGACCATTCTTTCCAATATCGCCAAACTCTTCGATCCTCTCGATTGGATTTTACCCTGTATAATCAAGGGAAAAGTTTTGATGTAGCAACTGTGGCGTAGCAAGCTGCAGTGGGGCGATCCCTTTTTTTTTTTTGTAAACGCCTTTTTGGCGTATGGCGCAGTGATTTTTATTCGAGTTCTCGATTCCAACAACCGCATCCGTGTTCATTTGCTTGTGTCCAAGATCCGAGTTGCTCCAATAAAAACACAAACACTTCCACAACTTGAACTCTGCGGAGCCGTGATTCTCACTACACTACTGGACTACACATCAAGGTTTTTAGGAAGGCGAAACGTGAAGCAGTGGACCAACTTGACAATTGCTCTATCATGGATCACTGCTCCTCAAATCAAGTGGGTCACCTTCGTCAACAGCCAGGTAGCTAAAATACAGCGACTGGTCATACCAGACAGCTGAAAACACATTCATACATTCCCAGTGAGTTGAATGCTGCAGATTTAACATCGAGGTGAGTAGAGTTTTCTGCTTTGCATTCAAATAGCCTCTGGTGGAATGGTCCAGACTTTCCAAAGATCCAATATCCACAGCAGCCGAAGAATCTTAGCACAGAAGAGGAAAAACGTTTAATTGGTCATTCATGTAAAAAATGATATCAACACTTTAATGTTTGGACAGTTTAGCTTGACTAAGCCCCTCAAAGTAATTGCAAAGGACTATGTTCACATATCTTCACCGAAAACGGGAAGAACTTCGTGGGAGCCAACAACAAAGACGGTATACCTCCGGCTTCCCCTCACTTCGGCGTACTATGGGAAGTTGGTATATGTAAATTCAAACTTAACATTTTTGTATTAATCTTCAATTCCTTAAAAAATTCCATTACTATCATTCGACATTTGTTTTAAATAATTAAATATATAATATATAGATATTGGAAATTATTTTATTATTTTGCCTTATACATATTAACAAAAAAAAAAAAAATTGGAATTTTACATAGTGAATAATACAAAATATAATGATTATCGTACAACAGAGAACTCCGGACCTTCGAACCAACGAATACACTCCTCTTGTGACCAAATCCAAACCTTCCCTTCTTCCACCATCCGCTCGACTTTTACCCATCATCCGCTCGACCGTCAACTCATCAGTCTAGCCAATTCCAAACGCCAACGAAATTTAATAGTTTGTGCAATGTCCACAGTTACAGGGCCAAAGTCAACAAAACCAATCTGCCGCATACCCCAATCACAATAATTATCGATCTTAGTGGAGTCATTGTATTACAAAGACAACATTGCTCACATCGCCTTGGCTTTTATGCCTCCTAATATAGGTCAACACAAAATATTGTACATTCATGTTGAATGTAAACGATATCCTCTCCGTGACTAAACGGGAGTAAACTCTGATCGTCTGGGTCAACAAATGAGCGGATGACGACTCACACTGCTTTAATTAGAAATCAAAACATTTCTTAGAGCAACTGGTGGTCGTCGATCCGGGATAGATTTAGATTAGATTTCTTCTTTATTTAATATAATAAATTGCACATTATAATCATAGAGAAAAAAACTGAATAAGATAAGGCATGACATTTATGTCGTCTGCCTAAGTAACAGCATTTTCATAAGTTTTAGAATATATTAGTCATTAAACAAAATTTTAAATTGATTTTAATAACATTTTCATGTGCTTTTGGTTAAGCGAAAATAAATGACTTTAAGTTTAATTAAAACAAAGATAGGTTTAAAGGAGACTTTAATATTCTTCTTGGCTTTTAGTTGAGCTAAAACAGAAATGTATTTTTAGAGTATAAAGACTTTTAGTTTAGTTAAAAACAAATTATGAATGTTAACAATTTTGTTTGTTAAAAATTTTCCTTGATTATTCTCGTTTTATAAGCACTGGCTTTGATGTAATACTTAAACAATTGTATCCAGTTTGAACCGTTAAGATAATATTTAACCTCATCAATATTAAGAATGTTCATCCCAAAGTGGAAACGTCTCAACTCTTTCAGCACCGGACACACACCAATGAAATGCAGTACGTCTTCCTTCTCATGTAAGTTGCAAGGAGTGCAATTACTAGTCCCTTCGTTTCGATGTGGTACACAGCTTAGTTTAACCATCTCTCCTCTAATTTCGAAAATTGTTAAAATCATAAACTGAAATAGTTGCTTTTGAAGTACTTGTTTTGATTTAGGTTATAATTAACCTTCGATTAGTACTCCCTCTGTTGACTCCCGCGCTTTTTCAATAAAGGAGTACCTCTCATTTTCATCTGTGAGCCTGACAACCTCACAAGAAGACTTTTTCCATCCATCATCTTTACTTTCGACGAGGTTTATCGTCACACCACAGTCCGCTGCTAATTTAGTCCAATCTTTGACAAAAAGAGTTTTCTTCAGTACTGCGTGTCGCAGAATCAACTTTGGTAGTCTGGAATCGCGCATTTTTAGTACCGTTGATAGATAATCTGCATTTAGTTTTAGAGATAAAATAAACATTGTTGGAAGTCCCGATTCCAAATGATACATGTATTTCGGTATACTAATGGGCAAGTAGAAGATTTTACGCAGAAAGAAACGAAGTAGGTATTCGATGATTTCGTACCTCTGACAACCCCAAACCTGTACACCATACAAAAGGATAGATCGCGCCGTTGCATTTAATACGCTAAATTTCGAGCTAACAGCTATTAATTTATTGCTGAAAATCCTATTCCAATTCAATCAGATTGCTTTTTTCGCCTTATCCACTTTAGTTTTAAGATGTTTTTCCATTTTTAAGTTGAACGTCAGTTCTATTCCTAGGTAAGTATATTTTTTTACTACTTCCAACTCGTCTTCACCACATTTCCATTTATCTACTATTCTGCCAGACCATTTTTGAAATATCATAACTTTCGATTTTTCGACGTTAAACTCCAAACCCCACAGTGTGCAGTACTCGAAAAGTTTGTTTATCATCATCTGAAACATATGTTGATATGGACTTCGCTTGGTACTCCGTGATATGGTGAGTTAATCACCCGTTGAATATTTGTAACGTATTTGAACCACTTCGTAGGACCCTCCACTGACACCTTGGTAAATACCTCTACATATTATAATGCTATTCATTCTATCCACTTGTTCGTTTCCGCGCCGCACCCTCGTTGTCGTTAGGATGTGGTGAATACCATTTTGCTCACAGTATTCCTTAAATGTGTTAGCGGTGAATTCTGCCCCTCGGTCCATTACAATACGCTTTGGACTTCCGAAAACATCGCTTTGCTTTTGCAACTACTTGACCACCTCCTCGCTCTTCGTAGTTTTTAGCTGGTATATCCGGATGAATTTGGCAAAAGCATCAACCACTACCAATAGATAATTGTAAAATTTGTTAGTCTCTATAGGGCGTAGAAATCCCTCTGCTTTCCCGTCTTTCCTCGCAGTCAGTATCGCGGAACAAAGTTGGATAAAACAGCATCAATAAAATTTCCAATCTTTGGGGTAAAGCAATCCTACTTGCAGATTGCCTCCATCTTTTTCGCATTTATGTGGCCTAACCTGTGAATATATCTCTCAGGATTTCCTTTTGCATAGACCAAGGCACCACGAGCAAGTGGGTTCTTTCTACAAACTTATACAGTAGGTCGTTTCTCATATCGTAGTCCTGGTAAGTTCCTGTTGTCGAAAGAACATCCATGATTAATTGACGGAATTCATTTTTACCTTGTGATCTTTTAATTCTCTCAATGATGCCATCTTTAATTCGCAGTATAGCTTGGTATCGATGAAGTGCATCTACGTGAAGCATGGATGATCCTGATCGGTGCAAAACCTCGCAAGAATATTTCTGCAACATAATTGCCCACCTGACCACTCGTATACACAAGTCCCTTTTGTTGTGTAGATTTTGAATTTCATTTCTAATAGATAAGATCGTAGCTTCTTGACACATTTTACTATGGCTTAAACTTCGTGCTCATAGCTAGTATAATTTTTTTCGGCTGGAGTTGCCTTAAAACTCATGCATCCTATTTGGCCTTCCTGTTTCTGTAGCAAAACTTCACCGTACCCAACCATACTCGCGTCCGTATGTAACGCTGTCTCCAGTATGGGGTTAAATAGTTTAAGGACAGGCTTTCTACACAACAAATAGATATATTCGAATGCGGTGGTTTGATCCGGTCCGAAGATGAACACGCTCCCTTTTTTCTTCTTTTGCATAAGTAGAATAATTAGGCACAAACTTACGGAGTCACGAATGCGATATACTTTCTGTTACTTTCTGATACATCCACGTGAAAAAACCAATTGTGAATAACTTTGTATCTCTTCCATTACTGGCAGGGGATACCGGTTCTTGACAATCCTAGAATTAAGTTTTCGAAAATCAACGCACAGGCGCTTACTCCCATCCTTCTTCACCAGTACAATAGGGCTAGCAAATTCTGATAAGCTGTGCTGGATAATACCCTCGTCAAACCATTCCCCCACTTGCTTGCAAACTGCTACTTTTTCTGGCGTCGCTAGTCGTCTAGTCTTCTGATATACAGGACTTTTGTCCGTTTGTACGAATGTCATCTCAATGCATGACTTTGGAACTCGTTTGAATGAATAAGCCGAAACGATATTAGTGACGACTTTTCTATAACTGTCGTTGCCAACACGCAGGTTACTTATATCTGTGTCTTCTTCTTCACCATCCTTTAGTCTGATACTATATCCGATCCTAAATCCACTTAGAAACGAACCCAATTCTTGTCTTGTCCAACTCATATTTCTAGGAAACAGGAACCCATCGTCTTTTGGGGAGCTTTCCCAAATCCTTTAAGTATCATTCCTTTAGTTCTCACTTTTGCTCCCCGGATTTCTTCCATGAGCGACTAATGTACAATCGGTACGTCGCTGCCGTTGTCGACAAAATCGTGGTAGGGTTTCCCTGTGATATTTAATAACGCATTACTGACATCCGATCCAATGCGCTTGACCTTTTGTACACCCCTAGATTCAGCATTTTCTTTCTTCTGGTTCGAGCAATTAGGAAACAACGTGTTCCTTTAGCTTTATCAGGACAATTTAACGCTAAGTGCAATGTAGACACTCAATTGTGACATCGTTTAAGCGAAACGGAAGGTTTTCAATGGGTCGAATTCGACTTATTGGCCTCAAGTCGTTTCGGCATCTGTCTTTGCATCCTCTTGTATACCTCTTACTTGGATTTAAGCTCTTCCAGTTTTGAACCTTAGTAGAGTACGGTTTTATTGCTCGCCGTGTTCGGAATATCATTTACGGTATCAATAAGGTATCTTCTCATCTTAGCCACCTTTACTGATCTGGGACATCACGTACAGGTCGCAGTCGCAGTTGCCAAAAAATTGGTCCCACTGGCAAACGGTGCAACGGTACCCCTCATGTGAAGGCTGCAACCTCCCCCCTTACTCGACTGAGAAATGCACACGCATTTCATGTGCCACTTGCTCCGATTGCAATCCATTATCTTTCAATTAATTCCCGAAGTTCATCCGAGAAAAGGAAGTACCTAAAATCAAGTTGCAATAGAAATGCTCACTTCAGTTGACAATTCCGAGTGGGGTACACTAATAGTTGTTGTATTTGAAGCCAAATGGCGATGATTGTGGTGATTTTAAAGTGACATTAAATCGATTTTGATTCGACTTCAAATATCCGTTGCCACTTATCGATCAAATTTTTTCATCGATACAAGGCGGTAACATTTTTACGAAATTAGACATGTCAAATGCATACATCCCGCTTATTTTGGACGATTAAGCACGATTTTTGCACGCAAACACTCAAAAAGGTCTATTTCGAATCACACGCCTACTATTTGGTATAAAAACAGCTGCAGCGATTTTTCGAAACACAATGAAAAGTTTATTGCACCCCATTAAAAATGTGTTCATTTATCAAGATGACATCGTATTTACGGGAGCTACACATGTGAAACTGCTAAAACAAGCTTTGTTAAACATCCAATCAGCTGGATTAAAATTAAATTTAAACAAATGTGAGTTTTTCAAACAAAAGATCTCGTATTTATATTTCGATATAGATCAAAATGTTTTAAGGTAAAATATAAAGGTATTTTTGTTATGGCCGCTGCACGAATGCAAAGGTGGGCACTGATTTTATGAGAAATTAATTATTAAATCGAATACATTAAAGGAACGTTGAATTAGGCCGATAGTTTATCACGTGTTGGTCAATGCCAACAAACACCTGAACATAGTGAAAACAATTACATAAATTATGTAAATTTTTCGATTGCAATGAATTTTTCCAATATTGCAAAGTGTACACGTCAAGATCCGGTTTTATCAAAAGTGATGTGTATACAAAATGGTACGCTCGAACAATTAAAAGGCAATAAATTTCGATTCATTTTCAACGATTCGATTCATTTAAGTTTACGAAACAAAAAAACAATTACATCAGCTTTCACAATCAGAACACTTCGTGACATATTTTATCGTTTTGGTTTAGTCGGAGCGTTAGTCAGTGACAATGGACGGCATTTTACTTCCGCTGAAATCAAAAATGTCATGTAACAAAATGGAATCAAACACATTCTCACTGAACCTGGACGTCCAGCTACTAACGGCCAAGCTGAAAATTTCGTCAAAACTGTAAAAAAGTCACTCATAGCGACAATAAAACAAAATAAAAGTTGCAATTTCGATTTAATTTTGCATAAATTTTTATTCGATTATCGAACCACAACACATTACACTACGAACGAAACTCTTGCCGAACTGTTACTTAACAGAGACTTAATACCTCGTCTGTCGATGTTAAAATCACCAATAACAACACAAGTTAGTGAACACTAGGAAATTGAAGCACCTTTCGACGAAAATTTTGCGACCCTTCTGGCAATGATGGTTCAACGATTGATAATTAAGTTCCGAGTTCATCTACTGATCCAATTGAGGACACAGCGAATGAATCGATACCTGACGTCCACGAACGGTCTGAACCGCGCAAAAGCGTAACCAAGATTAAAACACCAAAGAATGTTCAAAATGTTAGATTCCCATTTAAGTTTTATTAATTTATTTTCTTTCATTCATTCACTAAGTTTGATTTCTCATTGTAAATATAATTTAAATTTGAATCGCATTTAGTTAATTTTTAATTGCATGCTAACAAACTTGATAATGGGCTTGTGAGATATTCATAATACGGCAGCACTAGTAAATCATTTGACAGTAAGCTACGTACCTGTCACCTGTCATTATTCAGTGTTTAATAAAAAAAAAAAAAAAAACGTGTCGGTCTTCTTGATCGAATCTTCAAACCGTCTACATCGTTTCATTCAAAAACATTACATTAAGAAAAAGAAATTCCAAAGCAGCCGTTAACAAGTTAATTTTATAAGGCTACTGTAAAAGAATGCCCCAGTTTTCAGTTTTATAGTTTGAACAAATTGGGTCGTATCTTGAAAACAACTGACTTGAGATGAAAGGACTTGAACTTTACGTTTATTTGAAAATACTAGGTACACCTGCAAAATTTGGGGTTAAATATATACTTAAAAAAAAATATATATATATATATATATATATATATATATATATATATATATATATATATATATATTACGTTAAAACAAAAAGTACTCACAAGAAGTAGAAGTTCAGCGATACCAAATTGTGACTATAAACGCATCAATTTGAAAGATGTTATGTTCAATAGGAATGAAAACACAGCAATGTAAATTTTTGCTTAGAACATTTGTATATCATACGAATTTTTTCTCATCATATGTCAAGGAATCTCTCCATAAAGTTTTCGACACATTATCAGGTTTGGGACGGAAAAAGTTCCTAGGATTGGTTTAAAGCGGACAACGGATTAGACAAAGATACATATGGTATTAAGTCAATTGTTTTGAAGATCTGAATGCTTATTGCCATCGAAAACTGTTTTAGTTGCTAGCATATGAAATGTCTTTCGATCTTTATCAGCTATTTAATATAGTTTACCAAAATTCCGTTGGCACACACATAACGGGTTATAACTAAAAATCTGCACAAAATTTATTTCGTCGTAACTCAAAACATAATAATAATTAAACAAAAATAAAGTATAAATAAAATAACTATATTATTTTAAAAAGGAAAAAGTCTATGAATTTCAATATATGGGACATTAACAGCGACCCGTCGTAATTTTGTCGCGTTATTCGAACAAGCACGTTGTACACCATTAGTATTAACATCCTTAAGGCACTTTCGGATGCGACGCGTCAACTGCTTCTCATTTTGAGCCTTCTAATCATCCTTATACACTAAAGCTTTACTTTAGTCAAATCCTCAATGGGGAACTAAATTTCCTTGCTTTTGAATATATCCAGCTGCTTTTAAACGTTTTGAAATGGCTGCTTGAGTGACATCTAAAGATTCTGCGAGCTCTTCTTGTGTTTGGCAACAATCTTCATAGAGTAATGCTTCCAGTTCTTTATCTTCAAACTTTTTTGGCTCCCCAGGACGATCATCGTCTTCCAAGCCAAAATCACCATTTTTAAATCGTGCAAACCACTTTTGGCACGTTCGCTCAGCTAGCGCATGCTCACCATAAACTTCCACCAAAATACGATGAATTTCGGCAGCAGTTTTCTTCATATTAAAGTAATGAAGAAGAACTCCCGGCAAAACCATTTTTTCAGGCACAAAGTTCGACATATTTGAGTGAAAAAAAATTATTGCTGTTTACGCTTCAAATGAATGACATATACTGAAATGACGTACAATTATATTAGTTTTCCAACGCATGTTCCAATGGAATAATAACAATGTAATAATACAAGCTACGCCAGCTCTTAGCAAACCGCACGAATTAAATGTAGCTACATGGTTACTGTGAATGAATGAAATATTATTGAGATTGTAGTATCAAGTCCCTATGGACTCCGGTGAAAAAATATTTTAGAAATGAAAGAGGGTACAAATTTGTTAGTAGAAAGTAAGTGAGACAGAGCATTCAAAGTCGTAGAGTGAATCCATGTAGTAACTTACCGAGAAAACGAATAAAAATTTAAATTTTTAATGTTTTAAGTACTTAGTTTTTTTTTTTTTCTTTTTTTTTTTTTCTTTTTTTTTTTTTTTCTCTTTACAAATGTGGTGCCGAAAGTTGTATAAACGGTTAAAGACAATCTGGGTTGGGATAGTGTAAAAAATGTAGATCATTTTCTTCCAATCTTGTTTTGAACTGTACACATTTAAATTGACCCAAAAAAGTTGTTAAATGAGAAACGTTGGAAGAAGTGGAACATCGCGTCATCATGTACAATTGGTAAAAGCCTGGTAAAAAAAAAAAAATTAAAGGTTTTTTTTGTCATAGGGTAATCTAAGTCATTAACAAAACGAAACTGTGAATACGTAACGGGATTCTATAGACGAGTGTAAAAAAGAGCACATAAATTACTCAGTTGTTGGTGTGGGTTGCTTTGCTCAAATTAAAAGGAAAGGTGAAAAGCTTCGTGCAAGTAAGTGTTAAGACCAAGGTAGTAGGAAATGTCCAAAAATCGATTAAGAGGCTTACTATAAAGGAAAAGGGAATGGGAAATGATGCTTTTAGAGGGGAAATAGAAGAGTTTAATAGAAGGTTTTAACCAAGGCTAAGATTTTCGAGCAGGAGGCAGAAATAAAGGGAAGATTCTCGGCTGCTGAAAGTCTGCATACAACATTTCTTTATTACCAGCTAGCTTCTTATTCAAGATTGAAACAGATTATGCTTCCAAATTGTTTGGGAAAATTCCCCGAGTATGCTAATTTCATTGGGTTATTCAAAGATCTAGTCGAGAATATTGATTAATTCGATAAATTATAAACATTTAAATATGTAAAGCGATGTGTGTCTGGAGCAGTGTTAGGAGCTTAGAGAGGTATTCAAAAGATTAAAGAAGATATAAAATACCCCATCCTCCTCGCACAACAACATATGAGTACATTACAAACAACTTTTTCAACTTTCAACTTTACGAGGGCTGTTTGATGGATACCCGGATTTAAATTTATTTTTCAATATAATCCCCTTTCAACTCGATACACTTTTCCCAGTGGTGCTGACATTTTTTAAACCCCTTCATATAATTCGACTTTATATGCCTGCAACATTTTCCTCCGCGGCGGCGACGACTTCATCGTTCTACCCGTATTTCTTTCCGAAGAGCGATCTTTTTAGGTTTCGGAACAAAAAGAAGTCGACGTAGTATGCTCCTGTGATTGTTTTTCCATTCTCCAAATAGTCAATGGATCACACCTCGCGCGTCCCAAAAAATGTACGGTCTTCGCCTTCTTTGAAGCACGTTCACCGGGTAAAACCCATTGTTTCGATTGTTCTTTGGTCTCTGGTGTGTACCAATAAATTCATGCCTCATCGACAGGATATGGCTAACGCTATCAGTGGAGATGTCTGCTATCTCAACCATCTCACGAATTTTCACTCGGCGGTCCGCCAATACGAGATCATGGATTTTGTCCACGGTTTCCCCTGTAGTAACCGTTTTTGGGCCACCTGGACGCGGTTCATCAAAAAATGACGTGCATTCACGGCGAAACTCTGCGAACAAATGGTAAATGGTTGTATGAAAAGGTAAATAGGTTCCATACACACCATCGAGAATGGGCTTGATTTCCTCGTTAGTTTTGCCACTCAAAAACAAAAATCGGATTACGGAGCGATACTACTCTTTTTCCAGGGTCGCAAAAACCACTAACACGATGTTTTTAAAATGGGTGTCAAAACAGAACTTAGCGTCGGATTGTCCCCAAATTTTGACAGGCGGGCTAAAAGAGCTTATGATGGTACACTCATTTTGGCTCTGTAGCGCCACCTATCTTCCAATCCAGGTACGCAATAAATAGTCCTCGTACTTCATTAAATTTTTACATAATTTTATAATATAATATAAAATATATACAATAATACAAAAGACTGTTTACATAACAATATTGACATCAATACGTGTGAGTTCGATAAATTTTTATTTTAACACATGGGCTAAAAAGTCAGTGCCGTTTACTATAAGTAAAACACAAAATTTTTGCAAAATTCAACTTTATTTATCAATATAGTTGCCTTCGAGGGCGATGCACTGATTGAAACGATTTTTCAATCCTTCAATACCAGTTTTGTAGTACGATTTCGGTTTAGCCTTTAGCCTGTTTCAGTGATAACTTCTTCATCGGTCCTAAATCTCTTTACCGCAAGCATTCTTTTGAGGTCTGCGAACAGGAAATAGTCGCTGGGGGCGGTGGGTGGGGAAGCAATTCGTAGCCGAATTCATTGAATTTTTCCATCGTTTTCATCGACTTGTGACACGGTGCATTGTCTAGATGAAACATCACTTTTTAAAACATCCGTTTTTTGATTTCGTCAGGGCTTCAGCTATCTCGATCTACTTCACTTTACGGTCATTCGAAATCATTTTGTGGACTTTTTTGATGTTTTCATCTGAAACAGCCTCTTTTGGACGTCCACTGCGTGCATCATCTTCGATGCTTGTATGACCACTTTTAAATTTTTCAATCCACGTGCGAATGGTTCGTTCGGCTGGTGCAGAGTCTGGGTAACACTTATCAAGCCATTTCTTTGCATCGGCTGCATTTTTTCCCATCAAAAAGCAATGATAACACACGAAATTGCTTTGAATCCATTTTTTTTTTTTTTACAATAACAAAAGTTGCTTCATTCACAACAGCTGTCAAATTTATACACTTATCTTTTGAAGGTTGGTACTAACTGAAAATGGTATGGATTTAATTCAAGTAATGCCCTCTCTTACAAACGGCACGGACTTTTCTGCCATGTATTAATATTCATTTTTTCTCATCTTTTTTTACACTTTATTTTTTATATTTATATTTATATACCGTATACCATATATTAATTTTTTAATTTGATTTTAATTTTAGAACTTTATATATTATTTTTGTCTTGAGCAAATGTCTTATTTCTGGAGAAATGTTTCTGAATATCGTTAAGGACAGCTACGTTATATCTTCTTCGACCAGTATCTGTTTTCCGCTCGTCTTCAGGTATTTACACGTTGCTAGGTTAGACTTTTGTGTGTGTTGTCATTATGTAAATTTGATATCACTTAACCAGTTCACACAGTTACAATAGGTTGAATAATTTTATATCTTTCGAAGTATGTTGCCTTTCATAGTGAGGTCCAAGTATTATGCGGCATACAATTTTTTGTATGCAAATATATTTAGTTAAGATAATCTCGTTGAAATGCGTTTTCTTAAATGCTTATACACTAAAGCTTTGACTTCTCCAAAAAAATTCTTAATCGGTCGGCGTTGTGTTAAGTTTGTTGGATTCTTCTCTTTAGATACAAACTCGACGTTTTTGTTCACCAAGAACTCTAATGTCGCCTTAGCATAATGAGAAGAAGCATTGTCCAACCAAAATACGTAATCATCATTTTCATGATTCTTATTTATAAAAGAAATCAATATTTTTTGATTTATTTCCAGGCCATTTGGTTTAAAGAGTGGCTCACAAATACCCTTAGCAAAAACTGCCATGTACAGCATAACTTCGGGTTAAAATTTTTTATTAAATTTATACTTTACATCAGGGATTGTAGAAATATTGTTGGTGTTATAGACGTCGTTGCCCGGCATTTTTGGACCGCTGAGTGATAAGTATTCCCCGTCATTCAAAATGACTGATTTTCCACGAAAATTGTTGCACATTCCCCGACATTGCAATTTCACTTCCTTTACCTGCTCTTCAGTGTACCCTGGACTGCGCTGCGTTTTTCTGGCTTTAATGTTAAGTCGGTTTGAAGTTTTACAAATATTGGGTCATATAAAAAGTCTCCGCGGTTGTTTTTGTACATTTTTGAAAAAAAAAATTTCTTTATTCAAAATCAATTTCAATACATATTGGCCATTATTATCTATGACCTTTTGTCATTTTCCGGGTAGGTTCATAACAGAAGTAGAGTAGTAGAACTTCTGTGGCTTATCACCGAAAAACTTGGCCAAGTGATTTTTAGCTGCTCTTTGGTTGGTCAGTTTTTTACCATCAAGAGAGTTTTGCAAAGACCGAAATAAATGGTAATCAGCGGGTGCAAGGTCCGGGCTATACGGTGGATGCATCAAAACTTTCCAACCAAACTCCGTCAATTTGTCTTGGGTCATCAAAAATGTGTGTGGCCTAGGATTATCATGATGGAAGACAACTCCCTTTCTGTTGGTCAATTCTGGTCGCTCTTTCTTGAAAGCTGCATTCAAACGTTCGAGTTATGCACAGTAGAGGATCGAATTGACCGTTTCGCCACATTCTAGCAGCTCATTATGGACAATTCCCTTCCAATATCATCAAACACTCAACATAACCTTATCTGACCGGCTTTTGACCATGAGCGCTTGTGTTGAATATTCTCGTATTTAATTGATTTTCTATCGCCCGTAATGAATTTTTCTAAAAATGGTTCTATTTCGTTACGCGTTTCAGCAACGTTTCACTGAAGGGTATTCGGTCAATCAAATTTCTTTGCGTTAATTCATATCGCATCCGAACATCGAGTTTCTTTGAGTAGCCTGCTGGTTTTAAATGATTCCAAACTGTCATTGATGTTTAGTGCATCCGCTATCTAAAAACAGCTTTCGTGCCGGTCTTGCTCCATCAGTTGCAAAATTTCATCGACTTTTTTAGTGACAGGCCGACCAGTGCGGGGTGCATTTAAACAAACCACTCCTGAGTCCGGTGTTCACTCACAGCATTCTCACCGCAAACTGCACAAATTTTCGGCATGTTTTTACAGCGTTTTTCAATTTTTTATAGTAAAAAATCATCACATAGCGTATTTCTTCAGATATTTCATACATATTCAAATCAGTATAACTTTTAACACGAGCAACGAATTACACAGCTGTCTTCACAAAAAATGTAGCCTGACATGTCACCTGATACAATCAGATTATTGTCATAATATTCGGCTTTCTCCCAGAACCCGGCTTCCTTTCCATCTTCAGAGTACTTAAAATTGCATAAATTGTTCTTCTGGGCACGCCTTCCGCCATAAAATGCACACAAGTAAACTCTTCAAGTTTTTTATACAAAGTTGCAATACGCTCGCGGAGGTGTTGCTGCTTCGATGCAATTTTACGCACTGATCGAACTTGGAAGCTGTTGCAAGTTAGATGTTAAAAGATGATGCAATCAACTGCATTATTGTGTAATAACTACCAGCAACTTAAAGGTAAAATAATAAAATGGTGGGCCAGTGAAATAAGTGCAGATTTTTAGTTATAACCGTTATTTAAACGTTGATACATTCTCGATAATTTCTACACAATTATCTTCCTTTTATAGATTCTGGTGATACTTTTACTCTATGCATACAAGTGTATCCGTGCATTTTTATGCTAAGTTTGCATTCTGTAATATGTGATGGTCGAATGTGCATGACCTTTGCTTCAAACTCTTGTTTCATTTCATATTCTGTGCTTTTTTCACTAAGTCTTCAATTAGTTGTTTTTGAAACCGTGTGATTTTAGATCATTGATTCCAGGCGGTTTATTTTTTCTTAGTGGGGCGAGAATATTTTCCACTTCCCTCATTGTAATCTCTTTCATACACATTAAACTTTGTACGCTGCTTACAGGTTTATGAAAAACTCGATGATTACATAAATATACTCATGCGGTGTTAAATCCTTATCTCTTTTCATCCTAATTATACACTTCTTTTTCATTTCTTTTACAAATGAGTTTTTTTTTTTTCTGAAATAAAGAGTAGAGTTTTTTGTGAACTTCCGTTGTGAAGAATGGCACATGTATTTAATTCTCTTTTTCTCGTTCATATTTTATCATAGTCGAGCTAGATTCATTATTGGGTTTTCTTTTGAACCTAACATGCGGTAATCGGTATTTCCGAAGTAAATGTTTTAGCATATTTATTTTCAAATCCAGCTTTGTCTTCTGTATCTGTTAGACATTTTATCATCTAAATTAGTTGATTTCTTGCTTACTGCCTACATCCACGAGCTTCCATGTTATTTTAGGGTTTGTTTTATTGTCTACAAATTGATGTCTATAATAACATGATTTTACAAATCTGATTGATTTATTTAGTTCGTTGCGAAATGTTTTGAATTGCCTTTCATATTCTTAGTTTCTTCTAATGTTTTTTATATTTTTTTGTATAGCCTGTCTCTTTTCCAGCATGCTTTCCTATCGTTAGTCATCCAGCATTTTCCATCATCTCGCACCTTTGTTTTTACTTATATTGTTGATAACGTAAGAATTTTAGTAAAATTGTGAGTATAGTTTTTATAGAAACTAATTTACATCTGTGATTTAATTTAAAATGTCGCAATTTTGTTTGTTTAGATTTCGTAATTACAGAAGGCTTATAATTTGTTGTTTTTTCTGTTTTTCTTCCATTCTTTTTTCACAGTCAGATACAAGTGCTATACTACTGCACCACCCGCCTGCGCCCTGGTGAAAAGCCAGTAAAAGGGTATTCATATCCGACTTTGGTTTCGTTGCAGAAGTGAATCATATTCGGCTTTGATGTTTCACAAAGATAAAACAAATACCATCTTGCTTGGTTTTGGTTTATACGAAACTAATGTTAGCGGTCCATCATATCAAAACATTGATGTTCCGACAGGTCTAGCTCGTGAATTATTGTTCAAACTAAAGACAAGTTATATGGTGTCTTCAGCAAGTTCTTTGCTAAAGAAGCAGATGTGAACCAGTTGTCACAAGTTACGTTTCTGTTGCTTCCATATGTATGAATTTTGTCAGTTCTTTTATGTAATAGTCTCCTAGAAGCAATCCTTGAGTTTGAGTACATTTTCCTAGGTAAGGAATTGCATCGATCATATATTGTGTGGCACTGTCACATTCCATTACTATTTTAATTCTATACCTGTTGGGTTTGTTGGGCATGTACATGCGATTCGTCCTCGGAATCCTAAAAGCTGCTCATCTATTGTTACATAGGCTCCCGGAATGTAATTAGAATGACAATTGCTTATGAAAGTTTTCTATATTTTTCTGATTGGTGTAAATGTATCAGCCACTCTTAGTTTTGGCCGCTCAGTTTTGTCATCCATACGAAGACATCTTATTAAAAAGTCAAACCTTTGCCTGCTCATCGCACTAACGTATCTATTTCTACAGTATGAATTGTAGAAAAGTTCATCTGTTGATGAGTGGTAATCTTTTAAAGCAGCTGTCAGTGTCAATACGCTAATCAAAGCTTGAATTTCGTCGGTGGTCGTTGAACGAAGGGTGGCTTTTAAAGTTGAATTTAGATTTTGACTGAGTTTTTAACGGGATTTCAATGTTTGTCCATTTTGTGATTTCCTCAAGAATTTTTGCTGGAAGCGTAAATATCAAAACACTGAAGAGGGTCGATATAGCTTTTATTTGCTCGATTTGGACCTCTGGTGGCTCTAATAATTTGGGAAGCCAGTGTTCCGTTGCTTTTACTGTTTTTGGAAAAGTCCAACGTTGGCCGTTCTTACATTTCAATATTAAATGTTGAGGAACAATAATAGGATTTTGTATTACGTATGAGGTGGTTTGCGCAGCATTTTTAGTTTTTTTTTCTTTATTTTCTTCTTCCACATCTACATCTTTGAAATCACTTTGAACTTCATCTTCCAAGATATTTTCTTCCATTTCGCTGTCCGACCCATCAATATCTTTGTCACTCTCGAATGTTTCTTGGAACAATATATGTTATTGTGCATTTTATGTTTTTCATACAATATATCCTTGAAGACACATTAAAAAATATTCATAAATATTTACATACCTTCCAACACAAATTAGGAAAACAGATTATATATATATATATATTTTAATGTAACGTAAAAGCTAACGTACATCACTTCGACGTATAGGGGCTATTTTAATAAAGCTTATATATGTTTTACGATTAACTCAATAAATCGGCACGTGTGCCCCTTGCAAGATCTCCTTGTCGACTGAGTTGGCAAGAAGCAAAAGAACGGTGATGTAACACACAAACAAATTACAACGGTATATTTATAACTGAAAACGTTGTTTCGACGTACAGAACTTTAAACCCCGTCACCCTAGATCAACCATTAATATCAACATTACACGACCTACGCTACCTGCCAGTCTACCAAGACCATACACAATAGAAAAATTTAATATATAAAAATGTTGATTCATTGTGAGGTTTGATATATAATGTATGGTAAAATAAAACACATACATTTGAAAGTGAGCTTTAAATTTTTATTATCTGTTAAAAGAACAATTCATGGCATTCACTTTTTGAAAATGATATCATGTAAATGTTAGCCACGACTACGCCTGAGGTGGTCCATTCGGAAGGTCCAATTTTGGGCGACTCATTCGAGCATAGCGACTGGTATCTCGCTGATAACACGAGTAATGTTGGCTTCCAAAGGGTCAATCGTAGCTGATCCGAAGACCTGAGACTTTACATATCCCCAGAGAAAATAATCCAAAGGTGTGATATCGTACGATTTAGGCGGGCAATTTACCATAGCAAAACGTAAAATTAGGTGCCCACCAAAACTATTTCTCAACAAGTCCATTGTTTTACGCGCTGTATGGCTCGTAGCGCCGTCTTGTTGAAACCAGAGCTCATCGAGACCATGTGCTTGAATTTCAGGAAGCACATAATCCGTCAACATGGCGCGATAACGGTTACCATTGACGGTAACACTCTGCTTTGCCTTATTTTTGAATATGGACCAATGATTCCACCAGCCCATAAACCACACCATACCGTTATTTTTAATGGATGTAATGGTGGCTCTTGGTACTCCTCATGTTGCTCATCAGGCCAAATACGCCATCACAACAAAATTTCACGATAAAACACCGCATTTTCATTGAGTTTTTCCACAGCCCATTCACTGAAAATACGACGCAAATTGAAGTCGCCTGGCTTCAATTCTTGCATAAGTTGAATTTTGTACGCGTACGATGTGGTCTAACAGGTCGAGTATCATCCACTAATGTAAACTGGAACTCAAATTTGCGAATGGCAATAGTGGTTTTAGTAGGTCGATTATGCGCACCGTAAGTTCTTCGAATCGCACGAAAAACATTTCTCACAGAACGCTGATTTTCGTAATACTAGGTGGAGTGAAAAGTAACCTCCTTGGGAATGTAAAAAAAATTTTTTTTTAAGTCTTTTTTATTTTATTCAATATAGTCCCCTTTTAGTTTGATACACTTATTCCAGCGATTTTCCATCTTCTTGATACCGTCCGAAAAGTAATTTTCCGGAAGGTCTGTAAAATACTCCTCCGTGGCATCGATGATTTCCTCGCGTGAGCTGAATTTTTTATTGATGAACCATCTTTTGAGGTTTGCAGTAGCAGTGCATTCTGGCAGTCAAGGAGGTTACTTTTCACTCCACCTAGTACAGCTGAACAATTTAGAGACGCTATTGTGGTGTGAGTCTTTCCATGATGACTTGCCAAACGATACTGAACAAAAACGATAAAGCAATTTGATAGGAGTCACGCGTGATCTTTCAAAAAAAAAAAGCCTATTGAAAATCAAACCTCACGATGAATCACCCCTTATAATTGGCTCTAAGTATAATACTCATGTGATTAGGATAATAAGCCACGAAGATCAGGTTGTTCGTCGGGTTCCTTCAACTCTAATTCAGTTCAGTGAACAGATCTAATTAGGTCTCAGGTTATTTGACTTCATTTCCACAAGTAAATGGCTGCCCCTATCGTCCTACTATCGAAAATAATCGCCAATTCTTTTTGGTAAATGCAGAACAACACTCGGAAGAGTTTCCGGCTTATGCAAATTTTATCTTTGGTAACTGGAACACCGCAATATCGTTTTATCTCGTATATGTTAGATCGCCGAAATAACTGCATCTTGTTGCAGATCTTTTTTAATGTCAAATATTACAACTGAAGTCACGTTGCCATTCTTTACGATGAGCTGTCTACTATTGAGCATATTAAAATGAATGTTTAGCAGTTGTTTACTTATGCGCGGTTTGTTAAGAATAAACTCAATAACCATACGTTGTCGTATGTAAGTGTATTAGCCAGGCACCCGTGCATTGTGTCTTACTTTTGGTGAAATTATTGAAAGCATTATTAAACAGGGTGGTGTTAAAGTGCATCGCTTCTTATGGGAGATGTAGAAACAAAATTGTTTGTATGCTATCGGTTCTCACTGTTTTCTTTTTTGGTAACTCAAAGATAGTTTGAAACTCTTCTTTAGAAATGAAGCGGGTAGTTCTCTCTCGTTGGCGATGACATATTTGCCATAATTCCTTGAATCCTGTGTTTTCGAATTGCCAGTTCTCCATATCAATTCGAAAGTAGGAACTTTGTAAAAAATACATGGTTCGGGCCAATGACATCATTTGCCTTGTACACTTCCTGAAAAATCTGTTTTATGGCTGGCCTCTACTTTCTCTTGAGGATCCTCAATCACCAATCACAAGGAAATCACCATCGACAGTTTTTCCTAGAGTTAGGTCTGCTGTTTTTTGGTGTAAGGTGAACTCACAAGATCATTTGTGTATATGTTAGATCGCCGAAATAACTGCATCTTGTTGCAGATCTTTACAGCTGAAGTCACATTGCCATTCTTTACGATGAGCTGTCTACTGTTGAGCATATTAAAATTAATGTTTAGCAGTTGTTGTTAGATACTTCGGGTTAAATTTTTTTATTAAATTTATACTTTACATCAGGAGTTGTAGAAAGATTGTTGGTGTAATAGACGTCGTTGCCCGGCATTTTTGGACCGCTGAGTGATAAGTATTCCCCGTCATCCAAAATGAATGATTTTCCACAAAAATTGTTGCACATCCCCCGACATTGTGATTTCCCTTGCTTTACCTGCTCTTCAGTGTATCCCGGACTGCACTGCGTTTTTCTGATTTAAATGTTAAGTCGTTTTGAAGTTTTACAAATATTGGGTCATATAAAAAGTCTCCGCGGTTGTTTTTGTACATTTTTGAAAAAAAAAATTTTTCTTTATTCAAAATCAATTTCAATACATATTGGCCATTATTATCTATTGTCATTTTCCGGATAGCTTCATAATAGAAGTAGAGTACTACTTCCTACCACCTTCTGTGGTGCAAGGGTGCAAGGTCCGGGCTATACGATGGATGCATCAAAACTTTCCAACCAAACTCCGTCAATTTGTCTTGGGTCATCAAAAATGTGTGTGGCCTAGGATTATCATGATGGAAGACAACTCCCTTTCTGTTGGCCAATTCTGGTCGCTCTTTCTTGAAAGCTGCATTCAAACGTTCGAGTTATGCACAGTAGAGGATCGAATTGACCGTTTCGCCACATTCTAGCAGCTCATAATAGACAATTCCCTTCTAATCTCACCAAACACTCAACATAACCTTATTTGTCGTCAATCCAGGCTTTGAAGTCGATTGTGGGCAGTCATTGGCCTTTGACCATGAGCGCTTGCGTTGAACATTCTCGTATTTAATCCATTTTTTATCGCCCGTAATGAATCTTTCCAAAAATGGTTCCATTTCGTTACGTTTCAGCAACGTTTCAATGATGGCTATTCGGTCAATCAAATTTCTTTGCGTTAATTCATATCGCATCTAAACATCGAGTAGCCTGCTCGTTTTAGATGATTCCAAACTGTCATATGGTTGATGTTTAGTGCATCCGCTATCTCCAAACAGCTTTCGTGCCGGTCTTGTTCCATCAATTGCAAAATTTCACCGACTTTTTCAGTGACCAGGCCGACCAGTGCGGGGTGCATCTTTTACATCGAAATTTCCGGAACGGAATCGAACAAACCACTCCTAAGTCCGGCGTTCACTCACAGCATTCTCACCGTAAGCTGCACAAATTTTCGGCATGTTTTTGCAGCGGTTTTCCCTTTTTTATAGTAAAAAATCATCACATAGCGTATTTCTTCAGATATTTCATTCATATTCAAATCAGTATAACTTTTAACACGTGCAACGAATTACACAGCTGTCTTCACAAAAAATGTAGCCTGACATGTCACCTGATACAATCAGATTATTGTTTCCAGATAAATGGACCCCAACACCATCTATTGACAAAAAACCGCGGAGACTTTATATGACCCAATATGTCAATATTGATTTTTCTAGCTGCTCTGTTTAACTTATGCAGGCTTTATTGTTAAATGCGGGTTTAAGCTTCCGAATATTTTTCGTTGTCATAATATTCGGCTTTCTCCCAGAACCCGGCTTCCTTTTAATATTCAGAGTACTTAAAATTGCATAAATTGTTCTTCTGGGCACGCCTTCCGCCATAAAATGCACACAAGTAAACTCTTCAAGTTTTTTATAAAAAGTTGCAATACGCTCGATGCGATTTTACGCACTGATCGAACTTGGAAGCTGTTGCAAGTTAGATGTTAAAGGATGATGCAATCAACTGCATTAAGCGTAATAACTACCAGCAACTTAAAGGTAAAATAATAAAATGGTGGGCCATTGAAATAAGTGCAGATTTTTCGTTATAACCGTTATTTAAACGTTGATACATTCTCGATAATTTCTACACAATTATCTTCCTTTTATAGATTCTGGTGATACTTTTACTCTATGCATACAAGTGTATCCGTGCATTTTTATGCTAAGTTTGCATTCTGTAATATGTGGTGGTCGAATGTGCATGACCTTTGCTTCAAACTCTTGTTTCATTTCATATTCTGTGCTTTTTTTCACTAAGTCTTCAATTAGTCGATTTATACTTTTGTACTTCTGAAATCGGAACTAGTGTCTTTCTAGAAGTTTGTATTTTTCCAGATAATTGTACATAGAGCCTTTTGTTAGATATTTCGTTTTTCTAACCACCTTTGTACCATATATAGGCCGATTTATATTTTCAGTATTTGCGGGACTGTAGCTTGGTTCAGACTCATATTCACCAGTTGTGTTATTGTATTTCCTTATATTTTATGTATAGTTGTTTTTGAAACCGTGTGATTTTAGATCATTGACTCCAGGCGGTTTATTTTTTCTTAGTGGGGCGAGAATATTTTCCACTTCCCTCATTGTAATCTCTTTCATACACATTAAAGTTTGTACGCTGCTTACAGGTTTAAGAAAAACTCGATGATTACATAAATATACTCATGCGGTGTTAAATCCTTATCTCTTTTCATCCTAATTATACACTTCTTTTTCATTTCTTTTACAAATGAGTTTTTTTTTTTTTTTTTTTGAAATAAAGAGTAGAGTTTTTTGTGAACTTCCGTTGTGAAGAAAGGGCACATGTATTTAATTCTCTTTTACTCGTTCATATTTTATCATAGTCGAGCTAGATTCATTATTGGGTTTTCTTTGGAACCTAACATGCGGTAATCGGTATTTCCGAAGTAAATGTTTTAGCATATTTATTTTCAAATCCAGCTTTGTCTTCTGTATCTGTTAGACATTGTATCATCTAAATTAGTTGATTTCTTGCTTACTGCCTACATCCACGAGCTTCCATGTTATTTTAGGGTTTGTTTTATTGTCTACAAATTGATGTCTATAATAACATGATTTTACAAATCTGATTGATTTATTTAGTTCGTTGCGAAATGTTTTGAATTGCCTTTCATATTCTTAGTTTCTTCTAATGTTTTTTATATTTTTTTGTATAGCCTGTCTCTTTTCCAGCATGCTTTCCTATCGTTAGTCATCCAGCATTTTCCATCATCTCGCACCTTTGTTTTTACTAATATTGTTGATAACGTAAGAATTTTAGTAAAATTGTGAGTATAGTTTTTATAGAAACTAATTTACATCTGTGATTTAATTTAAAATGTCGCAATTTTGTTTGTTTAGATTTCGTAATTACAGAAGGCTTATAATTTGTTGTTTTTTCTGTTTTTCTTCCATTCTTTTTTCACAGTCAGATACAAGTGCTATACTACTGCACCACCCGCCTGCGCCCTGGTGAAAAGCCAGTAAAAGGGTATTCATATCCGACTTTGGTTTCGTTGCAGAAGTGAATCATATTCGGCTTTGATGTTTCACAAAGATAAAACAAATACCATCTTGCTTGGTTTTGGTTTATACGAAACTAATGTTAGCGGTCCATCATATCAAAACATTGATGTTCCGACAGGTCTAGCTCGTGAATTATTGTTCAAACTAAAGACAAGTTATATGGTGTCTTCAGCAAGTTCTTTGCTAAAGAAGCAGATGTGAACCAGTTGTCACAAGTTACGTTTCTGTTGCTTCCATATGTATGAATTTTGTCAGTTCTTTTATGTAATAGTCTCCTAGAAGCAATCCTTGAGTTTGAGTACATTTTCCTAGGTAAGGAATTGCATCGATCATATATTGTGTGGCACTGTCACATTCCATTACTATTTTAATTCTATACCTGTTGGGTTTGTTGGGCATGTACATGCGATTCGTCCTCGGAATCCTAAAAGCTGCTCATCTATTGTTACATAGGCTCCCGGAATGTAATTAGAATGACAATTGCTTATGAAAGTTTTCTATATTTTTCTGATTGGTGTAAATGTATCAGCCATTCTTAGTTCTGGCTGCTCAGTTTTGTCATCCATACGAAGACATCTTATTAAAAAGTCAAACCTTTGCCTGCTCATCGCACTAACGTATCTATTTCTACAGTATGAACTGTAGAAAAGTTCATCTGTTGATGAGTGGTAATCTTTTAAAGCAGCTGTCAGTGTCAATACGCTAATCAAAGCTTGAATTTCGTCGGTGGTCGTTGAACGAAGGGTGGCTTTTAAAGTTGAATTTAGATTTTGACTGAGTTTTTAACGGGATTTCAATGTTTGTCCATTTTGTGATTTCCTCAAGAATTTTTGCTGGAAGCGTAAATATCAAAACACTGAAGAGGGTCGATATAGCTTTTATTTGCTCGAGTTGGACCTCTGGTGGCTCTAATAATTTGGGAAGCCAGTGTTCCGTTGCTTTTACTGTTTTTGGAAAAGTCCAACGTTGGCCGTTCTTACATTTCAATATTAAATGTTGAGGAACAATAATAGGATTTTGTATTACGTATGAGGTGGTTTGCGCAGCATTTTTAGTTTTTTTTTCTTTATTTTCTTCTTCCACATCTACATCTTTGAAATCACTTTGAACTTCATCTTCCAAGATATTTTCTTCCATTTCGCTGTCCGACCCATCAATATCTTTGTCACTCTCGAATGTTTCTTGGAACAATATATGTTATTGTGCATTTTATGTTTTTCATACAATATATCCTTGAAGACACATTAAAAAATATTCATAAATATTTACATACCTTCCAACACAAATTAGGAAAACAGATTATATATATATATATATTTTAATGTAACGTAAAAGCTAACGTACATCACTTCGACGTATAGGGGCTATTTTAATAAAGCTTATATATGTTTTACGATTAACTCAATAAATCGGCACGTGTGCCCCTTGCAAGATCTCCTTGTCGACTGAGTTGGCAAGAAGCAAAAGAACGGTGATGTAACACACAAACAAATTACAACGGTATATTTATAACTGAAAACGTTGTTTCGACGTACAGAACTTTAAACCCCGTCACCCTAGATCAACCATTAATATCAACATTACACGACCTACGCTACCTGCCAGTCTACCAAGACCATACACAATAGAAAAATTTAATATATAAAAATGTTGATTCATTGTGAGGTTTGATATATAATGTATGGTAAAATAAAACACATACATTTGAAAGTGAGCTTTACATTTTTATTATCTGTTAAAAGAACAATTCATGGCATTCACTTTTTGAAAATGATATCATGTAAATGTTAGCTACGACTACGCCTGAGGTGGTCCATTCGGAAGGTCCAATTTTGGGCGACTCATTCGAGCATAGCGACTGGTATCTCGCTGATAACACGAGTAATGTTGGCTTCCAAAGGGTCAATCGTAGCTGATCCGAAGACCTGAGACTTTACATATCCCCAGAGAAAATAATCCAAAGGTGTGATATCGTACGATTTAGGCGGGCAATTTACCATAGCAAAACGTAAAATTAGGTGCCCACCAAAACTATTTCTCAACAAGTCCATTGTTTTACGCGCTGTATGGCTCGTAGCGCCGTCTTGTTGAAACCAGAGCTCATCGAGACCATGTGCTTGAATTTCAGGAAGCACATAATCCGTCAACATGGCGCGATAACGGTTACCATTGACGGTAACACTCTGCTTTGCCTTATTTTTGAATATGGACCAATGATTCCACCAGCCCATAAACCACACCATACCGTTATTTTTATTGGATGTAATGGTGGCTCTTGGTACTCCTCATGTTGCTCATCAGGCCAAATACGCCATCACAACAAAATTTCACGATAAAACACCGCATTTTCATTGAGTTTTTCCACAGCCCATTCACTGAAAATACGACGCAAATTGAAGTCGCCTGGCTTCAATTCTTGCATAAGTTGAATTTTGTACGCGTACGATGTGGTCTAACAGGTCGAGTATCATCCACTAATGTAAACTGGAACTCAAATTTGCGAATGGCAATAGTGGTTTTAGTAGGTCGATTATGCGCACCGTAAGTTCTTCGAATCGCACGAAAAACATTTCTCACAGAACGCTGATTTTCGTAATACTAGGTGGAGTGAAAAGTAACCTCCTTGGGAATGTAAAAAAAATTTTTTTTTTAAGTCTTTTTTATTTTATTCAATATAGTCCCCTTTTAGTTTGATACACTTATTCCAGCGATTTTCCATCTTCTTGATACCGTCCGAAAAGTAATTTTCCGGAAGGTCTGTAAAATACTCCTCCGTGGCATCGATGATTTCCTCGCGTGAGCTGAATTTTTTATTGATGAACCATCTTTTGAGGTTTGCAGTAGCAGTGCATTCTGGCGGTCAAGGAGGTTACTTTTCACTCCACCTAGTACAGCTGAACAATTTAGAGAGGCTGTTGTGGTGTGAGTCTTTCCATGATGACTTGCCAAACGATACTGAACAAAAACGATAAAGCAATTTGATAGGAGTCACGCGTGATCTTTCAAAAAAAAAAAAGCCTATTGAAAATCAAACCTCACGATGAATCACCCTTTATAATTGGCTCTAAGTATAATACTCATGTGATTAGGATAATATGCCACGAAGATCAGGTTGTTCGTCGGGTTCATGGCTCTAGCAATGTCCTTCAACTCTAATTCAGTTCAGTGAACAGATCTAATTAGGTCTCAGGTTATTTGACTTCATTTCCACAAGTAAATGGCTGCCCCTATCGTCCTACTATCGAAAATAATCGCCAATTCTTTTTGGTAAATGCAGAACAACACTCGGAAGAGTTTCCGGCTTATGAAAATTTTATCTTTGGTGACTGGAACACCGCAATATCGTTTTATCTCGTATATGTTAGATCGCCGAAATAACTTCATCTTGTTGCAGATCTTTTTTAATGTCAAATATTACAACTGAAGTCACGTTGCCATTCTTTACGATAAGCTGTCTACTATTGAGCATATTAAAATGAATGTTTAGCAGTTGTTTACTTATGCGCAATTTGTTTAGAATAAACTCAATAACCATACGTTGTCGTATGTAAGTGTATTAGCCAGGCACCCGTGCATTGTGTCTTACTTTTGGTGAAATTATTGAAAGCATTATTAAACAGGGTGGTGTTAAAGTGCATCGCTTCTTATGGTAGATGTAGAAACAAAATTGTTTGTATGTTATCGGTTCTCACTGATTTCTTTTTTCGGTAACTCAAAGATAGTTTGAAACTCTTCTTTAGAAATGAAGCGGGTAGTTCTCTCTCGTTGGCGATGACATATTTGCCATAATTCCTTGAATCCTGTCTTTTCGAATTGCCAGTTCTCCATATCAATTCGAAAGTAGGAACTTTGTAAAAAATACATGGTTCGGGCCAATGACATCATTTGCCTTGTACACTTCCTGAAAAATCTGTTTTATGGCTGGCCTCTACTTTCTCTTGAGGATCCTCAATCACCAATCACAAGGAAATCACCATCGACAGTTTTTCCTAGAGTTAGGTCTGCTGTTTTTTGGTATAAGGTGAACTCACAAGATCATTTGTGTATATGTTAGATCGCCGAAATAACTGCATCTTGTTGCAGATCTTTACAGCTGAAGTCACATTGCCATTCTTTACGATGAGCTGTCTACTGTTGAGCATATTAAAATTAATGTTTAGCAGTTGTTGTTAGATACTTCGGGTTAAATTTTTTTATTAAATTTATACTTTACATCAGGAGTTGTAGAAAGATTGTTGGTGTAATAGACGTCGTTGCCCGGCATTTTTGGACCGCTGAGTGATAAGTATTCCCCGTCATCCAAAATGAATGATTTTCCACAAAAATTGTTGCACATCCCCCGACATTGTGATTTCACTTGCTTTACCTGCTCTTCAGTGTATCCCGGACTGCACTGCGTTTTTCTGATTTAAATGTTAAGTCGTTTTGAAGTTTTACAAATATTGGGTCATATAAATAGTCTCCGCGGTTGTTTTTGTACATTTTTGAAAAAAAAAAAATTTTCTTTATTCAAAATCAATTTCAATACATATTGGCCATTATTATCTATTGTCGTTTTCCGGAGAGCTTCATAATAGAAGTAGAGTACTACTTCCTACCACCTTCTGTGGTGCAAGGGTGCAAGGTCCGGGCTATACGATGGATGCATCAAAACTTTCCAACCAAACTCCGTCAATTTGTCTTGGGTCATCAAAAATGTGTGTGGCCTAGGATTATCATGATGGAAGACAACTCCCTTTCTGTTGGCCAATTCTGGTCGCTCTTTCTTGAAAGCTGCATTCAAACGTTCGAGTTATGCACAGTAGAGGATCGAATTGACCGTTTCGCCACATTCTAGCAGATCATAATAGACAATTCCCTTCTAATCTCACCAAACACTCAACATAACCTTATTTGTCGTCAATCCAGGTTCCATTTCGTTACGTTTCAGCAACGTTTCACTGATGGCTATTCGGTCAGTCAAATTTCTTTGCGTTAATTCATATCGCATCCAAACATCGAGTAGCCTGCTCGTTTTAGATGATTCCAAACTGTCATATGGTTGATGTTTAGTGCATCCGCTATCTCCAAACAGCTTTCGTGCCGGTCTTGTTCCATCAATTGCAAAATTTCACCGACTTTTTCAGTGACCAGGCCGACCAGTGCGGGGTGCATCTTTTACATCGAAATTTCCGGAACGGAATCGAACAAACCACTCCTAAGTCCGGCGTTCACTCACAGCATTCTCACCGTAAGCTGCACAAATTTTCGGCATGTTTTTGCAGCGGTTTTCCCTTTTTTATAGTAAAAAATCATCACATAGCGTATTTCTTCAGATATTTCATTCATATTCAAATCAGTATAACTTTTAACACGTGCAACGAATTACACAGCTGTCTTCACAAAAAATGTAGCCTGACATGTCACCTGATACAATCAGATTATTGTTTCCAGATAAATGGACCCCAACACCATCTATTGACAAAAAACCGCGGAGACTTTATATGACCCAATATGTCAATATTGATTTTTCTAGCTGCTCTGTTTAACTTATGCAGGCTTTATTGTTAAATGCGGGTTTAAGCTTCCGAATATTTTTCGTTGTCATAATATTCGGCTTTCTCCCAGAACCCGGCTTCCTTTTAATATTCAGAGTACTTAAAATTGCATAAATTGTTCTTCTGGGCACGCCTTCCGCCATAAAATGCACACAAGTAAACTCTTCAAGTTTTTTATAAAAAGTTGCAATACGCTCGATGCGATTTTACGCACTGATCGAACTTGGAAGCTGTTGCAAGTTAGATGTTAAAGGATGATGCAATCAACTGCATTAAGCGTAATAACTACCAGCAACTTAAAGGTAAAATAATAAAATGGTGGGCCATTGAAATAAGTGCAGATTTTTCGTTATAACCGTTATTTAAACGTTGATACATTCTCGATAATTTCTACACAATTATCTTCCTTTTATAGATTCTGGTGATACTTTTACTCTATGCATACAAGTGTATCCGTGCATTTTTATGCTAAGTTTGCATTCTGTAATATGTGGTGGTCGAATGTGCATGACCTTTGCTTCAAACTCTTGTTTCATTTCATATTCTGTGCTTTTTTTCACTAAGTCTTCAATTAGTCGATTTATACTTTTGTACTTCTGAAATCGGAACTAGTGTCTTTCTAGAAGTTTGTATTTTTCCAGATAATTGTACATAGAGCCTTTTGTTAGATATTTCGTTTTTCTAACCACCTTTGTACCATATATAGGCCGATTTATATTTTCAGTATTTGCGGGACTGTAGCTTGGTTCAGACTCATATTCACCAGTTGTGTTATTGTATTTCCTTATATTTTATGTATAGTTGTTTTTGAAACCGTGTGATTTTAGATCATTGACTCCAGGCGGTTTATTTTTTCTTAGTGGGGCGAGAATATTTTCCACTTCCCTCATTGTAATCTCTTTCATACACATTAAAGTTTGTACGCTGCTTACAGGTTTAAGAAAAACTCGATGATTACATAAATATACTCATGCGGTGTTAAATCCTTATCTCTTTTCATCCTAATTATACACTTCTTTTTCATTTCTTTTACAAATGAGTTTTTTTTTTTTTTTTTTTTGAAATAAAGAGTAGAGTTTTTTGTGAACTTCCGTTGTGAAGAAAGGGCACATGTATTTAATTCTCTTTTACTCGTTCATATTTTATCATAGTCGAGCTAGATTCATTATTGGGTTTTCTTTGGAACCTAACATGCGGTAATCGGTATTTCCGAAGTAAATGTTTTAGCATATTTATTTTCAAATCCAGCTTTGTCTTCTGTATCTGTTAGACATTGTATCATCTAAATTAGTTGATTTCTTGCTTACTGCCTACATCCACGAGCTTCCATGTTATTTTAGGGTTTGTTTTATTGTCTACAAATTGATGTCTATAATAACATGATTTTACAAATCTGATTGATTTATTTAGTTCGTTGCGAAATGTTTTGAATTGCCTTTCATATTCTTAGTTTCTTCTAATGTTTTTTATATTTTTTTGTATAGCCTGTCTCTTTTCCAGCATGCTTTCCTATCGTTAGTCATCCAGCATTTTCCATCATCTCGCACCTTTGTTTTTACTAATATTGTTGATAACGTAAGAATTTTAGTAAAATTGTGAGTATAGTTTTTATAGAAACTAATTTACATCTGTGATTTAATTTAAAATGTCGCAATTTTGTTTGTTTAGATTTCGTAATTACAGAAGGCTTATAATTTGTTGTTTTTTCTGTTTTTCTTCCATTCTTTTTTCACAGTCAGATACAAGTGCTATACTACTGCACCACCCGCCTGCGCCCTGGTGAAAAGCCAGTAAAAGGGTATTCATATCCGACTTTGGTTTCGTTGCAGAAGTGAATCATATTCGGCTTTGATGTTTCACAAAGATAAAACAAATACCATCTTGCTTGGTTTTGGTTTATACGAAACTAATGTTAGCGGTCCATCATATCAAAACATTGATGTTCCGACAGGTCTAGCTCGTGAATTATTGTTCAAACTAAAGACAAGTTATATGGTGTCTTCAGCAAGTTCTTTGCTAAAGAAGCAGATGTGAACCAGTTGTCACAAGTTACGTTTCTGTTGCTTCCATATGTATGAATTTTGTCAGTTCTTTTATGTAATAGTCTCCTAGAAGCAATCCTTGAGTTTGAGTACATTTTCCTAGGTAAGGAATTGCATCGATCATATATTGTGTGGCACTGTCACATTCCATTACTATTTTAATTCTATACCTGTTGGGTTTGTTGGGCATGTACATGCGATTCGTCCTCGGAATCCTAAAAGCTGCTCATCTATTGTTACATAGGCTCCCGGAATGTAATTAGAATGACAATTGCTTATGAAAGTTTTCTATATTTTTCTGATTGGTGTAAATGTATCAGCCATTCTTAGTTCTGGCCGCTAAGTTTTGTCATCCATACGAAGACATCTTATTAAAAAGTCAAACCTTTGCCTGCTCATCGCACTAACGTATCTATTTCTACAGTATGAACTGTAGAAAAGTTCATCTGTTGATGAGTGGTAATCTTTTAAAGCAGCTGTCAGTGTCAATACGCTAATCAAAGCTTGAATTTCGTCGGTGGTCGTTGAACGAAGGGTGGCTTTTAAAGTTGAATTTAGATTTTGACTGAGTTTTTAACGGGATTTCAATGTTTGTCCATTTTGTGATTTCCTCAAGAATTTTTGCTGGAAGCGTAAATATCAAAACACTGAAGAGGGTCGATATAGCTTTTATTTGCTCGAGTTGGACCTCTGGTGGCTCTAATAATTTGGGAAGCCAGTGTTCCGTTGCTTTTACTGTTTTTGGAAAAGTCCAACGTTGGCCGTTCTTACATTTCAATATTAAATGTTGAGGAACAATAATAGGATTTTGTATTACGTATGAGGTGGTTTGCGCAGCATTTTTAGTTTTTTTTTCTTTATTTTCTTCTTCCACATCTACATCTTTGAAATCACTTTGAACTTCATCTTCCAAGATATTTTCTTCCATTTCGCTGTCCGACCCATCAATATCTTTGTCACTCTCGAATGTTTCTTGGAACAATATATGTTATTGTGCATTTTATGTTTTTCATACAATATATCCTTGAAGACACATTAAAAAATATTCATAAATATTTACATACCTTCCAACACAAATTAGGAAAACAGATTATATATATATATATATTTTAATGTAACGTAAAAGCTAACGTACATCACTTCGACGTATAGGGGCTATTTTAATAAAGCTTATATATGTTTTACGATTAACTCAATAAATCGGCACGTGTGCCCCTTGCAAGATCTCCTTGTCGACTGAGTTGGCAAGAAGCAAAAGAACGGTGATGTAACACACAAACAAATTACAACGGTATATTTATAACTGAAAACGTTGTTTCGACGTACAGAACTTTAAACCCCGTCACCCTAGATCAACCATTAATATCAACATTACACGACCTACGCTACCTGCCAGTCTACCAAGACCATACACAATAGAAAAATTTAATATATAAAAATGTTGATTCATTGTGAGGTTTGATATATAATGTATGGTAAAATAAAACACATACATTTGAAAGTGAGCTTTAAATTTTTATTATCTGTTAAAAGAACAATTCATGGCATTCACTTTTTGAAAATGATATCATGTAAATGTTAGCTACGACTACGCCTGAGGTGGTCCATTCGGAAGGTCCAATTTTGGGCGACTCATTCGAGCATAGCGACTGGTATCTCGCTGATAACACGAGTAATGTTGGCTTCCAAAGGGTCAATCGTAGCTGATCCGAAGACCTGAGACTTTACATATCCCCAGAGAAAATAATCCAAAGGTGTGATATCGTACGATTTAGGCGGGCAATTTACCATAGCAAAACGTAAAATTAGGTGCCCACCAAAACTATTTCTCAACAAGTCCATTGTTTTACGCGCTGTATGGCTCGTAGCGCCGTCTTGTTGAAACCAGAGCTCATCGAGACCATGTGCTTGAATTTCAGGAAGCACATAATCCGTCAACATGGCGCGATAACGGTTACCATTGACGGTAACACTCTGCTTTGCCTTATTTTTGAATATGGACCAATGATTCCACCAGCCCATAAACCACACCATACCGTTATTTTTATTGGATGTAATGGTGGCTCTTGGTACTCCTCATGTTGCTCATCAGGCCAAATACGCCATCACAACAAAATTTCACGATAAAACACCGCATTTTCATTGAGTTTTTCCACAGCCCATTCACTGAAAATACGACGCAAATTGAAGTCGCCTGGCTTCAATTCTTGCATAAGTTGAATTTTGTACGCGTACGATGTGGTCTAACAGGTCGAGTATCATCCACTAATGTAAACTGGAACTCAAATTTGCGAATGGCAATAGTGGTTTTAGTAGGTCGATTATGCGCACCGTAAGTTCTTCGAATCGCACGAAAAACATTTCTCACAGAACGCTGATTTTCGTAATACTAGGTGGAGTGAAAAGTAACCTCCTTGGGAATGTAAAAAAAATTTTTTTTTTAAGTCTTTTTTATTTTATTCAATATAGTCCCCTTTTAGTTTGATACACTTATTCCAGCGATTTTCCATCTTCTTGATACCGTCCGAAAAGTAATTTTCCGGAAGGTCTGTAAAATACTCCTCCGTGGCATCGATGATTTCCTCGCGTGAGCTGAATTTTTTATTGATGAACCATCTTTTGAGGTTTGCAGTAGCAGTGCATTCTGGCGGTCAAGGAGGTTACTTTTCACTCCACCTAGTACAGCTGAACAATTTAGAGAGGCTGTTGTGGTGTGAGTCTTTCCATGATGACTTGCCAAACGATACTGAACAAAAACGATAAAGCAATTTGATAGGAGTCACGCGTGATCTTTCAAAAAAAAAAAGCCTATTGAAAATCAAACCTCACGATGAATCACCCTTTATAATTGGCTCTAAGTATAATACTCATGTGATTAGGATAATAAGCCACGAAGATCAGGTTGTTCGTCGGGTTCATGGCTCTAGCAATGTCCTTCAACTCTAATTCAGTTCAGTGAACAGATCTAATTAGGTCTCAGGTTATTTGACTTCATTTCCACAAGTAAATGGCTGCCCCTATCGTCCTACTATCGAAAATAATCGCCAATTCTTTTTGGTAAATGCAGAACAACACTCGGAAGAGTTTCCGGCTTATGAAAATTTTATCTTTGGTGACTGGAACACCGCAATATCGTTTTATCTCGTATATGTTAGATCGCCGAAATAACTTCATCTTGTTGCAGATCTTTTTTAATGTCAAATATTACAACTGAAGTCACGTTGCCATTCTTTACGATAAGCTGTCTACTATTGAGCATATTAAAATGAATGTTTAGCAGTTGTTTACTTATGCGCAATTTGTTTAGAATAAACTCAATAACCATACGTTGTCGTATGTAAGTGTATTAGCCAGGCACCCGTGCATTGTGTCTTACTTTTGGTGAAATTATTGAAAGCATTATTAAACAGGGTGGTGTTAAAGTGCATCGCTTCTTATGGGAGATGTAGAAACATAATTGTTTGTATGTTATCGGTTCTCACTGATTTCTTTTTTCGGTAACTCGAAGATAGTTTGAAACTCTTCTTTAGAAATGAAGCGGGTAGTTCTCTCTCGTTGGCGATGACATATTTGCCATAATTCCTTGAATCCTGTCTTTTCGAATTGCCAGTTCTCCATATCAATTCAAAAGTAGGAACTTTTTAAAAAATACATGGTTCGGGCCAATGACATCATTTGCCTTGTACACTTCCTGAAAAATCTGTTTTATGGCTGGCCTCTACTTTCTCTTGAGGATCCTCAATCACCAATCACAAGGAAATCACCATCGACAGTTTTTCCTAGAGTTAGGTCTGCTGTTTTTTGGTGTAAGGTGAACTCACAAGATCATTTGTGTATATGTTAGATCGCCGAAATAACTGCATCTTGTTGCAGATCTTTACAGCTGAAGTCACATTGCCATTCTTTACGATGAGCTGTCTACTGTTGAGCATATTAAAATTAATGTTTAGCAGTTGTTGTTAGATACTTCGGGTTAAATTTTTTTATTAAATTTATACTTTACATCAGGAGTTGTAGAAAGATTGTTGGTGTAATAGACGTCGTTGCCCGGCATTTTTGGACCGCTGAGTGATAAGTATTCCCCGTCATCCAAAATGAATGATTTTCCACAAAAATTGTTGCACATCCCCCGACATTGTGATTTCACTTGCTTTACCTGCTCTTCAGTGTATCCCGGACTGCACTGCGTTTTTCTGATTTAAATGTTAAGTCGTTTTGAAGTTTTACAAATATTGGGTCATATAAAAAGTCTCCGCGGTTGTTTTTGTACATTTTTGAAAAAAAAAAATTTTCTTTATTCAAAATCAATTTCAATACATATTGGCCATTATTATATATTCATAATAGAAGTAGAGTACTACTTCCTACCACCTTCTGTGGTGCAAGGGTGCAAGGTCCGGGCTATACGATGGATGCATCAAAACTTTCCAACCAAACTCCGTCAATTTGTCTTGGGTCATCAAAAATGTGTGTGGCCTAGGATTATCATGATGGAAGACAACTCCCTTTCTGTTGGCCAATTCTGGTCGCTCTTTCTTGAAAGCTGCATTCAAACGTTCGAGTTATGCACTGTAGAGGATCGAATTGACCGTTTCGCCACATTCTAGCAGCTCATAATAGACAATTCCCTTCTAATCTCACCAAACACTCAACATAACCTTATTTGTCGTCAATCCAGGCTTTGAAGTCGATTGTGGGCAGTCATTGGCCTTTGACCATGAGCGCTTGCGTTGAACATTCTCGTATTTAATCCATTTTTTATCGCTCGTAATGAATCTTTCCAAAAATGGTTCCATTTCGTTACGTTTCAGTAACGTTTCACTGGTGGCTATTCGGTCAATCAAATTTCTTTGCGTTAATTCATATCGCATCTAAACATCGAGTAGCCTGCTCGTTTTAGATGATTCCAAACTGTCATATGGTTGATGTTTAGTGCATCCGCTATCTCCAAACAGCTTTCGTGCCGGTCTTGTTCCATCAATTGCAAAATTTCACCGACTTTTTCAGTGACTGCATGTTTTTGCAGCGGTTTTCCCTTTTTTATAGTAAAAAATCATCACATAGCGTATTTCTTCAGATATTTCATTCATATTCAAATCAGTATAACTTTTAACACGTGCAACGAATTACACAGCTGTCTTCACAAAAAATGTAGCCTGACATGTCACCTGATACAATCAGATTATTGTTTCCAGATAAATGGACCCCAACACCATCTATTGACAAAAAACCGCGGAGACTTTATATGACCCAATATGTCAATATTGATTTTTCTAGCTGCTCTGTTTAACTTATGCAGGCTTTATTGTTAAATGCGGGTTTAAGCTTCCGAATATTTTTCGTTGTCATAATATTCGGCTTTCTCCCAGAACCCGGCTTCCTTTTAATATTCAGAGTACTTAAAATTGCATAAATTGTTCTTCTGGGCACGCCTTCCGCCATAAAATGCACACAAGTAAACTCTTCAAGTTTTTTATAAAAAGTTGCAATACGCTCGATGCGATTTTACGCACTGATCGAACTTGGAAGCTGTTGCAAGTTAGATGTTAAAGGATGATGCAATCAACTGCATTAAGCGTAATAACTACCAGCAACTTAAAGGTAAAATAATAAAATGGTGGGCCATTGAAATAAGTGCAGATTTTTCTTTATAACCGTTATTTAAACGTTGATACATTCTCGATAATTTCTACACAATTATCTTCCTTTTATAGATTCTGGTGATACTTTTACTCTATGCATACAAGTGTATCCGTGCATTTTTATGCTAAGTTTGCATTCTGTAATATGTGGTGGTCGAATGTGCATGACCTTTGCTTCAAACTCTTGTTTCATTTCATATTCTGTGCTTTTTTTCACTAAGTCTTCAATTAGTCGATTTATACTTTTGTACTTCTGAAATCGGAACTAGTGTCTTTCTAGAAGTTTGTATTTTTCCAGATAATTGTACATAGAGCCTTTTGTTAGATATTTCGTTTTTCTAACCACCTTTGTACCATATATAGGCCGATTTATATTTTCAGTATTTGCGGGACTGTAGCTTGGTTCAGACTCATATTCACCAGTTGTGTTATTGTATTTCCTTATATTTTATGTATAGTTGTTTTTGAAACCGTGTGATTTTAGATCATTGACTCCAGGCGGTTTATTTTTTCTTAGTGGGGCGAGAATATTTTCCACTTCCCTCATTGTAATCTCTTTCATACACATTAAAGTTTGTACGCTGCTTACAGGTTTAAGAAAAACTCGATGATTACATAAATATACTCATGCGGTGTTAAATCCTTATCTCTTTTCATCCTAATTATACACTTCTTTTTCATTTCTTTTACAAATGAGTTTTTTTTTTTTTTTTTTTTGAAATAAAGAGTAGAGTTTTTTGTGAACTTCCGTTGTGAAGAAAGGGCACATGTATTTAATTCTCTTTTACTCGTTCATATTTTATCATAGTCGAGCTAGATTCATTATTGGGTTTTCTTTGGAACCTAACATGCGGTAATCGGTATTTCCGAAGTAAATGTTTTAGCATATTTATTTTCAAATCCAGCTTTGTCTTCTGTATCTGTTAGACATTGTATCATCTAAATTAGTTAATTTCTTACTAACTGCCTACATCCACGAGCTTCCATGTTATTTTAGGGTTTGTTTTATTGTCTACAAATTGATGTCTATAATAACATGATTTTACAAATCTGATTGATTTATTTAGTTCGTTGCGAAATGTTTTGAATTGCCTTTCATATTCTTAGTTTCTTCTAATGTTTGTTATATTTTTTTGTATAGCCTGTCTCTTTTCCAGCATGCTTTCCTATCGTTAGTCATCCAGCATTTTCCATCATCTCGCACCTTTGTTTTTACTAATATTGTTGATAACGTAAGAATTTTAGTAAAATTGTGAGTATAGTTTTTATAGAAACTAATTTACATCTGTGATTTAATTTAAAATGTCGCAATTTTGTTTGTTTGGATTTCGTAATTACAGAAGGCTTATAATTTGTTGTTTTTTCTGTTTTTCTTCCATTCTTTTTTCACAGTCAGATACAAGTGCTATACTACTGCACCACCCGCCTGTGCCCTGGTGAAAAGCCAGTAAAAGGGTATTCATATCCGACTTTGGTTTCGTTGCAGAAGTGAATCATATTCGGCTTTGATGTTTCACAAAGATAAAACAAATACCATCTTGCTTGGTTTTGGTTTATACGAAACTAATGTTAGCGGTCCATCATATCAAAACATTGATGTTCCGACAGGTCTAGCTCGTGAATTATTGTTCCGTCTTCAGCAAGTTCTTTGCTAAAGAAGCAGATGTGAACCAGTTGTCACAAGTTACGTTTCTGTTGCTTCCATATGTATGAATTTTGTCAGTTCTTTTATGTAATAGTCTCCTAGAAGCAATCCTTGAGTTTGAGTACATTTTCCTAGGTAAGGAATTGCATCGATCATATATTGTGTGGCACTGTCACATTCCATTACTATTTTAATTCTATACCTGTTGGGTTTGTTGGGCATGTACATGCGATTCGTCCTCGGAATCCTAAAAGCTGCTCATCTATTGTTACATAGGCTCCCGGAATGTAATTAGAATGACAATTGCTTATGAAAGTTTTCTATATTTTTCTGATTGGTGTAAATGTATCAGCCACTCTTAGTTCTGGCCGCTCAGTTTTGTCATCCATACGAAGACACCTTATTAAAAAGTCAAACCTTTGCCTGCTCATCGCACTAACGTATCTATTTCTACAGTATGAACTGTAGAAAAGTTCATCTGTTGATGAGTGGTAATCTTTTAAAGCAGCTGTCAGTGTCAATACGCTAATCAAAGCTTGAATTTCGTCGGTGGTCGTTGAACGAAGGGTGGCTTTTAAAGTTGAATTTAGATTTTGACTGAGTTTTTAACGGGATTTCAATGTTTGTCCATTTTGTGATTTCCTCAAGAATTTTTGCTGGAAGCGTAAATATCAAAACACTGAAGAGGGTCGATATAGCTTTTATTTGCTCGAGTTGGACCTCTGGTGGCTCTAATAATTTGGGAAGCCAGTGTTCCGTTGCTTTTACTGTTTTTGGAAAAGTCCAACGTTGGCCGTTCTTACATTTCAATATTAAATGTTGAGGAACAATAATAGGATTTTGTATTACGTATGAGGTGGTTTGCGCAGCATTTTTAGTTTTTTTTTCTTTATTTTCTTCTTCCACATCTACATCTTTGAAATCACTTTGAACTTCATCTTCCAAGATATTTTCTTCCATTTCGCTGTCCGACCCATCAATATCTTTGTCACTCTCGAATGTTTCTTGGAACAATATATGTTATTGTTCATTTTATGTTTTTCATACAATATATCCTTGAAGACACATTAAAAAATATTCATAAATATTTACATACCTTCCAACACAAATTAGGAAAACAGATTATATATATATATATTTTAATGTAACGTAAAAGCTAACGTACATCACTTCGACGTATAGGGGCTATTTTAATAAAGCTTATATATGTTTTACGATTAACTCAATAAATCGGCACGTGTGCCCCTTGCAAGATCTCCTTGTCGACTGAGTTGGCAAGAAGCAAAAGAACGGTGATGTAACACACAAACAAATTACAACGGTATATTTATAACTGAAAACGTTGTTTCGACGTACAGAACTTTAAACCCCGTCACCCTAGATCAACCATTAATATCAACATTACACGACCTACGCTACCTGCCAGTCTACCAAGACCATACACAATAGAAAAATTTAATATATAAAAATGTTGATTCATTGTGAGGTTTGATATATAATGTATGGTAAAATAAAACACATACATTTGAAAGTGAGCTTTAAATTTTTATTATCTGTTAAAAGAACAATTCATGGCATTCACTTTTTGAAAATGATATCATGTAAATGTTAGCCACGACTACGCCTGAGGTGGTCCATTCGGAAGGTCCAATTTTGGGCGACTCATTCGAGCATAGCGACTGGTATCTCGCTGATAACACGAGTAATGTTGGCTTCCAAAGGGTCAATCGTAGCTGATCCGAAGACCTGAGACTTTACATATCCCCAGAGAAAATAATCCAAAGGTGTGATATCGTACGATTTAGGCGGGCAATTTACCATAGCAAAACGTAAAATTAGGTGCCCACCAAAACTATTTCTCAACAAGTCCATTGTTTTACGCGCTGTATGGCTCGTAGCGCCGTCTTGTTGAAACCAGAGCTCATCGAGACCATGTGCTTGAATTTCAGGAAGCACATAATCCGTCAACATGGCGCGATAACGGTTACCATTGACGGTAACATTCTGCTTTGCCTTATTTTTGAATATGGACCAATGATTCCACCAGCCCATAAACCACACCATACCGTTATTTTTAATGGATGTAATGGTGGCTCTTGGTACTCCTCATGTTGCTCATCAGGCCAAATACGCCATCACAACAAAATTTCACGATAAAACACCGCATTTTCATTGAGTTTTTCCACAGCCCATTCACTGAAAATACGACGCAAATTGAAGTCGCCTGGCTTCAATTCTTGCATAAGTTGAATTTTGTACGCGTACGATGTGGTCTAACAGGTCGAGTATCATCCACTAATGTAAACTGGAACTCAAATTTGCGAATGGCAATAGTGGTTTTAATAGGTCGATTATGCGCACCGTAAGTTCTTCGAATCGCACGAAAAACATTTCTCACAGAACGCTGATTTTCGTAATACTAGGTGGAGTGAAAAGTAACCTCCTTGGGAATGTAAAAAAAATTTTTTTTTTAAGTCTTTTTTATTTTATTCAATATAGTCCCCTTTTAGTTTGATACACTTATTCCAGCGATTTTCCATCTTCTTGATACCGTCCGAAAAGTAATTTTCCGGAAGGTCTGTAAAATACTCCTCCGTGGCATCGATGATTTCCTCGCGTGAGCTGAATTTTTTATTGATGAACCATCTTTTGAGGTTTGCAGTAGCAGTGCATTCTGGCGGTCAAGGAGGTTACTTTTCACTCCACCTAGTACAGCTGAACAATTTAGAGACGCTGTTGTGGTGTGAGTCTTTCCATGATGACTTGCCAAACGATACTGAACAAAAACGATAAAGCAATTTGATAGGAGTCACGCGTGATCTTTCAAAAAAAAAAAGCCTATTGAAAATCAAACCTCACGATGAATCACCCTTTATAATTGGCTCTAAGTATAATACTCATGTGATTAGGATAATATGCCACGAAGATCAGGTTGTTCGTCGGGTTCATGGCTCTAGCAATGTCCTTCAACTCTAATTCAGTTCAGTGAACAGATCTAATTAGGTCTCAGGTTATTTGACTTCATTTCCACAAGTAAATGGCTGCCCCTATCGTCCTACTATCGAAAATAATCGCCAATTCTTTTTGGTAAATGCAGAACAACACTCGGAAGAGTTTCCGGCTTATGAAAATTTTATCTTTGGTGACTGGAACACCGCAATATCGTTTTATCTCGTATATGTTAGATCGCCGAAATAACTTCATCTTGTTGCAGATCTTTTTTAATGTCAAATATTACAACTGAAGTCACGTTGCCATTCTTTACGATAAGCTGTCTACTATTGAGCATATTAAAATGAATGTTTAGCAGTTGTTTACTTATGCGCAATTTGTTTAGAATAAACTCAATAACCATACGTTGTCGTATGTAAGTGTATTAGCCAGGCACCCGTGCATTGTGTCTTACTTTTGGTGAAATTATTGAAAGCATTATTAAACAGGGTGGTGTTAAAGTGCATCGCTTCTTATGGGAGATGTAGAAACATAATTGTTTGTATGTTATCGGTTCTCACTGATTTCTTTTTTCGGTAACTCGAAGATAGTTTGAAACTCTTCTTTAGAAATGAAGCGGGTAGTTCTCTCTCGTTGGCGATGACATATTTGCCATAATTCCTTGAATCCTGTCTTTTCGAATTGCCAGTTCTCCATATCAATTCAAAAGTAGGAACTTTTTAAAAAATACATGGTTCGGGCCAATGACATCATTTGCCTTGTACACTTCCTGAAAAATCTGTTTTATGGCTGGCCTCTACTTTCTCTTGAGGATCCTCAATCACCAATCACAAGGAAATCACCATCGACAGTTTTTCCTAGAGTTAGGTCTGCTGTTTTTTGGTGTAAGGTGAACTCACAAGATCATTTGTGTATATGTTAGATCGCCGAAATAACTGCATCTTGTTGCAGATCTTTACAGCTGAAGTCACATTGCCATTCTTTACGATGAGCTGTCTACTGTTGAGCATATTAAAATTAATGTTTAGCAGTTGTTGTTAGATACTTCGGGTTAAATTTTTTTATTAAATTTATACTTTACATCAGGAGTTGTAGAAAGATTGTTGGTGTAATAGACGTCGTTGCCCGGCATTTTTGGACCGCTGAGTGATAAGTATTCCCCGTCATCCAAAATGAATGATTTTCCACAAAAATTGTTGCACATCCCCCGACATTGTGATTTCACTTGCTTTACCTGCTCTTCAGTGTATCCCGGACTGCACTGCGTTTTTCTGATTTAAATGTTAAGTCGTTTTGAAGTTTTACAAATATTGGGTCATATAAAAAGTCTCCGCGGTTGTTTTTGTACATTTTTGAAAAAAAAAAATTTTCTTTATTCAAAATCAATTTCAATACATATTGGCCATTATTATATATTCATAATAGAAGTAGAGTACTACTTCCTACCACCTTCTGTGGTGCAAGGGTGCAAGGTCCGGGCTATACGATGGATGCATCAAAACTTTCCAACCAAACTCCGTCAATTTGTCTTGGGTCATCAAAAATGTGTGTGGCCTAGGATTATCATGATGGAAGACAACTCCCTTTCTGTTGGCCAATTCTGGTCGCTCTTTCTTGAAAGCTGCATTCAAACGTTCGAGTTATGCACTGTAGAGGATCGAATTGACCGTTTCGCCACATTCTAGCAGCTCATAATAGACAATTCCCTTCTAATCTCACCAAACACTCAACATAACCTTATTTGTCGTCAATCCAGGCTTTGAAGTCGATTGTGGGCAGTCATTGGCCTTTGACCATGAGCGCTTGCGTTGAACATTCTCGTATTTAATCCATTTTTTATCGCTCGTAATGAATCTTTCCAAAAATGGTTCCATTTCGTTACGTTTCAGTAACGTTTCACTGGTGGCTATTCGGTCAATCAAATTTCTTTGCGTTAATTCATATCGCATCTAAACATCGAGTAGCCTGCTCGTTTTAGATGATTCCAAACTGTCATATGGTTGATGTTTAGTGCATCCGCTATCTCCAAACAGCTTTCGTGCCGGTCTTGTTCCATCAATTGCAAAATTTCACCGACTTTTTCAGTGACTGCATGTTTTTGCAGCGGTTTTCCCTTTTTTATAGTAAAAAATCATCACATAGCGTATTTCTTCAGATATTTCATTCATATTCAAATCAGTATAACTTTTAACACGTGCAACGAATTACACAGCTGTCTTCACAAAAAATGTAGCCTGACATGTCACCTGATACAATCAGATTATTGTTTCCAGATAAATGGACCCCAACACCATCTATTGACAAAAAACCGCGGAGACTTTATATGACCCAATATGTCAATATTGATTTTTCTAGCTGCTCTGTTTAACTTATGCAGGCTTTATTGTTAAATGCGGGTTTAAGCTTCCGAATATTTTTCGTTGTCATAATATTCGGCTTTCTCCCAGAACCCGGCTTCCTTTTAATATTCAGAGTACTTAAAATTGCATAAATTGTTCTTCTGGGCACGCCTTCCGCCATAAAATGCACACAAGTAAACTCTTCAAGTTTTTTATAAAAAGTTGCAATACGCTCGATGCGATTTTACGCACTGATCGAACTTGGAAGCTGTTGCAAGTTAGATGTTAAAGGATGATGCAATCAACTGCATTAAGCGTAATAACTACCAGCAACTTAAAGGTAAAATAATAAAATGGTGGGCCATTGAAATAAGTGCAGATTTTTCTTTATAACCGTTATTTAAACGTTGATACATTCTCGATAATTTCTACACAATTATCTTCCTTTTATAGATTCTGGTGATACTTTTACTCTATGCATACAAGTGTATCCGTGCATTTTTATGCTAAGTTTGCATTCTGTAATATGTGGTGGTCGAATGTGCATGACCTTTGCTTCAAACTCTTGTTTCATTTCATATTCTGTGCTTTTTTTCACTAAGTCTTCAATTAGTCGATTTATACTTTTGTACTTCTGAAATCGGAACTAGTGTCTTTCTAGAAGTTTGTATTTTTCCAGATAATTGTACATAGAGCCTTTTGTTAGATATTTCGTTTTTCTAACCACTTTTGTACCATATATAGGCCGATTTATATTTTCAGTATTTGCGGGACTGTAGCTTGGTTCAGACTCATATTCACCAGTTGTGTTATTGTATTTCCTTATATTTTATGTATAGTTGTTTTTGAAACCGTGTGATTTTAGATCATTGACTCCAGGCGGTTTATTTTTTCTTAGTGGGGCGAGAATATTTTCCACTTCCCTCATTGTAATCTCTTTCATACACATTAAAGTTTGTACGCTGCTTACAGGTTTAAGAAAAACTCGATGATTACATAAATATACTCATGCGGTGTTAAATCCTTATCTCTTTTCATCCTAATTATACACTTCTTTTTCATTTCTTTTACAAATGAGTTTTTTTTTTTGAAATAAAGAGTAGAGTTTTTTGTGAACTTCCGTTGTGAAGAAAGGGCACATGTATTTAATTCTCTTTTACTCGTTCATATTTTATCATAGTCGAGCTAGATTCATTATTGGGTTTTCTTTGGAACCTAACATGCGGTAATCGGTATTTCCGAAGTAAATGTTTTAGCATATTTATTTTCAAATCCAGCTTTGTCTTCTGTATCTGTTAGACATTGTATCATCTAAATTAGTTGATTTCTTACTAACTGCCTACATCCACGAGCTTCCATGTTATTTTAGGGTTTGTTTTATTGTCTACAAATTGATGTCTATAATAACATGATTTTACAAATCTGATTGATTTATTTAGTTCGTTGCGAAATGTTTTGAATTGCCTTTCATATTCTTAGTTTCTTCTAATGTTTGTTATATTTTTTTGTATAGCCTGTCTCTTTTCCAGCATGCTTTCCTATCGTTAGTCATCCAGCATTTTCCATCATCTCGCACCTTTGTTTTTACTAATATTGTTGATAACGTAAGAATTTTAGTAAAATTGTGAGTATAGTTTTTATAGAAACTAATTTACATCTGTGATTTAATTTAAAATGTCGCAATTTTGTTTGTTTGGATTTCGTAATTACAGAAGGCTTATAATTTGTTGTTTTTTCTGTTTTTCTTCCATTCTTTTTTCACAGTCAGATACAAGTGCTATACTACTGCACCACCCGCCTGCGCCCTGGTGAAAAGCCAGTACAAGGGTATTCATATCCGACTTTGGTTTCGTTGCAGAAGTGAATCATATTCGGCTTTGATGTTTCACAAAGATAAAACAAATACCATCTTGCTTGGTTTTGGTTTATACGAAACTAATGTTAGCGGTCCATCATATCAAAACATTGATGTTCCGACAGGTCTAGCTCGTGAATTATTGTTCCGTCTTCAGCAAGTTCTTTGCTAAAGAAGCAGATGTGAACCAGTCACAAGTTACGTTTCTGTTGCTTCCATATGTATGAATTTTGTCAGTTCTTTTATGTAATAGTCTCCTAGAAGCAATCCTTGAGTTTGAGTACATTTTCCTAGGTAAGGAATTGCATCGATCATATATTGTGTGGCACTGTCACATTCCATTACTATTTTAATTCTATACCTGTTGGGTTTGTTGGGCATGTACATGCGATTCGTCCTCGGAATCCTAAAAGCTGCTCATCTATTGTTACATAGGCTCCCGGAATGTAATTAGAATGACAATTGCTTATGAAAGTTTTCTATATTTTTCTGATTGGTGTAAATGTATCAGCCACTCTTAGTTCTGGCCGCTCAGTTTTGTCATCCATACGAAGACACCTTATTAAAAAGTCAAACCTTTGCCTGCTCATCGCACTAACGTATCTATTTCTACAGTATGAACTGTAGAAAAGTTCATCTGTTGATGAGTGGTAATCTTTTAAAGCAGCTGTCAGTGTCAATACGCTAATCAAAGCTTGATTTCGTCGGTGGTCGTTGAACGAAGGGTGGCTTTTAAAGTTGAATTTAGATTTTGACTGAGTTTTTAACGGGATTTCAATGTTTGTCCATTTTGTGATTTCCTCAAGAATTTTTGCTGGAAGCGTAAATATCAAAACACTGAAGAGGGTCGATATAGCTTTTATTTGCTCGAGTTGGACCTCTGGTGGCTCTAATAATTTGGGAAGCCAGTGTTCCGTTGCTTTTACTGTTTTTGGAAAAGTCCAACGTTGGCCGTTCTTACATTTCAATATTAAATGTTGAGGAACAATAATAGGATTTTGTATTACGTATGAGGTGGTTTGCGCAGCATTTTTAGTTTTTTTTTCTTTATTTTCTTCTTCACATCTACATCTTTGAAATCACTTTGAACTTCATCTTCCAAGATATTTTCTTCCATTTCGCTGTCCGACCCATCAATATCTTTGTCACTCTCGAATGTTTCTTGGAACAATATATGTTATTGTTCATTTTATGTTTTTCATACAATATATCCCTTGAAGACACATTAAAAAATATTCATAAATATTTACATACCTTCCAACACAAATTAGGAAAACAGATAATATATATATATATTGTAACGTAAAAGCTAACGTACATCACTTCGACGTATAGGGGCTATTTTAATAAAGCTTATATATGTTTTACGATTAACTCAATAAATCGGCACGTGTGCCCCTTGCAAGATCTCCTTGTCGACTGAGTTGGCAAGAAGCAAAAGAACGGTGATGTAACACACAAACAAATTACAACGGTATATTTATAACTGAAAACGTTGTTTCGACGTACAGAACTTTAAACCCCGTCACCCTAGATCAACCATTAATATCAACATTACACGACCTACGCTACCTGCCAGTCTACCAAGACCATACACAATAGAAAAATTTAATATATAAAAATGTTGATTCATTGTGAGGTTTGATATATAATGTATGGTAAAATAAAACACATACATTTGAAAGTGAGCTTTAAATTTTTATTATCTGTTAAAAGAACAATTCATGGCATTCACTTTTTGAAAATGATATCATGTAAATGTTAGCCACGACTACGCCTGAGGTGGTCCATTCGGAAGGTCCAATTTTGGGCGACTCATTCGAGCATAGCGACTGGTATCTCGCTGATAACACGAGTAATGTTGGCTTCCAAAGGGTCAATCGTAGCTGATCCGAAGACCTGAGACTTTACATATCCCCAGAGAAAATAATCCAAAGGTGTGATATCGTACGATTTAGGCGGGCAATTTACCATAGCAAAACGTAAAATTAGGTGCCCACCAAAACTATTTCTCAACAAGTCCATTGTTTTACGCGCTGTATGGCTCGTAGCGCCGTCTTGTTGAAACCAGAGCTCATCGAGACCATGTGCTTGAATTTCAGGAAGCACATAATCCGTCAACATGGCGCGATAACGGTTACCATTGACGGTAACACTCTGCTTTGCCTTATTTTTGAATATGGACCAATGATTCCACCAGCCCATAAACCACACCATACCGTTATTTTTAATGGATGTAATGGTGGCTCTTGGTACTCCTCATGTTGCTCATCAGGCCAAATACGCCATCACAACAAAATTTCACGATAAAACACCGCATTTTCATTGAGTTTTTCCACAGCCCATTCACTGAAAATACGACGCAAATTGAAGTCGCCTGGCTTCAATTCTTGCATAAGTTGAATTTTGTACGCGTACGATGTGGTCTAACAGGTCGAGTATCATCCACTAATGTAAACTGGAACTCAAATTTGCGAATGGCAATAGTGGTTTTAGTAGGTCGATTATGCGCACCGTAAGTTCTTCGAATCGCACGAAAAACATTTCTCACAGAACGCTGATTTTCGTAATACTAGGTGGAGTGAAAAGTAACCTCCTTGGGAATGTAAAAAAAATTTTTTTTTAAGTCTTTTTTATTTTATTCAATATAGTCCCCTTTTAGTTTGATACACTTATTCCAGCGATTTTCCATCTTCTTGATACCGTCCGAAAAGTAATTTTCCGGAAGGTCTGTAAAATACTCCTCCGTGGCATCGATGATTTCCTCGCGTGAGCTGAATTTTTTATTGATGAACCATCTTTTGAGGTTTGCAGTAGCAGTGCATTCTGGCAGTCAAGGAGGTTACTTTTCACTCCACCTAGTACAGCTGAACAATTTAGAGACGCTATTGTGGTGTGAGTCTTTCCATGATGACTTGCCAAACGATACTGAACAAAAACGATAAAGCAATTTGATAGGAGTCACGCGTGATCTTTCAAAAAAAAAAAGCCTATTGAAAATCAAACCTCACGATGAATCACCCCTTATAATTGGCTCTAAGTATAATACTCATGTGATTAGGATAATAAGCCACGAAGATCAGGTTGTTCGTCGGGTTCCTTCAACTCTAATTCAGTTCAGTGAACAGATCTAATTAGGTCTCAGGTTATTTGACTTCATTTCCACAAGTAAATGGCTGCCCCTATCGTCCTACTATCGAAAATAATCGCCAATTCTTTTTGGTAAATGCAGAACAACACTCGGAAGAGTTTCCGGCTTATGAAAATTTTATCTTTGGTAACTGGAACACCGCAATATCGTTTTATCTCGTATATGTTAGATCGCCGAAATAACTGCATCTTGTTGCAGATCTTTTTTAATGTCAAATATTACAACTGAAGTCACGTTGCCATTCTTTACGATGAGCTGTCTACTATTGAGCATATTAAAATGAATGTTTAGCAGTTGTTTACTTATGCGCGGTTTGTTAAGAATAAACTCAATAACCATACGTTGTCGTATGTAAGTGTATTAGCCAGGCACCCGTGCATTGTGTCTTACTTTTGGTGAAATTATTGAAAGCATTATTAAACAGGGTGGTGTTAAAGTGCATCGCTTCTTATGGGAGATGTAGAAACAAAATTGTTTGTATGCTATCGGTTCTCACTGTTTTCTTTTTTGGTAACTCAAAGATAGTTTGAAACTCTTCTTTAGAAATGAAGCGGGTAGTTCTCTCTCGTTGGCGATGACATATTTGCCATAATTCCTTGAATCCTGTGTTTTCGAATTGCCAGTTCTCCATATCAATTCGAAAGTAGGAACTTTGTAAAAAATACATGGTTCGGGCCAATGACATCATTTGCCTTGTACACTTCCTGAAAAATCTGTTTTATGGCTGGCCTCTACTTTCTCTTGAGGATCCTCAATCACCAATCACAAGGAAATCACCATCGACAGTTTTTCCTAGAGTTAGGTCTGCTGTTTTTTGGTGTAAGGTGAACTCACAAGATCATTTGTGTATATGTTAGATCGCCGAAATAACTGCATCTTGTTGCAGATCTTTACAGCTGAAGTCACATTGCCATTCTTTACGATGAGCTGTCTACTGTTGAGCATATTAAAATTAATGTTTAGCAGTTGTTGTTAGATACTTCGGGTTAAATTTTTTTATTAAATTTATACTTTACATCAGGAGTTGTAGAAAGATTGTTGGTGTAATAGACGTCGTTGCCCGGCATTTTTGGACCGCTGAGTGATAAGTATTCCCCGTCATCCAAAATGAATGATTTTCCACAAAAATTGTTGCACATCCCCCGACATTGTGATTTCCCTTGCTTTACCTGCTCTTCAGTGTATCCCGGACTGCACTGCGTTTTTCTGATTTAAATGTTAAGTCGTTTTGAAGTTTTACAAATATTGGGTCATATAAAAAGTCTCCGCGGTTGTTTTTGTACATTTTTGAAAAAAAAAATTTTTCTTTATTCAAAATCAATTTCAATACATATTGGCCATTATTATCTATTGTCATTTTCCGGATAGCTTCATAATAGAAGTAGAGTACTACTTCCTACCACCTTCTGTGGTGCAAGGGTGCAAGGTCCGGGCTATACGATGGATGCATCAAAACTTTCCAACCAAACTCCGTCAATTTGTCTTGGGTCATCAAAAATGTGTGTGGCCTAGGATTATCATGATGGAAGACAACTCCCTTTCTGTTGGCCAATTCTGGTCGCTCTTTCTTGAAAGCTGCATTCAAACGTTCGAGTTATGCACAGTAGAGGATCGAATTGACCGTTTCGCCACATTCTAGCAGCTCATAATAGACAATTCCCTTCTAATCTCACCAAACACTCAACATAACCTTATTTGTCGTCAATCCAGGCTTTGAAGTCGATTGTGGGCAGTCATTGGCCTTTGACCATGAGCGCTTGCGTTGAACATTCTCGTATTTAATCCATTTTTTATCGCCCGTAATGAATCTTTCCAAAAATGGTTCCATTTCGTTACGTTTCAGCAACGTTTCAATGATGGCTATTCGGTCAATCAAATTTCTTTGCGTTAATTCATATCGCATCTAAACATCGAGTAGCCTGCTCGTTTTAGATGATTCCAAACTGTCATATGGTTGATGTTTAGTGCATCCGCTATCTCCAAACAGCTTTCGTGCCGGTCTTGTTCCATCAATTGCAAAATTTCACCGACTTTTTCAGTGACCAGGCCGACCAGTGCGGGGTGCATCTTTTACATCGAAATTTCCGGAACGGAATCGAACAAACCACTCCTAAGTCCGGCGTTCACTCACAGCATTCTCACCGTAAGCTGCTCAAATTTTCGGCATGTTTTTGCAGCGGTTTTCCCTTTTTTATAGTAAAAAATCATCACATAGCGTATTTCTTCAGATATTTCATTCATATTCAAATCAGTATAACTTTTAACACGTGCAACGAATTACACAGCTGTCTTCACAAAAAATGTAGCCTGACATGTCACCTGATACAATCAGATTATTGTTTCCAGATAAATGGACCCCAACACCATCTATTGACAAAAAACCGCGGAGACTTTATATGACCCAATATGTCAATATTGATTTTTCTAGCTGCTCTGTTTAACTTATGCAGGCTTTATTGTTAAATGCGGGTTTAAGCTTCCGAATATTTTTCGTTGTCATAATATTCGGCTTTCTCCCAGAACCCGGCTTCCTTTTAATATTCAGAGTACTTAAAATTGCATAAATTGTTCTTCTGGGCACGCCTTCCGCCATAAAATGCACACAAGTAAACTCTTCAAGTTTTTTATAAAAAGTTGCAATACGCTCGATGCGATTTTACGCACTGATCGAACTTGGAAGCTGTTGCAAGTTAGATGTTAAAGGATGATGCAATCAACTGCATTAAGCGTAATAACTACCAGCAACTTAAAGATAAAATAATAAAATGGTGGGCCATTGAAATAAGTGCAGATTTTTCGTTATAACCGTTATTTAAACGTTGATACATTCTCGATAATTTCTACACAATTATCTTCCTTTTATAGATTCTGGTGATACTTTTACTCTATGCATACAAGTGTATCCGTGCATTTTTATGCTAAGTTTGCATTCTGTAATATGTGGTGGTCGAATGTGCATGACCTTTGCTTCAAACTCTTGTTTCATTTCATATTCTGTGCTTTTTTTCACTAAGTCTTCAATTAGTCGATTTATACTTTTGTACTTCTGAAATCGGAACTAGTGTCTTTCTAGAAGTTTGTATTTTTCCAGATAATTGTACATAGAGCCTTTTGTTAGATATTTCGTTTTTCTAACCACCTTTGTACCATATATAGGCCGATTTATATTTTCAGTATTTGCGGGACTGTAGCTTGGTTCAGACTCATATTCACCAGTTGTGTTATTGTATTTCCTTATATTTTATGTATAGTTGTTTTTGAAACCGTGTGATTTTAGATCATTGACTCCAGGCGGTTTATTTTTTCTTAGTGGGGCGAGAATATTTTCCACTTCCCTCATTGTAATCTCTTTCATACACATTAAAGTTTGTACGCTGCTTACAGGTTTAAGAAAAACTCGATGATTACATAAATATACTCATGCGGTGTTAAATCCTTATCTCTTTTCATCCTAATTATACACTTCTTTTTCATTTCTTTTACAAATGAGTTTTTTTTTTTTTTTTTTTGAAATAAAGAGTAGAGTTTTTTGTGAACTTCCGTTGTGAAGAAAGGGCACATGTATTTAATTCTCTTTTACTCGTTCATATTTTATCATAGTCGAGCTAGATTCATTATTGGGTTTTCTTTGGAACCTAACATGCGGTAATCGGTATTTCCGAAGTAAATGTTTTAGCATATTTATTTTCAAATCCAGCTTTGTCTTCTGTATCTGTTAGACATTGTATCATCTAAATTAGTTGATTTCTTGCTTACTGCCTACATCCACGAGCTTCCATGTTATTTTAGGGTTTGTTTTATTGTCTACAAATTGATGTCTATAATAACATGATTTTACAAATCTGATTGATTTATTTAGTTCGTTGCGAAATGTTTTGAATTGCCTTTCATATTCTTAGTTTCTTCTAATGTTTTTTATATTTTTTTGTATAGCCTGTCTCTTTTCCAGCATGCTTTCCTATCGTTAGTCATCCAGCATTTTCCATCATCTCGCACCTTTGTTTTTACTAATATTGTTGATAACGTAAGAATTTTAGTAAAATTGTGAGTATAGTTTTTATAGAAACTAATTTACATCTGTGATTTAATTTAAAATGTCGCAATTTTGTTTGTTTAGATTTCGTAATTACAGAAGGCTTATAATTTGTTGTTTTTTCTGTTTTTCTTCCATTCTTTTTTCACAGTCAGATACAAGTGCTATACTACTGCACCACCCGCCTGCGCCCTGGTGAAAAGCCAGTAAAAGGGTATTCATATCCGACTTTGGTTTCGTTGCAGAAGTGAATCATATTCGGCTTTGATGTTTCACAAAGATAAAACAAATACCATCTTGCTTGGTTTTGGTTTATACGAAACTAATGTTAGCGGTCCATCATATCAAAACATTGATGTTCCGACAGGTCTAGCTCGTGAATTATTGTTCAAACTAAAGACAAGTTATATGGTGTCTTCAGCAAGTTCTTTGCTAAAGAAGCAGATGTGAACCAGTTGTCACAAGTTACGTTTCTGTTGCTTCCATATGTATGAATTTTGTCAGTTCTTTTATGTAATAGTCTCCTAGAAGCAATCCTTGAGTTTGAGTACATTTTCCTAGGTAAGGAATTGCATCGATCATATATTGTGTGGCACTGTCACATTCCATTACTATTTTAATTCTATACCTGTTGGGTTTGTTGGGCATGTACATGCGATTCGTCCTCGGAATCCTAAAAGCTGCTCATCTATTGTTACATAGGCTCCCGGAATGTAATTAGAATGACAATTGCTTATGAAAGTTTTCTATATTTTTCTGATTGGTGTAAATGTATCAGCCATTCTTAGTTCTGGCCGCTAAGTTTTGTCATCCATACGAAGACATCTTATTAAAAAGTCAAACCTTTGCCTGCTCATCGCACTAACGTATCTATTTCTACAGTATGAACTGTAGAAAAGTTCATCTGTTGATGAGTGGTAATCTTTTAAAGCAGCTGTCAGTGTCAATACGCTAATCAAAGCTTGAATTTCGTCGGTGGTCGTTGAACGAAGGGTGGCTTTTAAAGTTGAATTTAGATTTTGACTGAGTTTTTAACGGGATTTCAATGTTTGTCCATTTTGTGATTTCCTCAAGAATTTTTGCTGGAAGCGTAAATATCAAAACACTGAAGAGGGTCGATATAGCTTTTATTTGCTCGAGTTGGACCTCTGGTGGCTCTAATAATTTGGGAAGCCAGTGTTCCGTTGCTTTTACTGTTTTTGGAAAAGTCCAACGTTGGCCGTTCTTACATTTCAATATTAAATGTTGAGGAACAATAATAGGATTTTGTATTACGTATGAGGTGGTTTGCGCAGCATTTTTAGTTTTTTTTTCTTTATTTTCTTCTTCCACATCTACATCTTTGAAATCACTTTGAACTTCATCTTCCAAGATATTTTCTTCCATTTCGCTGTCCGACCCATCAATATCTTTGTCACTCTCGAATGTTTCTTGGAACAATATATGTTATTGTTCATTTTATGTTTTTCATACAATATATCCTTGAAGACACATTAAAAAATATTCATAAATATTTACATACCTTCCAACACAAATTAGGAAAACAGATTATATATATATATATTTTAATGTAACGTAAAAGCTAACGTACATCACTTCGACGTATAGGGGCTATTTTAATAAAGCTTATATATGTTTTACGATTAACTCAATAAATCGGCACGTGTGCCCCTTGCAAGATCTCCTTGTCGACTGAGTTGGCAAGAAGCAAAAGAACGGTGATGTAACACACAAACAAATTACAACGGTATATTTATAACTGAAAACGTTGTTTCGACGTACAGAACTTTAAACCCCGTCACCCTAGATCAACCATTAATATCAACATTACACGACCTACGCTACCTGCCAGTCTACCAAGACCATACACAATAGAAAAATTTAATATATAAAAATGTTGATTCATTGTGAGGTTTGATATATAATGTATGGTAAAATAAAACACATACATTTGAAAGTGAGCTTTAAATTTTTATTATCTGTTAAAAGAACAATTCATGGCATTCACTTTTTGAAAATGATATCATGTAAATGTTAGCCACGACTACGCCTGAGGTGGTCCATTCGGAAGGTCCAATTTTGGGCGACTCATTCGAGCATAGCGACTGGTATCTCGCTGATAACACGAGTAATGTTGGCTTCCAAAGGGTCAATCGTAGCTGATCCGAAGACCTGAGACTTTACATATCCCCAGAGAAAATAATCCAAAGGTGTGATATCGTACGATTTAGGCGGGCAATTTACCATAGCAAAACGTAAAATTAGGTGCCCACCAAAACTATTTCTCAACAAGTCCATTGTTTTACGCGCTGTATGGCTCGTAGCGCCGTCTTGTTGAAACCAGAGCTCATCGAGACCATGTGCTTGAATTTCAGGAAGCACATAATCCGTCAACATGGCGCGATAACGGTTACCATTGACGGTAACACTCTGCTTTGCCTTATTTTTGAATATGGACCAATGATTCCACCAGCCCATAAACCACACCATACCGTTATTTTTAATGGATGTAATGGTGGCTCTTGGTACTCCTCATGTTGCTCATCAGGCCAAATACGCCATCACAACAAAATTTCACGATAAAACACCGCATTTTCATTGAGTTTTTCCACAGCCCATTCACTGAAAATACGACGCAAATTGAAGTCGCCTGGCTTCAATTCTTGCATAAGTTGAATTTTGTACGCGTACGATGTGGTCTAACAGGTCGAGTATCATCCACTAATGTAAACTGGAACTCAAATTTGCGAATGGCAATAGTGGTTTTAGTAGGTCGATTATGCGCACCGTAAGTTCTTCGAATCGCACGAAAAACATTTCTCACAGAACGCTGATTTTCGTAATACTAGGTGGAGTGAAAAGTAACCTCCTTGGGAATGTAAAAAAAATTTTTTTTTAAGTCTTTTTTATTTTATTCAATATAGTCCCCTTTTAGTTTGATACACTTATTCCAGCGATTTTCCATCTTCTTGATACCGTCCGAAAAGTAATTTTCCGGAAGGTCTGTAAAATACTCCTCCGTGGCATCGATGATTTCCTCGCGTGAGCTGAATTTTTTATTGATGAACCATCTTTTGAGGTTTGCAGTAGCAGTGCATTCTGGCAGTCAAGGAGGTTACTTTTCACTCCACCTAGTACAGCTGAACAATTTAGAGACGCTATTGTGGTGTGAGTCTTTCCATGATGACTTGCCAAACGATACTGAACAAAAACGATAAAGCAATTTGATAGGAGTCACGCGTGATCTTTCAAAAAAAAAAAGCCTATTGAAAATCAAACCTCACGATGAATCACCCCTTATAATTGGCTCTAAGTATAATACTCATGTGATTAGGATAATAAGCCACGAAGATCAGGTTGTTCGTCGGGTTCCTTCAACTCTAATTCAGTTCAGTGAACAGATCTAATTAGGTCTCAGGTTATTTGACTTCATTTCCACAAGTAAATGGCTGCCCCTATCGTCCTACTATCGAAAATAATCGCCAATTCTTTTTGGTAAATGCAGAACAACACTCGGAAGAGTTTCCGGCTTATGCAAATTTTATCTTTGGTAACTGGAACACCGCAATATCGTTTTATCTCGTATATGTTAGATCGCCGAAATAACTGCATCTTGTTGCAGATCTTTTTTAATGTCAAATATTACAACTGAAGTCACGTTGCCATTCTTTACGATGAGCTGTCTACTATTGAGCATATTAAAATGAATGTTTAGCAGTTGTTTACTTATGCGCGGTTTGTTAAGAATAAACTCAATAACCATACGTTGTCGTATGTAAGTGTATTAGCCAGGCACCCGTGCATTGTGTCTTACTTTTGGTGAAATTATTGAAAGCATTATTAAACAGGGTGGTGTTAAAGTGCATCGCTTCTTATGGGAGATGTAGAAACAAAATTGTTTGTATGCTATCGGTTCTCACTGTTTTCTTTTTTGGTAACTCAAAGATAGTTTGAAACTCTTCTTTAGAAATGAAGCGGGTAGTTCTCTCTCGTTGGCGATGACATATTTGCCATAATTCCTTGAATCCTGTGTTTTCGAATTGCCAGTTCTCCATATCAATTCGAAAGTAGGAACTTTGTAAAAAATACATGGTTCGGGCCAATGACATCATTTGCCTTGTACACTTCCTGAAAAATCTGTTTTATGGCTGGCCTCTACTTTCTCTTGAGGATCCTCAATCACCAATCACAAGGAAATCACCATCGACAGTTTTTCCTAGAGTTAGGTCTGCTGTTTTTTGGTGTAAGGTGAACTCACAAGATCATTTGTGTATATGTTAGATCGCCGAAATAACTGCATCTTGTTGCAGATCTTTACAGCTGAAGTCACATTGCCATTCTTTACGATGAGCTGTCTACTGTTGAGCATATTAAAATTAATGTTTAGCAGTTGTTGTTAGATACTTCGGGTTAAATTTTTTTATTAAATTTATACTTTACATCAGGAGTTGTAGAAAGATTGTTGGTGTAATAGACGTCGTTGCCCGGCATTTTTGGACCGCTGAGTGATAAGTATTCCCCGTCATCCAAAATGAATGATTTTCCACAAAAATTGTTGCACATCCCCCGACATTGTGATTTCCCTTGCTTTACCTGCTCTTCAGTGTATCCCGGACTGCACTGCGTTTTTCTGATTTAAATGTTAAGTCGTTTTGAAGTTTTACAAATATTGGGTCATATAAAAAGTCTCCGCGGTTGTTTTTGTACATTTTTGAAAAAAAAAATTTTTCTTTATTCAAAATCAATTTCAATACATATTGGCCATTATTATCTATTGTCATTTTCCGGATAGCTTCATAATAGAAGTAGAGTACTACTTCCTACCACCTTCTGTGGTGCAAGGGTGCAAGGTCCGGGCTATACGATGGATGCATCAAAACTTTCCAACCAAACTCCGTCAATTTGTCTTGGGTCATCAAAAATGTGTGTGGCCTAGGATTATCATGATGGAAGACAACTCCCTTTCTGTTGGCCAATTCTGGTCGCTCTTTCTTGAAAGCTGCATTCAAACGTTCGAGTTATGCAGAGTAGAGGATCGAATTGACCGTTTCGCCACATTCTAGCAGCTCATAATAGACAATTCCCTTCTAATCTCACCAAACACTCAACATAACCTTATTTGTCGTCAATCCAGGCTTTGAAGTCGATTGTGGGCAGTCATTGGCCTTTGACCATGAGCGCTTGCGTTGAACATTCTCGTATTTAATCCATTTTTTATCGCCCGTAATGAATCTTTCCAAAAATGGTTCCATTTCGTTACGTTTCAGCAACGTTTCAATGATGGCTATTCGGTCAATCAAATTTCTTTGCGTTAATTCATATCGCATCTAAACATCGAGTAGCCTGCTCGTTTTAGATGATTCCAAACTGTCATATGGTTGATGTTTAGTGCATCCGCTATCTCCAAACAGCTTTCGTGCCGGTCTTGTTCCATCAATTGCAAAATTTCACCGACTTTTTCAGTGACCAGGCCGACCAGTGCGGGGTGCATCTTTTACATCGAAATTTCCGGAACGGAATCGAACAAACCACTCCTAAGTCCGGCGTTCACTCACAGCATTCTCACCGTAAGCTGCTCAAATTTTCGGCATGTTTTTGCAGCGGTTTTCCCTTTTTTATAGTAAAAAATCATCACATAGCGTACTTCTTCAGATATTTCATTCATATTCAAATCAGTATAACTTTTAACACGTGCAACGAATTACACAGCTGTCTTCACAAAAAATGTAGCCTGACATGTCACCTGATACAATCAGATTATTGTTTCCAGATAAATGGACCCCAACACCATCTATTGACAAAAAACCGCGGAGACTTTATATGACCCAATATGTCAATATTGATTTTTCTAGCTGCTCTGTTTAACTTATGCAGGCTTTATTGTTAAATGCGGGTTTAAGCTTCCGAATATTTTTCGTTGTCATAATATTCGGCTTTCTCCCAGAACCCGGCTTCCTTTTAATATTCAGAGTACTTAAAATTGCATAAATTGTTCTTCTGGGCACGCCTTCCGCCATAAAATGCACACAAGTAAACTCTTCAAGTTTTTTATAAAAAGTTGCAATACGCTCGATGCGATTTTACGCACTGATCGAACTTGGAAGCTGTTGCAAGTTAGATGTTAAAGGATGATGCAATCAACTGCATTAAGCGTAATAACTACCAGCAACTTAAAGGTAAAATAATAAAATGGTGGGCCATTGAAATAAGTGCAGATTTTTCGTTATAACCGTTATTTAAACGTTGATACATTCTCGATAATTTCTACACAATTATCTTCCTTTTATAGATTCTGGTGATACTTTTACTCTATGCATACAAGTGTATCCGTGCATTTTTATGCTAAGTTTGCATTCTGTAATATGTGGTGGTCGAATGTGCATGACCTTTGCTTCAAACTCTTGTTTCATTTCATATTCTGTGCTTTTTTTCACTAAGTCTTCAATTAGTCGATTTATACTTTTGTACTTCTGAAATCGGAACTAGTGTCTTTCTAGAAGTTTGTATTTTTCCAGATAATTGTACATAGAGCCTTTTGTTAGATATTTCGTTTTTCTAACCACCTTTGTACCATATATAGGCCGATTTATATTTTCAGTATTTGCGGGACTGTAGCTTGGTTCAGACTCATATTCACCAGTTGTGTTATTGTATTTCCTTATATTTTATGTATAGTTGTTTTTGAAACCGTGTGATTTTAGATCATTGACTCCAGGCGGTTTATTTTTTCTTAGTGGGGCGAGAATATTTTCCACTTCCCTCATTGTTATCTCTTTCATACACATTAAAGTTTGTACGCTGCTTACAGGTTTAAGAAAAACTCGATGATTACATAAATATACTCATGCGGTGTTAAATCCTTATCTCTTTTCATCCTAATTATAAACTTCTTTTTCATTTCTTTTACAAATGAGTTTTTTTTTTTTTTTGAAATAAAGAGTAGAGTTTTTTGTGAACTTCCGTTGTGAAGAAAGGGCACATGTATTTAATTCTCTTTTACTCGTTCATATTTTATCATAGTCGAGCTAGATTCATTATTGGGTTTTCTTTTGAACCTAACATGCGGTAATCGGTATTTCCGAAGTAAATGTTTTAGCATATTTATTTTCAAATCCAGCTTTGTCTTCTGTATCTGTTAGACATTGTATCATCTAAATTAGTTGAATTCTTACTTACTGCCTACATCCACGAGCTTCCATGTTATTTTAGGGTTTGTTTTATTGTCTACAAATTGATGTCTATAATAACATGATTTTACAAATCTGATTGATTTATTTAGTTCGTTGCGAAATGTTTTGAATTGCCTTTCATATTCTTAGTTTCTTCTAATGTTTGTTATATTTTTTTGTATAGCCTGTCTCTTTTCCAGCATGCTTTCCTATCGTTAGTCATCCAGCATTTTCCATCATCTCGCACCTTTGTTTTTACTAATATTGTTGATAACGTAAGAATTTTAGTAAAATTGTGAGTATAGTTTTTATAGAAACTAATTTACATCTGTGATTTAATTTAAAATGTCGCAATTTTGTTTGTTTGGATTTCGTAATTACAGAAGGCTTATAATTTGTTGTTTTTTCTGTTTTTCTTCCATTCTTTTTTCACAGTCAGATACAAGTGCTATACTACTGCACCACCCGCCTGCGCCCTGGTGAAAAGCCAGTAAAAGGGTATTCATATCCGACTTTGGTTTCGTTGCAGAAGTGAATCATATTCGGCTTTGATGTTTCACAAAGATAAAACAAATACCATCTTGCTTGGTTTTGGTTTATACGAAACTAATGTTAGCGGTCCATCATATCAAAACATTGATGTTCCGACAGGTCTAGCTCGTGAATTATTGTTCCGTCTTCAGCAAGTTCTTTGCTAAAGAAGCAGATGTGAACCAGTTGTCACAAGTTACGTTTCTGTTGCTTCCATATGTATGAATTTTGTCAGTTCTTTTATGTAATAGTCTCCTAGAAGCAATCCTTGAGTTTGAGTACATTTTCCTAGGTAAGGAATTGCATCGATCATATATTGTGTGGCACTGTCACATTCCATTACTATTTTAATTCTATACCTGTTGGGTTTGTTGGGCATGTACATGCGATTCGTCCTCGGAATCCTAAAAGCTGCTCATCTATTGTTACATAGGCTCCCGGAATGTAATTAGAATGACAATTGCTTATGAAAGTTTTCTATATTTTTCTGATTGGTGTAAATGTATCAGCCACTCTTAGTTCTGGCCGCTCAGTTTTGTCATCCATACGAAGACACCTTATTAAAAAGTCAAACCTTTGCCTGCTCATCGCACTAACGTATCTATTTCTACAGTATGAACTGTAGAAAAGTTCATCTGTTGATGAGTGGTAATCTTTTAAAGCAGCTGTCAGTGTCAATACGCTAATCAAAGCTTGAATTTCGTCGGTGGTCGTTGAACGAAGGGTGGCTTTTAAAGTTGAATTTAGATTTTGACTGAGTTTTTAACGGGATTTCAATGTTTGTCCATTTTGTGATTTCCTCAAGAATTTTTGCTGGAAGCGTAAATATCAAAACACTGAAGAGGGTCGATATAGCTTTTATTTGCTCGAGTTGGACCTCTGGTGGCTCTAATAATTTGGGAAGCCAGTGTTCCGTTGCTTTTACTGTTTTTGGAAAAGTCCAACGTTGGCCGTTCTTACATTTCAATATTAAATGTTGAGGAACAATAATAGGATTTTGTATTACGTATGAGGTGGTTTGCGCAGCATTTTTAGTTTTTTTTTCTTTATTTTCTTCTTCCACATCTACATCTTTGAAATCACTTTGAACTTCATCTTCCAAGATATTTTCTTCCATTTCGCTGTCCGACCCATCAATATCTTTGTCACTCTCGAATGTTTCTTGGAACAATATATGTTATTGTGCATTTTATGTTTTTCATACAATATATCCTTGAAGACACATTAAAAAATATTCATAAATATTTACATACCTTCCAACACAAATTAGGAAAACAGATTATATATATATATATTTTAATGTAACGTAAAAGCTAACGTACATCACTTCGACGTATAGGGGCTATTTTAATAAAGCTTATATATGTTTTACGATTAACTCAATAAATCGGCACGTGTGCCCCTTGCAAGATCTCCTTGTCGACTGAGTTGGCAAGAAGCAAAAGAACGGTGATGTAACACACAAACAAATTACAACGGTATATTTATAACTGAAAACGTTGTTTCGACGTACAGAACTTTAAACCCCGTCACCCTAGATCAACCATTAATATCAACATTACACGACCTACGCTACCTGCCAGTCTACCAAGACCATACACAATAGAAAAATTTAATATATAAAAATGTTGATTCATTGTGAGGTTTGATATATAATGTATGGTAAAATAAAACACATACATTTGAAAGTGAGCTTTAAATTTTTATTATCTGTTAAAAGAACAATTCATGGCATTCACTTTTTGAAAATGATATCATGTAAATGTTAGCCACGACTACGCCTGAGGTGGTCCATTCGGAAGGTCCAATTTTGGGCGACTCATTCGAGCATAGCGACTGGTATCTCGCTGATAACACGAGTAATGTTGGCTTCCAAAGGGTCAATCGTAGCTGATCCGAAGACCTGAGACTTTACATATCCCCAGAGAAAATAATCCAAAGGTGTGATATCGTACGATTTAGGCGGGCAATTTACCATAGCAAAACGTAAAATTAGGTGCCCACCAAAACTATTTCTCAACAAGTCCATTGTTTTACGCGCTGTATGGCTCGTAGCGCCGTCTTGTTGAAACCAGAGCTCATCGAGACCATGTGCTTGAATTTCAGGAAGCACATAATCCGTCAACATGGCGCGATAACGGTTACCATTGACGGTAACACTCTGCTTTGCCTTATTTTTGAATATGGACCAATGATTCCACCAGCCCATAAACCACACCATACCGTTATTTTTAATGGATGTAATGGTGGCTCTTGGTACTCCTCATGTTGCTCATCAGGCCAAATACGCCATCACAACAAAATTTCATGATAAAACACCGCATTTTCATTGAGTTTTTCCACAGCCCATTCACTGAAAATACGACGCAAATTGAAGTCGCCTGGCTTCAATTCTTGCATAAGTTGAATTTTGTACGCGTACGATGTGGTCTAACAGGTCGAGTATCATCCACTAATGTAAACTGGAACTCAAATTTGCGAATGGCAATAGTGGTTTTAGTAGGTCGATTATGCGCACCGTAAGTTCTTCGAATCGCACGAAAAACATTTCTCACAGAACGCTGATTTTCGTAATACTAGGTGGAGTGAAAAGTAACCTCCTTGGGAATGTAAAAAAATTTTTTTTTTTAAGTCTTTTTTATTTTATTCAATATAGTCCCCTTTTAGCTTGATACACTTATTCCAGCGATTTTCCATCTTCTTGATACCGTCCGAAAAGTAATTTTCCGGAAGGTCTGTAAAATACTCCTCCGTGGCATCGATGATTTCCTCGCGTGAGCTGAATTTTTTATTGATGAACCATCTTTTGAGGTTTGCAGTAGCAGTGCATTCTGGCAGTCAAGGAGGTTACTTTTCACTCCACCTAGTACAGCTGAACAATTTAGAGACGCTATTGTGGTGTGAGTCTTTCCATGATGACTTGCCAAACGATACTGAACAAAAACGATAAAGCAATTTGATAGGAGTCACGCGTGATCTTTCAAAAAAAAAAAGCCTATTGAAAATCAAACCTCACGATGAATCACCCCTTATAATTGGCTCTAAGTATAATACTCATGTGATTAGGATAATAAGCCACGAAGATCAGGTTGTTCGTCGGGTTCCTTCAACTCTAATTCAGTTCAGTGAACAGATCTAATTAGGTCTCAGGTTATTTGACTTCATTTCCACAAGTAAATGGCTGCCCCTATCGTCCTACTATCGAAAATAATCGCCAATTCTTTTTGGTAAATGCAGAACAACACTCGGAAGAGTTTCCGGCTTATGAAAATTTTATCTTTGGTAACTGGAACACCGCAATATCGTTTTATCTCGTATATGTTAGATCGCCGAAATAACTGCATCTTGTTGCAGATCTTTTTTAATGTCAAATATTACAACTGAAGTCACGTTGCCATTCTTTACGATGAGCTGTCTACTATTGAGCATATTAAAATGAATGTTTAGCAGTTGTTTACTTATGCGCGGTTTGTTAAGAATAAACTCAATAACCATACGTTGTCGTATGTAAGTGTATTAGCCAGGCACCCGTGCATTGTGTCTTACTTTTGGTGAAATTATTGAAAGCATTATTAAACAGGGTGGTGTTAAAGTGCATCGCTTCTTATGGGAGATGTAGAAACAAAATTGTTTGTATGCTATCGGTTCTCACTGTTTTCTTTTTTGGTAACTCAAAGATAGTTTGAAACTCTTCTTTAGAAATGAAGCGGGTAGTTCTCTCTCGTTGGCGATGACATATTTGCCATAATTCCTTGAATCCTGTGTTTTCGAATTGCCAGTTCTCCATATCAATTCGAAAGTAGGAACTTTGTAAAAAATACATGGTTCGGGCCAATGACATCATTTGCCTTGTACACTTCCTGAAAAATCTGTTTTATGGCTGGCCTCTACTTTCTCTTGAGGATCCTCAATCACCAATCACAAGGAAATCACCATCGACAGTTTTTCCTAGAGTTAGGTCTGCTGTTTTTTGGTGTAAGGTGAACTCACAAGATCATTTGTGTATATGTTAGATCGCCGAAATAACTGCATCTTGTTGCAGATCTTTACAGCTGAAGTCACATTGCCATTCTTTACGATGAGCTGTCTACTGTTGAGCATATTAAAATTAATGTTTAGCAGTTGTTGTTAGATACTTCGGGTTAAATTATTTTATTAAATTTATACTTTACATCAGGAGTTGTAGAAAGATTGTTGGTGTAATAGACGTCGTTGCCCGGCATTTTTGGACCGCTGAGTGATAAGTATTCCCCGTCATCCAAAATGAATGATTTTCCACAAAAATTGTTGCACATCCCCCGACATTGTGATTTCCCTTGCTTTACCTGCTCTTCAGTGTATCCCGGACTGCACTGCGTTTTTCTGATTTAAATGTTAAGTCGTTTTGAAGTTTTACAAATATTGGGTCATATAAAAAGTCTCCGCGGTTGTTTTTGTACATTTTTGAAAAAAAAAATTTTTCTTTATTCAAAATCAATTTCAATACATATTGGCCATTATTATCTATTGTCATTTTCCGGATAGCTTCATAATAGAAGTAGAGTACTACTTCCTACCACCTTCTGTGGTGCAAGGGTGCAAGGTCCGGGCTATACGATGGATGCATCAAAACTTTCCAACCAAACTCCGTCAATTTGTCTTGGGTCATCAAAAATGTGTGTGGCCTAGGATTATCATGATGGAAGACAACTCCCTTTCTGTTGGCCAATTCTGGTCGCTCTTTCTTGAAAGCTGCATTCAAAAGTTCGAGTTATGCACAGTAGAGGATCGAATTGACCGTTTCGCCACATTCTAGCAGCTCATAATAGACAATTCCCTTCTAATCTCACCAAACACTCAACATAACCTTATTTGTCGTTAATCCAGGCTTTGAAGTCGATTGTGGGCAGTCATTGGCCTTTGACCATGAGTGCTTGCGTTGAACATTCTCGTATTTAATCCATTTTTTATCGCCCGTAATGAATCTTTCCAAAAATGGTTCCATTTCGTTACGTTTCAGCAACGTTTCACTGATGGCTATTCGGTCAATCAAATTTCTTTGCGTTAATTCATATCGCATCTAAACATCGAGTAGCCTGCTCGTTTTAGATGATTCCAAACTGTCATATGGTTGATGTTTAGTGCATCCGCTATCTCCAAACAGCTTTCGTGCCGGTCTTGTTCCATCAATTGCAAAATTTCACCGACTTTTTCAGTGACCAGGCCGACCAGTGCGGGGTGCATCTTTTACATCGAAATTTCCGGAACGGAATCGAACAAACCACTCCTAAGTCCGGCGTTCACTCACAGCATTCTCACCGTAAGCTGCTCAAATTTTCGGCATGTTTTTGCAGCGGTTTTCCCTTTTTTATAGTAAAAAATCATCACATAGCGTATTTCTTCAGATATTTCATTCATATTCAAATCAGTATAACTTTTAACACGTGCAACGAATTACACAGCTGTCTTCACAAAAAATGTAGCCTGACATGTCACCTGATACAATCAGATTATTGTTTCCAGATAAATGGACCCCAACACCATCTATTGACAAAAAACCGCGGAGACTTTATATGACCCAATATGTCAATATTGATTTTTCTAGCTGCTCTGTTTAACTTATGCAGGCTTTATTGTTAAATGCGGGTTTAAGCTTCCGAATATTTTTCGTTGTCATAATATTCGGCTTTCTCCCAGAACCCGGCTTCCTTTTAATATTCAGAGTACTTAAAATTGCATAAATTGTTCTTCTGGGCACGCCTTGCGCCATAAAATGCACACAAGTAAACTCTTCAAGTTTTTTATAAAAAGTTGCAATACGCTCGATGCGATTTTACGCACTGATCGAACTTGGAAGCTGTTGCAAGTTAGATGTTAAAGGATGATGCAATCAACTGCATTAAGCGTAATAACTACCAGCAACTTAAAGGTAAAATAATAAAATGGTGGGCCATTGAAATAAGTGCAGATTTTTCGTTATAACCGTTATTTAAACGTTGATACATTCTCGATAATTTCTACACAATTATCTTCCTTTTATAGATTCTGGTGATACTTTTACTCTATGCATACAAGTGTATCCGTGCATTTTTATGCTAAGTTTGCATTCTGTAATATGTGGTGGTCGAATGTGCATGACCTTTGCTTCAAACTCTTGTTTCATTTCATATTCTGTGCTTTTTTTCACTAAGTCTTCAATTAGTCGATTTATACTTTTGTACTTCTGAAATCGGAACTAGTGTCTTTCTAGAAGTTTGTATTTTTCCAGATAATTGTACATAGAGCCTTTTGTTAGATATTTCGTTTTTCTAACCACCTTTGTACCATATATAGGCCGATTTATATTTTCAGTATTTGCGGGACTGTAGCTTGGTTCAGACTCATATTCACCAGTTGTGTTATTGTATTTCCTTATATTTTATGTATAGTTGTTTTTGAAACCGTGTGATTTTAGATCATTGACTCCAGGCGGTTTATTTTTTCTTAGTGGGGCGAGAATATTTTCCACTTCCCTCATTGTAATCTCTTTCATACACATTAAAGTTTGTACGCTGCTTACAGGTTTAAGAAAAACTCGATGATTACATAAATATACTCATGCTGTGTTAAATCCTTATCTCTTTTCATCCTAATTATACACTTCTTTTTCATTTCTTTTACAAATGAGTTTTTTTTTTTTTTTGAAATAAAGAGTAGAGTTTTTTGTGAACTTCCGTTGTGAAGAAAGGGCACATGTATTTAATTCTCTTTTACTCGTTCATATTTTATCATAGTCGAGCTAGATTCATTATTGGGTTTTCTTTTGAACCTAACATGCGGTAATCGGTATTTCCGAAGTAAATGTTTTAGCATATTTATTTTCAAATCCAGCTTTGTCTTCTGTATCTGTTAGACATTGTATCATCTAAATTAGTTGAATTCTTACTTACTGCCTACATCCACGAGCTTCCATGTTATTTTAGGGTTTGTTTTATTGTCTACAAATTGATGTCTATAATAACATGATTTTACAAATCTGATTGATTTATTTAGTTCGTTGCGAAATGTTTTGAATTGCCTTTCATATTCTTAGTTTCTTCTAATGTTTGTTATATTTTTTTGTATAGCCTGTCTCTTTTCCAGCATGCTTTCCTATCGTTAGTCATCCAGCATTTTCCATCATCTCGCACCTTTGTTTTTACTAATATTGTTGATAACGTAAGAATTTTAGTAAAATTGTGAGTATAGTTTTTATAGAAACTAATTTACATCTGTGATTTAATTTAAAATGTCGCAATTTTGTTTGTTTAGATTTCGTAATTACAGAAGGCTTATAATTTGTTGTTTTTTCTGTTTTTCTTCCATTCTTTTTTCACAGTCAGATACAAGTGCTATACTACTGCACCACCCGCCTGCGCCCTGGTGAAAAGCCAGTAAAAGGGTATTCATATCCGACTTTGGTTTCGTTGCAGAAGTGAATCATATCCGGCTTTGATGTTTCACAAAGATAAAACAAATACCATCTTGCTTGGTTTTGGTTTATACGAAACTAATGTTAGCGGTCCATCATATCAAAACATTGATGTTCCGACAGGTCTAGCTCGTGAATTATTGTTCCAACTAAAGACAAGTTATATGGTGTCTTCAGCAAGTTCTTTGCTAAAGAAGCAGATGTGAACCAGTTGTCACAAGTTACGTTTCTGTTGCTTCCATATGTATGAATTTTGTCAGTTCTTTTATGTAATAGTCTCCTAGAAGCAATCCTTGAGTTTGAGTACATTTTCCTAGGTAAGGAATTGCATCGATCATATATTGTGTTGCACTGTCACATTCCATTACTATTTTAATTCTATACCTGTTGGGTTTGTTGGGCATGTACATGCGATTCGTCCTCGGAATCCTAAAAGCTGCTCATCTATTGTTACATAGGCTCCCGGAATGTAATTAGAATGACAATTGCTTATGAAAGTTTTCTATATTTTTCTGATTGGTGTAAATGTATCAGCCATTCTTAGTTCTGGCCGCTCAGTTTTGTCATCCATACGAAGACATCTTATTAAAAAGTCAAACCTTTGCCTGCTCATCGCACTAACGTATCTATTTCTACAGTATGAACTGTAGAAAAGTTCATCTGTTGATGAGTGGTAATCTTTTAAAGCAGCTGTCAGTGTCAATACGCTAATCAAAGCTTGAATTTCGTCGGTGGTCGTTGAACGAAGGGTGGCATTTAAAGTTGAATTTAGATTTTGACTGAGTTTTTAACGGGATTTCAATGTTTGTCCATTTTGTGATTTCCTCAAGAATTTTTGCTGGAAGCGTAAATATCAAAACACTGAAGAGGGTCGATATAGCTTTTATTTGCTCGAGTTGGACCTCTGGTGGCTCTAATAATTTGGGAAGCCAGTGTTCCGTTGCTTTTACTGTTTTTGGAAAAGTCCAACGTTGGCCGTTCTTACATTTCAATATTAAATGTTGAGGAACAATAATAGGATTTTGTATTACGTATGAGGTGGTTTGCGCAGCATTTTTAGTTTTTTTTTCTTTATTTTCTTCTTCCACATCTACATCTTTGAAATCACTTTGAACTTCATCTTCCAAGATATTTTCTTCCATTTCGCTGTCCGACCCATCAATATCTTTGTCACTCTCGAATGTTTCTTGGAACAATATATGTTATTGTGCATTTTATGTTTTTCATACAATATATCCTTGAAGACACATTAAAAAATATTCATAAATATTTACATACCTTCCAACACAAATTAGGAAAACAGATTATATATATATATATTTTAATGTAACGTAAAAGCTAACGTACATCACTTCGACGTATAGGGGCTATTTTAATAAAGCTTATATATGTTTTACGATTAACTCAATAAATCGGCACGTGTGCCCCTTGCAAGATCTCCTTGTCGACTGAGTTGGCAAGAAGCAAAAGAACGGTGATGTAACACACAAACAAATTACAACGGTATATTTATAACTGAAAACGTTGTTTCGACGTACAGAACTTTAAACCCCGTCACCCTAGATCAACCATTAATATCAACATTACACGACCTACGCTACCTGCCAGTCTACCAAGACCATACACAATAGAAAAATTTAATATATAAAAATGTTGATTCATTGTGAGGTTTGATATATAATGTATGGTAAAATAAAACACATACATTTGAAAGTGAGCTTTAAATTTTTATTATCTGTTAAAAGAACAATTCATGGCATTCACTTTTTGAAAATGATATCATGTAAATGTTAGCCACGACTACGCCTGAGGTGGTCCATTCGGAAGGTCCAATTTTGGGCGACTCATTCGAGCATAGCGACTGGTATCTCGCTGATAACACGAGTAATGTTGGCTTCCAAAGGGTCAATCGTAGCTGATCCGAAGACCTGAGACTTTACATATCCCCAGAGAAAATAATCCAAAGGTGTGATATCGTACGATTTAGGCGGGCAATTTACCATAGCAAAACGTAAAATTAGGTGCCCACCAAAACTATTTCTCAACAAGTCCATTGTTTTACGCGCTGTATGGCTCGTAGCGCCGTCTTGTTGAAACCAGAGCTCATCGAGACCATGTGCTTGAATTTCAGGAAGCACATAATCCGTCAACATGGCGCGATAACGGTTACCATTGACGGTAACACTCTGCTTTGCCTTATTTTTGAATATGGACCAATGATTCCACCAGCCCATAAACCACACCATACCGTTATTTTTAATGGATGTAATGGTGGCTCTTGGTACTCCTCATGTTGCTCATCAGGCCAAATACGCCATCACAACAAAATTTCACGATAAAACACCGCATTTTCATTGAGTTTTTCCACAGCCCATTCACTGAAAATACGACGCAAATTGAAGTCGCCTGGCTTCAATTCTTGCATAAGTTGAATTTTGTACGCGTACGATGTGGTCTAACAGGTCGAGTATCATCCACTAATGTAAACTGGAACTCAAATTTGCGAATGGCAATAGTGGTTTTAGTAGGTCGATTATGCGCACCGTAAGTTCTTCGAATCGCACGAAAAACATTTCTCACAGAACGCTGATTTTCGTAATACTAGGTGGAGTGAAAAGTAACCTCCTTGGGAATGTAAAAAAATTTTTTTTTTAAGTCTTTTTTATTTTATTCAATATAGTCCCCTTTTAGTTTGATACACTTATTCCAGCGATTTTCCATCTTCTTGATACCGTCCGAAAAGTAATTTTCCGGAAGGTCTGTAAAATACTCCTCCGTGGCATCGATGATTTCCTCGCGTGAGCTGAATTTTTTATTGATGAACCATCTTTTGAGGTTTGCAGTAGCAGTGCATTCTGGCAGTCAAGGAGGTTACTTTTCACTCCACCTAGTACAGCTGAACAATTTAGAGACGCTATTGTGGTGTGAGTCTTTCCATGATGACTTGCCAAACGATACTGAACAAAAACGATAAAGCAATTTGATAGGAGTCACGCGTGATCTTTCAAAAAAAAAAAGCCTATTGAAAATCAAACCTCACGATGAATCACCCCTTATAATTGGCTCTAAGTATAATACTCATGTGATTAGGATAATAAGCCACGAAGATCAGGTTGTTCGTCGGGTTCCTTCAACTCTAATTCAGTTCAGTGAACAGATCTAATTAGGTCTCAGGTTATTTGACTTCATTTCCACAAGTAAATGGCTGCCCCTATCGTCCTACTATCGAAAATAATCGCCAATTCTTTTTGGTAAATGCAGAACAACACTCGGAAGAGTTTCCGGCTTATGAAAATTTTATCTTTGGTAACTGGAACACCGCAATATCGTTTTATCTCGTATATGTTAGATCGCCGAAATAACTGCATCTTGTTGCAGATCTTTTTTAATGTCAAATATTACAACTGAAGTCACGTTGCCATTCTTTACGATGAGCTGTCTACTATTGAGCATATTAAAATGAATGTTTAGCAGTTGTTTACTTATGCGCGGTTTGTTAAGAATAAACTCAATAACCATACGTTGTCGTATGTAAGTGTATTAGCCAGGCACCCGTGCATTGTGTCTTACTTTTGGTGAAATTATTGAAAGCATTATTAAACAGGGTGGTGTTAAAGTGCATCGCTTCTTATGGGAGATGTAGAAACAAAATTGTTTGTATGCTATCGGTTCTCACTGTTTTCTTTTTTGGTAACTCAAAGATAGTTTGAAACTCTTCTTTAGAAATGAAGCGGGTAGTTCTCTCTCGTTGGCGATGACATATTTGCCATAATTCCTTGAATCCTGTGTTTTCGAATTGCCAGTTCTCCATATCAATTCGAAAGTAGGAACTTTGTAAAAAATACATGGTTCGGGCCAATGACATCATTTGCCTTGTACACTTCCTGAAAAATCTGTTTTATGGCTGGCCTCTACTTTCTCTTGAGGATCCTCAATCACCAATCACAAGGAAATCACCATCGACAGTTTTTCCTAGAGTTAGGTCTGCTGTTTTTTGGTGTAAGGTGAACTCACAAGATCATTTGTGTATATGTTAGATCGCCGAAATAACTGCATCTTGTTGCAGATCTTTACAGCTGAAGTCACATTGCCATTCTTTACGATGAGCTGTCTACTGTTGAGCATATTAAAATTAATGTTTAGCAGTTGTTGTTAGATACTTCGGGTTAAATTTTTTTATTAAATTTATACTTTACATCAGGAGTTGTAGAAAGATTGTTGGTGTAATAGACGTCGTTGCCCGGCATTTTTGGACCGCTGAGTGATAAGTATTCCCCGTCATCCAAAATGAATGATTTTCCACGAAAATTGTTGTACATCGCCCGACATTGCGATTTCACTTGCTTTACCTGCTCTTCAGTGTATCCTGGACTGCACTGCGTTTTTCTGATTTAAATGTTAAGTCGTTTTGAAGTTTTAAAAATATTGGGTCATATAAAAAGTCTCCGCGGTTGTTTTTGTACATTTTTGAAGAAAAAAAAAATTTCTTTATTCAAAATCAATTTCAATACATATTGGCCATTATTATCTATGACCTTTTGTCGTTTTCCGGATAGCTTCATAATAGAAGTAGAGTACTACTTCCTACCACCTTCTGTGGTGCAAAGGTGCAAGGTCCGGGCTATACGATGGATGCATCAAAACTTTCCAACCAAACTCCGTCAATTTGTCTTGGGTCATCAAAAATGTGTGTGGCCTAGGATTATCATGATGGAAGACAACTCTTTCTGTTGGGCAATTCTGGTCGCTCTTTCTTGAAAACTGCATTCAAACGTTCGAGTTATGCACAGTAGAGGATCGAATTGACCGTTTCGCCACATTCTAGCAGCTCATAATAGACAATTCCCTTCTAATCTCACCAAACACTCAACATAACCTTATTTGTCGTCAATCCAGGCTTTGAAGTCGATTGTGGTCAGTCATTGGCCTTTGACCATGAGCGCTTGCGTTGAACATTCTCGTATTTAATCCATTTTTTATCGCCCGTAATGAATCTTTCCAAAAATGGTTCCATTTTGTTACGTTTCAGCAACGTTTCACTGATGGCTATTCGGTCAATCAAATTTCTTTGCGTTAATTCATATCGCATCCAAACATCGAGTAGCCTGCTCGTTTTAGATGATTCCAAACTGTCATATGGTTGATGTTTAGTGCATCCGCTATCTCCAAACAGCTTTCGTTCCGGTCTTGTTCCATCAATTGCAAAATTTCATCGACTTTTTCAGTGACCAGGCCGACCAGTGCGGGGTGCATCTTTTACATAGAAATTTCCGGAACGGAATCGAACAAACCACTCATAAGTCCGGCGTTCACTCACAGCATTCTCACCGTAAACTGCACAAATTTTCGGCATGTTTTTGCAGCGGTTTTCCCTTTTTGATAGTAAAAAATCATCACATAGCGTATTTCTTCAGATATTTCATTCATATTCAAATCAGTATAACTTTTAACACGTGCAACGAATTACACAGCTGTCTTCACAAAAAATGTAGCCTGACATGTCACCTGATACAATCAGATTATTGTTTCCAGATAAATGGACCCCAACACCATCTATTGACAAAAAACCGCGGAGACTTTATATGACCCAATATGTCAATATTGATTTTTCTAGCTGCTCTGTTTAACTTATGCAGGCTTTATTGTTAAATGCGGGTTTAAGCTTCCGAATATTTTTCGTTGTCATAATATTCGGCTTTCTCCCAGAACCCGGCTTCCTTTTAATATTCAGAGTACTTAAAATTGCATAAATTGTTCTTCTGGGCACGCCTTCCGCCATAAAATGCACACAAGTAAACTCTTCAAGTTTTTTATAAAAAGTTGCAATACGCTCGATGCAATTTTACGCACTGATCGAACTTGGAAGCTGTTGCAAGTTAGATGTTAAAGGATGATGCAATCAACTGCATTAAGCGTAATAACTACCAGCAACTTAAAGGTAAAATAATAAAATGGTGGGCCATTGAAATAAGTGCAGATTTTTAGTTATAACCGTTATTTAAACGTTGATACAATTATCTTCCTTTTATAGATTCTGGTGATACTTTTACTCTATGCATACAAGTGTATCCGTGCATTTTTATGCTAAGTTTGCATTCTGTAATATGTGGTAGTCGAATGTGCATGACCTTTGCTTCAAACTCTTGTTTCATTTCATATTCTGTGCTTTTTTTCACTAAGTCTTCAATTAGTCGATTTATACTTTTGTACTTCTGAAATCGGAACTAGTGCCTTTCTAGAAGTTTGTATTTTTCCAGATAATTGTACATAGAGCCTTTTGGAAACAAAATTCTCACGTATCTTATCCACATCTGGCGGAATAAATATTGGTTGGTGTAGTTAGATATTTCGTTTTTCTAACCACCTTTGTACCATATATAGGGCGATTTATATTTTCAGTATTTGCGGGACTGTAGCTTGGTTCAGACTCATATTCACCAGTTGTGTTATTGTATTTACTTATATTTTATGTATTGTTGTTTTTGAAACCGTGTGATTTTAGATCATTGACTCCAGGCGGTTTATTTTTTCTTAGTGGGGCGAGAATATTTTCCACTTCCCTCATTGTAATCTCTTTCATACACATTAAACTTTGTACGCTGCTTACAGGTTTATGAAAAACTCGATGATTACATAAATATACTCATGCGGTGTTAAATCCTTATCTCTTTTCATCCTAATTATACACTTCTTTTTCATTTCTTTTACAAATGAGTTTTTTTTTTTCTGAAATAAAGAGTAGAGTTTTTTGTGAACTTCCGTTGTGAAGAATGGCACATGTATTTAATTCTCTTTTACTCGTTCATATTTTATCATAGTCGAGCTAGATTCATTATTGGGTTTTCTTTTGAACCTAACATCCGGTAATCGGTATTTCCGAAGTAAATGTTTTAGCATATTTATTTTCAAATCCAGCTTGTCTTCTGTATCTGTTAGACATTGTATCATCTAAATTAGTTGATTTCTTACTTACTGCCTACATCCACGAGCTTCCATGTTATTTTAGGGTTTGTTTTATTGTCTACAAATTGATGTCTATAATAACATGATTTTACAAATCTGATTGATTTATTTAGTTCGTTGCGAAATGTTTTGAATTGCCTTTCATATTCTTAGTTTCTTCTAGTGTTTTTTATATTTTTTTGTATAGCCTGTCTCTTTTCCAGCATGCTTTCCTATCGTTAGTCATCCAGCATTTTCCATCATCTCGCACTTTTGTTTTTACTAATATTGTTGATAACGTAAGAATTTTAGTAAAATTGTGAGTATAGTTTTTATAGAAACTAATTTACATCTGTGATTTAATTTAAAATGTCGCAATTTTGTTTGTTTAGATTTCGTAATTACAGAAGGTTTATAATTTGTTGTTTTTTCTGTTTTTCTTCCATTCTTTTTTCACAGTCAGATACAAGTGCTATACTACTGCACCACCCGCCTGCGCCCTGGTGAAAAGCCAGTAAAAGGGTATTCATATCCGACTTTGGTTTCGTTGCAGAAGTGAATCATATTCGGCTTTGATGTTTCACAAAGATAAAACAAATACCATCTTGCTTGGTTTTAGTTTATACGTAACTAATGTTAGCGGTCCATCATATCAAAACATTGATGTTCCGACAGGTCTAGCTCGTGAATTATTGTTCCAACTAAAGACAAGTTATATGGCATCTTCAGCAAGTTCTTTGCTAAAGAAGCAGATGTGAAACAGTTGTCACAATTTACGTTTCTGTTGCTTCCATATGTATGAATTTTGTCAGTTCTTTTATTTAATGGTCTCCTAGAATCAATCCTTGAGTTTAAGTACATCTTCCTAGGTAAGGAATTGCATCGATCATATATTGTGTGGCACTGTCACATTCCATTACTATTTTAATTCTATACCTGTTGGGTTTGTTGGGCATGTACATTCGAAAGGGACCTCGTCCTAGGAATCCTAAAACCTGCTCATCTATTGTTACATAGGCTCCCGGAATGTAAATAGAATGACAATTGCCTATGAAAGTTTTCTATATTTTTCTGACTGGTGTAAATGTATCAGCCACCCTTAGTTCTGGCCGCTCAGTTTTGTCATCCATACGAAGACATCTTATTAAAAAGTCAAACCACTGCCTGCTCATCGCACTTACGTATCTATTTCCACAGTATGAACTATAGAAAAGTTCATCTGTTGATGAGTGGTAATCTTTTAAAGCAGCTGTCAGTGTCAATACGGTAATCAAAGCTTGAATTTCGTCGGTGGTCGTTGAACGAAGGGTTGCTTTTAAAGTTGAATTTAGATTTTGACTCTGAGTTTTTAACGGGATTTCAATGTTTGTCCATTTTGTGATTTCCTCAAGATATTTGCTGGAAGCGTAAATATTAAAACACTGAAGAGGGTCGATATAGCTTTTATTTGCTCGAATTGGACCTCTGGTGGCTCTAATAATTTGAGAAGTTAGTGTTCCGTTGCTTTTCCTGTTTTTGGAGAAGTCCAACGTTGACCGTTCTTAATACATGGGCTGAAAAGTCAGCGCCGTTTCTAAGAGAGAGCACCACTTAAGTTAAATCAACTTTTGTTATTGTGAAAAAAATGGATTCAAAGCAATTTCGTGTGTTGATTTATCATTGCTTTCTGATGGAAAAAAAACGCTGCCGATGCAAAGAAATGGCTTGATAAGTGTTACCCCTACTCTGCACCAGCCGAACGAACCATTCGCAAGTGGATTGAAAAAATTAAAAGTGGTCATACAAGCACCGAAGATGATGCATGCAGTGGACATCCAAAAGAGGCTGTTTCAAATGGAAACATCAAAAAAGTCCACAAAATGATTACGAATGCCCGTAAAGTGAAGTTGATCGAGATAGCTAAGGCTTTGAGCGTGTTGGATATATCATACAGGAATATTTGGACATGCGAAAGCTATGTTCAAAGTGGGTGCCGCGTTTGCTCACAGTCGACCAAAAGCAACAAAGTATTGATGATTCAGAGGAGTGTTTAAAGCTTTTCAAGCGCAATAAAGCCGAATTTTTGTGTCGGTATGTGAGAATGGATGAAACTTGGCTCCATCACTTCACACCAGAGTCAAGCCGGCAGTCAGCTGAGTGGCGAGCAGACGACGAACCTCGTCCAAAACGACCAAAAACTCAACAGTCGGCTGGCAAGGTTATGGCATCCGTATTTTGGGATACACATGGAATAATTTTCATCGACTATCTCCAAAAGGGGCAGACTATCAACAGCGATTATTACGTTGCGTTGTTGGAGCGTTTGAAGGACGAAATCGTCGAAATCGATGATTTCCTCGCGTGAGCTGAATTTTATATTGATGAGCCATCTATTGAGGTTTGCAGTAGCAGTACATTCTGGCGGTCAAGGAGGTTACTTTTCACTCCACCTAGTACAGCTGAACAATTTAGAGACGCTGTTGTGGTGTGAGTCTTTCCATGATGACTTGCCAAATGATACTGAACAAAAACGATAAAGCAATTTGATAGGAGTCACGTGTGATCTTTCAAAAAAAAACTTATTGAAAATCAAACCTCACGATGAACCCCTTATAATTGGCTGTAAGTATAATACTCATGTGATTAGGATAATAAGCCACGAAGATCAGGTTGTTCGTCGAGTTCATGGCTCTAGCAATGTCCTTCAACTTTAATTCAGTTCAATGAACAGATTTAATCAGGTCTCAGGTTATTTAACTTCATTTCCACAAGTAAATGGCTGCCACTGTCGTCTTACTATCGAAAATATTCGCCAATTCTTCTTGGTAAATGCAGAACCACACTCCGAAGAGTTTCCGGCTTCTGAAAATGTTATCTTTGATCTGTACGTGATCAAGTCGTGTGCGTACACTTTGGTGTAAAGTGAACTCACAAGATCATTTGTGTATATGTTAGATCGCCGATATAACTGCATCTTGTTGCAGATCTTTTTAAATGTCAAATATTACAGCTGGAGTCACATTTCCATTCTTTACGATGAGCTGTCTACTGTTGAGCATATTAAAATGAATGTTTAGCAGTTGTTTACTTATGCGCAGTTTGTTTAGAATAATCTCAATAACTATACGTTGTCGTATGCAAGTGTATTAGCCAGGCACCCGTGCATTGTGTCTTACTTTTGGTGAAATTATTGAAAGCATTATTAAACAGGGTGGTGTTAAAGTGCATCGCTTCTAGTGGGAGATGTAAAAACAAAATTGTTTGTATGCTATCGGTTCTCAGATTTTTTTTTTTTTCGGTAACTCAAAGATAGTTTGAAACTCTTCTTTAGAAATGAAGCGGGTAGTTCTCTCTCGTTGGCGATGACATATTTGCCATAATTTCTTGAATCCTGTGCTTTCAATTTGCCAGTTCTCCATATCAATTCGAAAGTAGAAACTGTGTAAAAAATACATGGTTCGGGCCAATGACATCATTTGCCTTGTACATTTCCTGGAAAATGTGTTTTATGGCTGGCCTCTACTTTCTTTTGAGGATCCTCAATCACCAATCACAAAGAAGTCACCATCGACAGTTTTTCCTAGAGTCAAATCTGCTGTTATCAGTAATTGTTTTTTGTTCGTCGTTTACTCTTAATATTTTGAAGTTCGTTTTGATTTTTCATCAGAAATGTTGTATTTTTTTGTGGGGACCATACCCGGTTTACTGGTGTTTATAGCCTGAGTTTTATTGTTTTATACAGACTTCAGTCCCATGCTCACTGAGTTAAGTATGTCTATCAGTAAACGATACAAGATCTTAAGTACTGCAGTCTACTTTTAGTTGCATTGCAGGATGTGTCTTCATTTTATATGTGTTTATGTCGACAAACCGTACGTCGTTAATTTTATTGTCTCGTCGATTTGTTTAAAGTGTATGTCGATCTTATCGTTTAATAGGTTCCTACTAAAAGCTGGACAGAGCTTTAAGAAGAGTGTTCTCGTCATTGTTTTGGAAAAGTGTTTCAAATGAATCCTACTATAATTGTGGGAACACCTCTGTACAAACTCGTCAGTTTAAAATAAATATTGCGTTACTGACACTTGCATGTGTTATCAGTTTCACTTGGTTTTGTATATATATATTGTATAACAAAAATAATTTTTCATCGTTTGAATCCATTTCTTGAAATTTTTAAAAATATCTGAAGATTTTTTTGATAGAAAAGCGAGGTACGTTGGGCCTGGAAGCAGCGCGTGGATTTGATCCACACGCATAGCCTGTTATCTGACGTTGAAGGCGAGCCATCTGCCCATGCAAGATAGACAGCATGTGTAGTGGAGCTTTGTTTTTTTCTTGCTCCAGTTGTGATCCTAAGTCTGAAAAAATCCCAAACTTGAAAGCGGTGAATTAAAGACAGCGGATTTCAACCTTGCTTCAGAATTAATTTATAAATTCTTTGTAAAGTCTGAAGTTTTCCGTTTTAATTTTATTAACACTGAATTTTTTCTGTTTTTTACTGATAATTTCTCTCTCCTTCTTTCGTAAGCATACATTTATATTCACAAGTGCTAGTCGTAAAATGTCTAAATAGAACTGCAGGAAAAGACATAGCAATATCCAATCCCAAAAAAGCCAGCCCGCCTAAAGACCACCAGCCCAACTGGCATCCAAAAAAATACTGCTGTCCAACATCAAAGCACAGATCAACACCTGTCAACACCTGCTGCGGCTTGACTAAATTTTCTTCTTCAGTAATTCTATTTGTTCATATGTCGGTGTGGACGTTCTGTTACATCCCCATCTCCGTGAATCAGACCAGATTCATCATCATCAATGTTCAGAATGGCCAATTTAGAGACAGGACGGCGTAGCACTCCAGATTTTGTATAACTCCGTAGTAGACTTGTTCCACAATTCCACCGCACCACTGCTTTCTAGGCATATTCGGGTCGCATATAAAAACTAAATTACCTTCTTTCAACTTCGATTTTTGACACCATTTCGCTCTTCGTGTAAATGTTGGCAAGTACTCCGAGATCTAGCGCTTCCAGAGACGGACCCTCAGCTATCGAAGGATTCGTCATTGTTTTTAAAGTACACATAACTTCTCCGCTGGCTCACTTGGACTCGGCGTTGGTGCGGTGTTGGCTGACCCGAGCATAAAGCGATTTGGTGTCAGCGGTTCTTCTTGGTTAGCGGAAATCGGCAAGTGTGTCAGGTCATGAGTTTACGACGTTTATGGTTCAGTACCTTCTTCACACACTGAACTGGAAGCGCAGACGGGTTACTTGGGCAATTGAACAGCCATTCAACACCCTTGGTTGAAAGCTCGTCGTGGATACGTTCGCAGTCAAAGACTTTAGAAAAACGTTTTGCTTGCTGATAGGCACCAACAAAGTTCTTGCTGTTGTCACTGCGTATCCGTACCGTCGCTTATGAAATTACTCATGACCACGATGTTGGCATTCGTTGGAAAGTTGCTGGCGATTTCAAGATGAATGGCACGTACGACGAGGCACGGCTTCTCCGTTCGACGACCAATTATCACTGTGAGTGGGCCAAAGTAGTCCAGTCCGGTGTAAGAAAACAGTCGTACAAATGGTGTGAAACGATCTTCCGGCAGCGGTCCCATTATTGGCGTTACAGGTGCGGCACGGGTAACTTGGACACTCCACACTTGCTATCGTCTTGCGTAGAGCCTGTCTTAGACGCGGAATCCAAAATTTGCTGCGGATTTCGCAGATTGTAGCCTCTAGGTTGTGTAAGCTTGTAATCGGGCGGTAATATCACTGGACTTCTCGTTGTATATGGTAACCAGCTGGCTGCATCGATGCGACCATTAACACGAAGTACACTTCATCATATTTGTAGGGCATTAGTTTGTGTAGCGTACTCTCCTTAGGCACGATTTGTCCGTTATCTTTTTGCGAATCTCTGCAGCATTAAACTCAGCGCTGGTCAAACCCAGAGGTGGTCCTTCGACATCTTTTCTACGACATGGATTAATGCTTCAGGCGCATGAGAGAAGAAAAATTGTTGAACTTAATTAAGTTAAAAAAACCTGCTCAGTTGCTAAACTATCCTTAATCTAGTGACTGATCCCAATTCATTGTGACTTCAATCCACCAGACAAAGCATTGGTAACTGTCGACGAGTTTGATGTTAAACTATGCAGCTCAAAACCGGAATTTTTATGGATATGGCGTACTTGATTTGCGACACTAATGACTTCTATTGAGTTGAAGCTATCCACAAAGTCGTCGACGTAGTGGTGCTCAAGAATGGCTTTGACGGCTCGATCGTTGTGGTCCCTATGTTCCAGGGTATTAGCAGTCTTCACATACTGGGCTGCGCATGGCAGCAAATACCAAACATGGATTGCCAGGTTTGTTTGGATTAACTACGGCGAAATGTGGTAGGTAGGTACCAAGTTCTTGGTCTAAAGATAGCGGCTTCTGCTGGTTGTGGTTTTCGGGCATAGTTCTTGGTAACATAAGGTTGAATAATTTCTTTGTAGGCGGCGACAAACGAGGTATCACGTTGCATTTTACGCTCAATTCCAGACAGCCTCCTTTTACCATGGCGTAGCTATTTAGCAGCTCTATGCTGTCATTCTTCCACAGGAATCTACTGGAATCTACCATTAACCTTGGTAGTAGTAGCCTGCAAGATATTCCAGGCGCGAGCGTTGTCTCTAGTCTCAACACTCGGTTCTGGCTGCACACCAAAACTCTCTGCATCAAAGTAATCTTCTACCATCTTGTGAAAATCGAAACATCTTCGTTTGTGGAATTCGTCAACAAACAAGAAGACGTTGCTAACTTGATTCCCTTGGTTGGGCCGAACACCATCCCTCTTAATTCGGTCCTAGCAGCATACGGGCCTCCGTCTTGGAGCTTAACTGCATTAACAGGCAGACGCAAATGGCAATGGTCTATGTCGATAAGCAGCCTTGCCGAAATGTTGAAATACGGCTGCATTGGAAAACCTTTTGTGGCTGATGTTTCCACGAAGGTCAATTTCACTTAAACTTTGTGTCGGCAACTGAAGATTCGATATATAGGGTTTTCTAATAACGACTTGACAACTTTTTTTTTTTTTTTTAAATAAAAGGCAAACCATTTGAGATATTTTAAAAACTTTATTGGCTGATGTTTCCACGCAGGTCAATTTCACTTAAACTTTGTGTCGGCAACTGAAGATTCGATATATAGGTTTTTCTAATAACGACTTGACAACTTTTTTTTTTTTTAAATAAAAGGCAAACCATTTGAGATATTTCAAAAACTTTGTTATTGATTTGAAACAATCAAAACATTTATGAATGGAACTCGACTTCGTTCATATGGCCACCGCGGGCACGTTTGCAGCGGTCGATTCGTTGGACCCAACTTTCAACGACTCGGCCACACATTTCGGCTGAAACGGCCGCTATTTCGCGTTCAATGTTGGCTCTGAGCTCTTCCAACGTTCTCGGTCAATAGAAATGGCGGCGTTAAATCGCACGAACGAGGCGGCCAATCGACTGGCCCATGTCTTGAGATAACACGCTCACCATACTTACTCTTCAATAAATCGATTGTAGCGTGTGGTGTGTGGCTTGTGGCACCATTGAAACCACATGTCGTCCAAGTCCATATCTTCCAATTCGGGACAAAAATAATCGGTGATCATGGCGCGATATCGCTGACCATTCACAGTAACGTGGCGATCGTTATCGTCGACGAAAAAATATGGCCCAATAACGCCGCCGGCATGCAAATCGCACCAAACAGTTATTTTTTGTGGATGAAGTGGTGATTCATGAAGCACATGTGGGTTTTCACCCGAATTATAACGCATATTTTGCTTATTGACGAACCCATTGAGATAAAAATGAGCTTCGTCCCTAAAGATGATTTTGCGACTCCGAATATCTATAAAAAAAATTTATAATTTGCAGACGTTGCTGATGAAAATGTTGAGTTTACTGAATAAATTGACAGTGACAGTTTAATGATTAGTGAAAGAGTGCAGACGTTGCTGATGAAAATGTTGAGTTTACTGAATAAATTGACAGTGACAGTTTAATGATTAGTGAAAGAGTGCGTTCACAAATTAAATTCAAAGTTGTCAAGTCCCTATTATAAAACCCTATACTATAAACTTTGCTAAACATATGTCTTTTCTTCATATTTGTCCTACTAACATTCACATTGACAACAGTTGCTGGTCCTCCAAACCACTGATAATTCAGCCGGTATAGTTTACCTTCCAAGCCGAGATCTTCGATGAGGGTGTTATCTAGCATCGTTATGGAAGAACTCTCGTCCAACAGTGTGTATGTGTTCAATCGCTTCCTCAGACATACAAAGTAACGGGCAGCACACGAAATAGCAGGCTGGAATTTTGAGCTGGACTGGCTGCTCAGCTCAGGACTGCTTCACTCGAGTTTGATGCTCGTGAATGTGCAGGCTGCAGTGATTGGCTTTCAATGTTGTGACTTCCCAACTCATACAGCAACTTGTAGTGGATTCTACTGCATCCATTAACGCCACATGGCTTCCGGCGACGGCAATTACGCTTTGAGTGGCCCACCTCACAGCAGGTGAAACACTACCGATGATTTTTTTCTTTTGTCCACCTTCAACACATGGTAGTCTCACGAAACTTTCTGCATTCCACAATTCAATGTCGACCCTGGCATATGGGACACTTCAGTACATTCTCTTGGAAGTTTTCCATTACAAGAAGTACAGCACGTAGCTTTGGTTCAGAAATTGTACAGCTAGTACCCTGCACTGTTCAAATCAAACTTGCAACTGCACTCAACCATCTGCTGAAATCAACTACAGTTGAATATGGGTGTATCGACGATGAGTATGCAGCCCACTCAATTCTCTTGTTCATATGCAATTTAGAAAAGAGCTCTGCAAGTATGGTAGAGATGGCGGTATGTTGGTGTCCATTTACAGACTGCAAAAACACGGCAAGTTTTTTCGCCTTTGTGGCAAACGAAATCAACTTTTTCACGGCTGCTTCTGTAACATAATTTGATATATTTCTATATATTTGGCTGCTTATCAACTGCACTGCGTGACCAAAACTAAACTGAAGTTGTTCCATCACTGCAATCACGTTTTCCGGGTGGACTATCAAGCATCTAACAATTTTTCGAGCATCACCCCTTAAACACTTATGAAGCCGCATACTGTTCTCCTAGTTGCTGTAACTGTACTCTGCTATTGACTCAGCATAAGTTGTCGAAAACATCGGCCAATCTTCCGGATCACCGTAAAATTCGGGCAGATCTTGTAATTTTCGAGAAACTGCAAATGTAGCTTGCGATATGCAGTTGCTGCCCCTAACGTGAGACGGCGCTGCTTCATATGTTTGATGATTTGAATAAGCCCATGTGAAGTTGTCTGCAGCTGCGTAGCAAAAATTCGGACTTTTTTTTTATTTATTTTTTATTTATTTATATTTTAAATTTACATCAATTTACCCGCAAAGCAAAGTGCTTATCTGCGGGTTGTTGTTAGCATTGGTATCATTAGTTGGTTTTGAGGTGATTTAAAATAATATCTCAGTTTCATTATATAAAAAAATAGCATTATTACTTTATGTAGATAGACAATTAACTAAATTCATCATTGGTGACTATTCTACTTTACAAAGTACATCGAAATAAATAATTTTTTTAATTCATTTTTTCGTTTTCTAATTTTAGGAATGTATTTCAAAGATTGAGGAAGTTTGTTCATAAGTATTGGATTAGCATAGTGTAGTTCTCGTTTTCCTTAGGTGTTGAATGTTTCTATTACTTCTAGCATTCCTTGGGCTCGTCTTCTGGTGTTTTGCGTATGACGTATAGGTTGAAGAAATCTCTGATCATCCATATAGTGTATGAGTGTTGTCATCTGAAATATTGCGTTGGCATCTAAGACTTTAAAAGATGTGTAAGCAGGTCTAAAAACTTTAAATAGACGATGTTGAAGATTCAACATCTTACCAATATGGGTTTTCGCCGCGTTTCCCCTAGCCAGAATCCCATATCTGATTCTTGATTCTGTTAGCGAGTAGTGTACTTGTTTCTACACTTCAAAATAGGAATATCTTTTAAGGTTTACCATCGCAAAGAGCGATTGAAGACGTAGGGTATTTATATGCTCTCGCCATAATAGGTGTTCATCTATAATTATCGCGAGGTATTTAATGCTTTTAACTACTTCAATTTCTTTATTGTTGGCTGACAATGGGCAATGTTCGTTTCCGTGATATATTTGAACAATATCTTCTCGCTTAGAAGGGGTGCGTATGTGCATTACTTTTGTCTTGGTCGCATTTATTATGACACCATTTAGAGACGGTGTTAAATTCTTGCAATATTTCCCCCGCAGAGTTTAAACATTTGTGTTTTACCACAATTACTATGTCTTCAGCGTAGGCAAAGGCAGTACTTTTTTTGAATAAACGCAAGAGTACGTTCGTATAGAGGATAAATAACAACGGGCCCAGTTTGGAGCCTTGTGGTAGACCGTATTCACTTGGTTTTTCCTTGCTCATTTTGTCTGGGACCTTAACTTTTATAGTTCTATCTTTCAAATAGCTCTTAAGCCATTCATTCAAATGCATTGATTTATACTTTGGTTAACGATTGTCTTTATAATAGGAGCTAGATACACTGCATTTATTTTTATTTCAATTGGTCTATTGTTATCGGCTCCAGGACATTTATTGCAGTTTAATTGATACATCATTTTATAAATTTCCGCTTCGGTTGCTTCTTGTACGTAAATACTTTGCTGTAGTTCCCAGTTTTCATGGTTTGATGTTCTTACATTACACACATGCATACTCTTTGTAGCCTAGTTTGAGAATTGCTCCGCAAATATCTTGGCCGTTCCATTCAAGTCTTCGTCGTTACCTGCGAAATTGTTTGTAATAGTATCATCTATAGAACATTTTTTCCTTCTTAAAAGTTCATTAACGATATTCCATGTTTTCCTTGGGTCATTTTTAGCATTTACGAATTGTTGCTTATAAAAAGTTGCTTTTATATTTTGTATGTTTTTATTAACAATAGTTCGGAAGTTCTTGTACTGGATTTCATAGCTTTGACTTCTTGGGCTGTTTTTCCATCTTCTATAGAGTTCATCTCTCTTTTTGCACATTGAAATTATTTCTTTCGTAATGTATGGCTTTTTCTTTTGAGGACTTTTGTTTGTTTTTGTTCTATTTGCTTCAGTGTATATAATATTCATTACTTTTACGAAGTTATTATAGAGTTTTTCAACATCCCTCTCTTCTAGTATATTTTGCCAGTTCGTTTGCTCTATTAGCTCATTAACTTTTTGTTGGCTAATATGTTTAATGTCAGTTTGATCATTCGTTTGGTTTTGGCTTACACTTTTTGTTGCATACAGAGTTATGTAGTGATTGGAAAGGTCCGTTTCAATGATTGCTGAGAATATATCTAGTTTTGTGATGGTAACATATATGTGATCAATGAGTGTTGAGGTGCTCCTTTTCAAATCTACGCGCGAAGGTTGTGTGATTACATTTGTAAGTCCTTTCGAGGCCATCATCTCTATGTATTTCAAAACTAGTTAGTTATTTTCATCTTGTATATTTATATTAGTATCACCTAGCACAATGTTTTCCTTGTCTTTGATATTTTCATTTAATTCGTGAATGAATTTCGTAATACTTAGTTTTGGTGTCCTGTAAATAGCGTGTATGTATGTTTTCTTACTATTATGGTTTATTACTATGTGTATGCCTTTATAGTTTATTGTGTTTACTGGTATCATATCGTATTTTATATTATTAATGCAACACCTCCGCCTTTTCTTTCATTTCGATTTATGAATTCAGGTTCAAAACCATCAATGTGATATATTCCATTTTTCTGCTTTGATATGTTTATTTCGTTTAGTACTATGATATCGATATAACATAAGACATTATCAATTTTTGCTATGAAATTATCCCATGTTTTGCTTATCGATCTTATGTTAAAACTAACAACAAAAATTCATATTTTTCAAAAAGTCTTTCGATGCTGGTAACACCTTGTATTATTCTAAAGTTAACATCAGCTTCACTATGTTCTGTTTCCATTATTTTCTGTTTATATTTTATGTAATTCAAATTCGAGTATACAAAGAAACACATAGTTTTAGTTGAACATTTGATTTATATCGTTACAGGTTCCGATGTGTATAGTTTCACTGTTCTCATGTTTTTTTGCGAATACTTTTCCTGTTGTCTCCCATACAAATATCCAGTTGTTCTCTCTGGCTTTGTTCTTTGCTAACCAAAGAAGGTGTTTGTTTGTTGGTGTGAGTTGATTGTTTACAAAAATTGAAACATCATTCTCAGTTGCTGCAGCTTGACCATTGCAAGTGTGTTCTCTAATTTTTGTTAGTGGAATACTGCAAAAGATTATCGCTTTGCACGTGTAACTCGCGAAAGATGCTATTATTGTTGTTTTGTTTGGATTCCTTTTATTCGTTCTGTAAGCATCAGTGATATCCGCAGTGCTTACTTCACAATTAATTGTTTTACCCGGTGCTTGTATAATTTCAATCAGATTTTCATTTTGTGTGGGTGGAATATTTTTTATTTCAATATTGTTTTTTTATACCTGTTGTTCGAGTGTGTTAATTTTTGATTCCATTGTGAGGATCTGTTGATCTTTATTTTGTGTTACTTTCATTGAGTTGTTTAATTTCATTTGAGAGTTTTTGTAGAAGTTCGTTTTTCAATGTCATGTGTTGTTTGATTCCATCGTATTTGTTTGCCACGAATTCACAACTGGAACTTATTTCTGTCATTTCTTTTCTCATTTTTCGTATCTCGTTTAGCATTGCATGGTTATTAGTCTCTGCTGCATTTACGTTTGATACTGAAATTGTTCCTTCCGTCTAAAGAGAACTAACGCTTCTCAATCGTTTGGACAGTGGTTGTATTGGTGTTATTGCAGTTGGTTTTCTTTCGGAGATGGGCAGTAACGTAAGTTCCTCTCTACAAATTGGACATTTCCATTTTTCCTTTTTAGCCATGGTCATTTTCCGATAGGACTTTTCGGCGATAATTTTGCATCCGTAGTTATATGCATGTATAATGTATCTAAGTATGTGTATCAATAAAAGTACTTTGTACTTTGGAGAGAGAGAAAAGTCTATTACTGTTGTTTTATTTAAAATTTATAATTTAAGTTGGTAATAATTACCATTCGCCAAGATGATGACGAAGCTCATTTTTGGCTCAATGGGTTCGCCAATAAGCAAAATATGCGTTATTAGTCGGGTGAAAACTCACATGTGCTTCATGAATCACCACTTCATCCACAAAAAATAACTGTTTAGTGCAGTTTGCATGCCGGTGGCGTTATTGGGCCATATTTTTTCGTCGACGATAACGATCTTCACGTTCCTGTGAATTTGAAGATGACTTGGACAACATGTGGTTTCAACAGGATGGTGCCACAAGCCACACAGCACACTCTACAATTGATTTATTGAAGAGTAAGTATGGTGAGCGTGTTATCTCATGACTATTTTCTGTGAGGCTACGCTAAGTCATTGGTTTATGCCAACACGCCGACGACGTTGGAAGAGCTCAGAGCCAACGTTGAACGCGAAATAGCGGCCGTTTCGGCCGAAATGTGTGGCCAAGTCGTTGAAAATTGGGTCCAACGAATCGACCGCTGCAAACGTGCCCGCGGTGGCCATATGAACGAAGTCGAGTTCCATTCATAAATGTTTTGATTGTACTTCAAGCCAATAATAAATTTTTTGAAATATCTCAAATGGTTTGCCTTTTATTTAAAAAAAAAAGTTGACAAGTCGTTATTAGAAAACCCTATATAAGCGTTTAATGTAAGCTCATTTCTTAAATTATAATCAACACTTTAAAAATATCAATTCAATATTAACTAAATCCACCTGCAGATAAGCACTTTGCCTTGCGGGTAATTAATGTAACGATAAATTATATAAATAAGGATCTTAAAATTAAAAAAAAAATAAATAAATAAATAAAATAAAATTGGAACAACAGTAACATAACCAAAAGCATCGTTAAGGTTGCCATGCAAATGAAACATGTGCTCTGAGAAGAGCAGATGTACCTATATGTCCTGTGGACATGAGCTAAAAAGGGAAGCGCATATTTTTCATTGTGATTTGCAAGATGATCTTTGCTGCCAAATTAACGGGTGACCAGATAGCAATGATAGTTTTTCCAATTCTAATGTTTCAGCAGCAGTCAAAGTCACCAATGACATCCAGCTGTCAAAATATTCAGTAAGGTTAGTAATTTCATCATGCATCGCTTTACGCTTGCCGAACGTGCAGAAAATAAAAAAAAAATATCGAAATTCTGGCTCAGGTGTAAATATACAATGTGAAGTTCGTCGTGAGGTCGGTCGTAATCATGATTTCAGCGAGCAGGCAATTCGTCGGACCGTGGAAAAGTTTGAGAATGAATACACTCTTTTGGATCTTGAGCCACTAACCATACAGAGATTGGTAGGAAATGGAAAAAACGTAGAAGCCGTAGCGGCCATTATCAAAGAAGACCCAGAAATATCGACTCGGCGCCGATGAGCTGGATTGGGCAAAATTGTCTTTATTCGAGCGAATGACTGTTTTGTGCGTTTTATAGCATGGCGGCATCATCGGACTTTATTTCTTTTGAAATGAGGAAGGAGACACCGTTACCGTCAATGGTCTCAGGTATAGAGCGATGTAAATAGATTTTCTGTTGTCAGAGCTCGACAACATCGATATATCCGGGCTTTAATTCAAACAAAACGCTAAATGCCGTAGTCCAACGTTTCCTAGTCAGGGGTCCTACTACTACTCGCTCTACTAATAAGAACCTTACAAACGAAGAGGTTGACTAGTACTTTTTTTAACACCAGTGTAATAGGAACTTCTTCAAAAGCCTGTATTTTGAACAAAATTTTTCGAACTAATAGAAAAGCCCAAAAATATGTCGGTTCGCCACTCCAAATTTGAATCCCCACGATATGAAAAAATTGCAGGCCTCTACACAAAACCAAGCATTATCAACAATTGCTAAATTAATTTAAAAATTACCTTAATATCAAAAACTTAAAAACAGTTAAACTTAAAACCAGTACAGGTTTTATTTATGGTTTTTGTTGGATCGCATCTACCGTATAAAAGAGGGTGGTGTGTTATACATATTTCTACAAAACTTGCGTAGTATCAAATAACAACCTATTAAATACAACTGTAAATAAAAACAATAATACGAAGTCGTTTTTTATTTTAATTAAATATTTAACATACTTGTTACTTTAGTTATTAAAATTTGTATTTTGGTTTGTATGTGTTTAAAATTGATTTATTTTTAATATTATTTACGTTTTAGCCGAGGTTGTATTGCAAACCCCCCACCTCAAGCTATAAAAAAAGCAAAAAAACGCACATTAGAAAAGTCAAACGGAAGATACGGAACAGATATGAATATTAAGTGCTTTAAAATAATATCGGCTTATAAACGACTTGATAATAGTTATTTAAACATTATTAAAAGCAGCAAACTTAGTTGTTCGCCTAGTCTGGATAAAAACTGTATTCATCCAACAATTTGGAAATATTCCGTAATTGAAGACTATGAATATGGCGATGAAATTGATTCCAAAAAAAATTACAAATTGTTTAACTACCATTTGGAACACAGATACAATACATTAATACCTGATATTAATTTTAAAATGTATTTTAAAATAAAAGATTTTATTGTCGATAAAGAAAGAGAACCGTGGCCCCCATTATCGATTGCATATATCGAACAATACGTCAATTTAGAAAATATAATATTAAGAACAGAAGCTCGCAACACCAGAATTGATAATAGTCAAATAGGAAAAGATAAATCTAAGATAAACCAAATCAAAACAACAGACCAGGAAGAAATGCACAACTTATCAAATATAACTAAACAATTACAACAAATAAAAAATAATATAAGTGCGTTGTCATATAAATATTCTCAAACAAATCATACAGACACAAGTTACATGTATAAAACTAGTTCATCAGATCAAAATATTGACGGTAATAATAAAAATGACTATTTATCTTTTGACAATATGAACCTTAAAAATAAAACTACAATACAAAGTGCAGTAGATAAAGAGAGGAATAACATTTGTAATGAAGAAAACTATTACTTGTCTCCTTTCAAAAATAATACTTTTGAAAAGTTGATAACTAGAGAAACATCAACAGAAATCGATAATTGCAATAGCTTACGTAACACCGTCAAATGTATGAGGGATGATCTTACAACTCACTCAAAATGTATGTCTCTAAATCTTGTTTTTATATACATGTTTAAAATTTTTTTAATTAATGGTTTTTATTTATTTTTTAAGCCAATGAGGATTTAACGACTGTGAAAGTAATTCTTCCACATCTGGATGATGAAGGAGTCTTTTTTTTCGACTTAGATGAACGTGACCAACAAATGCTCTCCCCATCAGTTGTTGCTACAGATGTTTTTCGTTGCATCAAAAATAAGCAAAATATCATCGTTGTTGTTGACGATGTAATAAAAAATATATATAATATTAGAGAACCAAGACAGAGATTGTCTTTACCAGTTTTTTGTTCTTCTGATCACCCCATTCTTCCCATAAATTTGTTCAGAATACACAATAAATATTTAAGAAAACGCCGCACATTTAAGTTGAGTACGGAGTTTAATCTGCTGAAGAAAGCGGTACGTAAAAATTAAAACCAAACATATTTTTACATAATTTGTGAATTTTTTGTATATACCATATGTATGTATATAATAGGTGATTTTTTAGGTTAAATTGTTAAATTGTCAAAAATAAACACAGGAAAATTGCAAAAGTGTATAACATTTTTAGCTAAGTTAATAAATCAAAGCTTGCCATTTACTTTTTAAAGATTATTTCATGTAACATAAAGCTTGACCACTGACAATGAGTCAGTTATTCGTCCTTTGGAATCCTTAATACCAAATTCTTATTAATCTTTGTTTTCTTTTTTTGGATAAAATTGCACTAACAATAAATCCTTGATTCGATCTTTTAAGCCTAAAATTTTAACCGGTACACGGCATGAAGTGAGTTTTTGTTTTTTGTAAAAATAAAACACTAATTTTTAATGGGAAAGTAAAAAACATTTAATTCAAAATATTGGCCATTGCTAGCTACACATTTTTCCCACCTTTCAGGCAATTTATGCCTGCTCAGCTAATGCGTGTCACATCTATGAAAACAAATGGTAGCCGTAAGGAGCCAAGTCTGGTGAATACGGCGGGTGGGGCAGCAGCTCCCATCCAAGTGCTTTGATTGTATCCTGAACCAATTTTGCTTTGTGTGCAGGTGCAATGTCATGGAGCAAAATTATCTTGCCGTGTCTCCTGGCTCATTCTGGTCGCTCTTCGATCAATGCATGTTTCAAATTGATCATTTGTTGTCGGTAGCGATCTGTATTAACGATTTCACCGGGTTTTAGGAGCTCGTGGTACACCACACCTTTCTGGTACCACCAGTCACACAGCATTGTCTTCTTGCCAAATCGATCTGGTTTTGCAGTCGAAGTTGATGGTTGTCCCGGATTAACCCATGATTTTTCCTTTTAGGATTCTGATTTCCATTTAAATCCATTTTTCATCGCCACTAACAATTCGATGCAAAACAGAGTGTCATTGAAGCAAAATTTCACAAGTGGTTTTTCAGTTTTCCATCTGCCTTTCATTAAATTCATGTGACACCCATTTTCCAGACTTTTGATTCTTTCCCATAGCTTTTAAACGGTCAGAAATTGTTTGTTGTGCAACATTTAACATTTCTGCCATTTGTTTCTGACTCAAACTCATCTTCATCCAATATTGTTTGCAATTCGGCGTCTTAAAACTTTTTGGGTGGTCTTCCACGTTCTTCATTTCTCACATCAAAATCGTTATTATCAAAATTCGACATTTTTAACACTATGAAAAAATATGTTTCCTCATTGACTTGATGTATACTAAATACCACTTTTATAAAAAAAATAAAAACGCTCCCATTGTTCCAATTTGAGTTCTGCTTATTATTTTTTTTTTTTTATTTATATTTATTTTTTTTTGTTAAGTTGGTACATCTGTTGTTGACATTGACATTTCCTCTAAATCTTAGCGTCATAGCTTGACATTTTGCAAAAGTTACGTAGCCAAGAGTACATCTATCTCTGTGTGTGTTGACGATTTTTTAAAATTTTGAAAATGGATTTAAATTTGCAACAACTGACTTGTATTTAATTTTGCGTAAAAAACGGATTTAATGGTGTCCGAACGTTGGAAATGTTGGCAACGATTTCTTAAGGAAAACGGTCATTTACCAGTGACACGAGCGGTTCAAAAGTGGTCGTGAGTCAATCGAAGATGATGAACGCAGTGGCAGACCATCGACATCGAAAACCGACGAAAACATTGATAAAGTAAAAGAAATGTTGGTCAATAACCGCAAATTACCCATCAGAGAGATAGCGGAGGACTTGAACATTGCCTATGGATCCGTCCAAGACATTTTGGCTAATGATTTGGGTTTTCGTCGTGTAGCAGCAAAGTTGGTTTCAAAAGAGACCGTGTTGACGTGTGGCTTAACTACTTTATTTTGTCGAAGCAGCGCCCTCAGACAAAATTAATTATTGAATTCCTTGCATGTTCCTATTACTGTAATTTATCAAAAAGATGAGTTCATCTTTCCGAAGTTCCAACTTCGACTTTATTCACCAACATAGTCTACTGCTAGAGGGATACAGTCATTCCAACGATTTGTAAAACTCTTCAAAATAAGTTTCGAACAGTTGACAGTCTTCATGTTTCAGCCATTGTCACACACCGCCAGAAAAAAATTCTTTTTTTTTTTTTTCGCTTAAACAGTTCCAACAAGCATTCTGAATCAGCAACACTGTTGTTTTTGGTCAAGTGGGAGCAACCGCGATACACATGTCGAATAGAGTGTTCGCATACCCAAACACTCGTGCAATATATAGGTTATGTATTATACGTGGTCTATTGATATCTTTACGATATCAGGTGAGAAAGCTGAAAGCACTTCTGTTTTATGGTTGTTCAAGACGATTTTGAATATTTTTTTCTTGCGTTTTCCGAAGTAACAGCCTCCTTTGGGCGCCCAGGACATTCAGCATCATTTGTGTCTGTACGACAGCGAAAAATCCTGCGAGACTGCACTTCAAAATCTAGTAGGCAGAATTGAAGGCGCATTCGACCAGAAATAATACGCGTTGGGCATTTTCATGGGCATTGAGGGTGCGTTCGACATCACCACTTTTTACGGTATGTGTAACTCGGCCAGACAACACGGCATAGAGGCATAACTAGTTTTCAATAGGCGACTGACTGGCTAATATATGATGGCGGAGGTACATAGGGGTTGCCCGCAAGATGGCGTTCTTTCACCACTACTATGGCGCATCTTGGTCGTTACACTGCTCAACGCGGTTAATAGTTCTGACGTCTATATATAAGCGTATGTATTGTGTTGAAGGTCTGTTGGATTGTATCTCGCGACTGTCTGATCTAAAGCGCAGACAGACAGTAGTTTACTTTACGAGAAGGACGATGCTGGTGCTTAAAAGCATTATAATCCAGTTTCAAAGTTCCAGTGTCAAAAAAGCTAAGTATTTGGGTGTCATTATGGAGAAAAAACTTTTATGGACTGAGTATGTTACGTCAAAAGCTTCTAAGGCATAGTCGGCCATCTGGCAGTGCTAAGGAGCTGTCGACAAGGCAGTCACCACGCCGAAAAAGGTTTATAATTATCTTAATAAGAAGTTGTTCCATTTATCACAAGATTTCCATTTGGCAACAAGATCATCTTAGTCGTTTTATAAAGTGTAGAATTATATTTTTTTAATTGTCCAACATGAGAAACGTGCTTGTGTGTGTGGTGGTTAAAATCTATATTTTTTATATAAACTGCTGTGATGGATGCAACTTTGCTCAAGGAACTACTAAATAAGCAGAGACTCTTTTTTGATGCATTGATTTGAAAAGGCAGAAGAAATGGATGGAAGAGCAGAGTAAAAGAAAAAAAAGTTTCTTGTCAGGAGTACGAACAAACACAATTTTACTCGGTCGAAAAAAATAGAATTAGTGGGACATGTATTTGAAGTAGTTGGAACAGCATTTTTTATCATATGGTGTCAGTGATACGCAAAAAAGAAAGCGTTTTTTTCATCATGGCTAGATACCGATATATTTGACCTCACCGTAATGATATGCGGTAACAACATTGATGAAAATAATGGAAAAACTAACGGAGCAGTTCAAACAGAACTTTCAAGCAATATACGGAGCTAAGAGGTTATCTCGAAATTGTTTGTTCAAACTCAGACTGTAAAAGAGAATTTTCCCCGAAAAGCTTCTACGTGATACCATAGTCACTAACACGCCGCACGATTCCGTGTGTTCCGCAGCCCTACAGACGGCAAACCCATCATTAGAAGTTCTTTTAATATCCGAATCATACGAAACAGAAAAAAACACAATCACTGTAATTAAAAACAAAAAATCACCATTTCTTTAACTGTCATCAGCAGAGGTATATAACCTTCAAGTAAATAGACTACGTAATAGGTCTAGTAGCATATTGGCAAACAGAGGTAACTAGAAAATTTCACAAGTAATAAAATCTTGGTAGGGTAGTTTTATGATCGGATTGGTGGATAAAGAGCGGAATACTCCACGGACGTCACCTAAAGATTTCACTTTCGTTAATTTTCCCATGCCCTCTCGAAAAAAGTTCTAGAATATCAAGTCGTTTTAAAAAGAAACAAATATTTACGAGGTCCAGGCTAGGTTCATTGATTTATTTTAAATCAAATAGGATGTATGATTCATATAATTCAACACCTTTTGGACCTTGGCGGCGATACCACAATTAGCTAAGAGAATGCAAACAAAATGGTACAATACGAATGTTGAGGAGTCCTCAGCTGATAATATTAGATCAGACAAGAATGCGATCAAATAATATTAACAGTGTGTAAGACACAAGCATTGATTGTGTATCTTCATATAAGGGGTAATTCACCTCCAATCACTGACTTACTTTTAAACTAAATATATTATGCCACTAAGCAACTTATGGTCAATGATTGGTAATGTACTGCTTTGAATTTATTTTCGTATGCACAAACTGTAAATTATTGAGTGAGCATCTTTCTTTGCAATTTATATTAAGCACTTATTGTAATTTTGTAGTAAGCAAAATAAATATAGACTTAGGAATTCGAAAATAAATCAGAATAAGTTTAATTCTCTTACTCATGGTAAGGTGATAATCAATTTGAACAAACAGTAGTAGGAGGAAATGTAGTATATGTATAAAACAGGCTACATTCCTCAAATCGTCCATCTGCACAACTTGACCGATCGTTATCTTTGGATAGAGTTGAGATGGCAGGGCGGATAGTCATTCAGTGAAGTTCGCCCACCACACACATTATCTAACTTACCTTGCAATTATCATAATAAGAAGTAATGCATTTATCATAAAATATCTTCTGCGTCGGTTGTCTGGTTGTCGGTTTTTCTGGAAATACGTAATTACTGCTTTTACCAGACTTTAAAGAACGGTCTCTCTCGGGTGCATTAGGGCTTTCCATATCACGCCTGTCTCCGCTAGATGCATTGATAAAACTCCCTTCACTTAATTTTCATTTCCATTTAAAAATAAGTGGTGTTTGTACAACCCGTACTGAAGTATCGATAACCTTGCGGGCGTGAAGGAAAATGCCGATGAACGTTGATTTTAAATGATTGAATGTTATAATGACTAGGAAATAAAGATCTAGGCAGGGCATTCCATAAGTGAGTAGTGCAGCTTAGGTCAAATCACTCCAATTTCGGGCCGATAAATGCCTTATATATTAACGCCAGATGAGAGGGGGTAAAGTAATTCTTACATTGGTTGAGAAATCCTAGACATTTCGCAGCATTTTTGATGACACCAAATATGTGGTCATTCCAACGTAAGTTGTAATTGACACTCATAACGGGAATGAAAAGTTATTCGGTTTCGACGATGCAATTGACATTCATATACAATGGCTGGGTGTTTAAATTTCGCTTTGTTTTTCGGAAGCATTAATTTCTACTCTGTTAGTGATTCCCCAATGAATTATGCTGTTAATACGCTGCCGTTTCCGATTTCCAGCCGAGGAATAAGGACGTGAGTCAGGGAACGAATATGAAAAGCGGAGAGTGCTGTCGTCAGCAAATGAATATATTCCATTAGAAGTAGCAGACAAGAGATCGTCGAAGAAAATTAAAAAAAAATGTCGGAGACAGAACGGAGCCCTGGAGCATACCAGCATTTATTTTGTAAACATCAGACGAAACCATTCAAGATAACTTGAATTGAACGTTCCGAAAGGTAACTTCTAATCTATTGAAAAAGAGAGTCATCGATCCCAAAAGCACGTATTTTCGACATAAGAGCCTGATGCCAAACTCTCTCAAATGCTTGAGAAATATCAACTGCAACTATCTTTCTTTCTTTCGCCAGATTGATGAACCTTTAGTTCCACTTTTCGGTGAGACATGCTATCAAATGACCTGTAGACCAGTTGCTACGAAAACTGTACTGCCAGAGGAGAGAGAAGAAGATTCGCCTTTTTTAGGGACGGGCTGGGAAAATCCTGTTTTCCATCTGCTCGGAAAGAGTCCTAAGCAGTAGGATTGATGAAAAAGCTAACGCAGTGGTTTTGCCAGCGAATAAGAATAGCTCTTCAGAACAAGGGGAGATATACCATCTAGACCAGCGGATTTATGAATGCTAAGGTCTTTAAGAACTCTTGCTACTAGACGAGTGCGAAAGTGGATTTATCCCATTGAAGATTCGACGCACTCAACTGTAGGCGAATACAAAGCACAATCTGGGAGTGCTGAACTGGCCGCAAAGTGTGCGACATGCAGATTGGACTTGTCCAAAGAGCTGATAGCTGGAATGTCATTGTAAATAAGCGTTTTTTATATTTTTTGGTGAACGACCAAAAATTGTTACTAACTTTGGGAGATTGTATTATTTGGGGGAGTATTTTTTACCGCAGCTTTTTTTCGTATTGGAATTTCACACGTTTAAGAAAGACGTTGCAGTCATTCTTAGCTCATTTAAACTTTTTTCGGTTTTCCTCTTTCGGGTTGATCTTGAGGGAACGATAAAATATTTCTCTAACCCTGACACCCTCTTTACAGCTCGAGTCGTACCAGCCTTTTCTTTTGGCTTGATCCGATGAGGGATAAAGGATCTCATTCCAAAGATAGTAGTGTCTGTGATCATATGACCAGCGGGATCCATAATGACCAGTTAAAATTCCTAAAGAAGCTGTTGAAACCGTTCCAAATTTCTTTCTCGTATTGCCATACCATTCTTTAAGGAAGAAGTACGTGATAGAACAAAATGTTCCGACCAACCTAGAGGGGAGAGCACATCAACGGTATACTTATCAGGATGAGAAGTTAAAAACAAGTCCAGGATGTTGTAATACAGCAACGGCAGTGACTGAGTGCAAGTAACAGTATGACCAGTGGCAGGAAGAGTGGGATGCCCGCACTGTGGATGTTAACACTGCACTCGCGCTGCCCCCGACCCCCTTTTTTTGTTTGTTTACTCGCGCGCGGTTATTTTTATTTTATTTTTTATTTTTTATTTATTTATTAATTAATTAATTTATTTATTTATTTATTTATTTATTTATTTATTAATTATTATTTTTTTTCTCATGGTGTTTTGTTTCTTTTTCTCCACGCAGGGACTGAGTGCACTTGGGCGTGTGCACTCGTTGATGGTCAGTTCCCCAAAACTGATTTAGGATGCGACGCTAGTATCATTCTTGATGACGAAAACGTTAGAGTTCACTCCTTGTTATGAAAACTTGCATCTATCTTTCAAGCGGGGGTATAGCATATCCTGATGGCAACGTACCATATTGTGGAGAATCGGTGAAGAAGGCGAAGCATTAACGTCTGTAGCGAGAGCTAATCTACGCTAACAGCCTTGCTGAAGCCTCTTGCGACCTTCAAGCATGTTCAAAAATGGAAGACCACTGAATGCAGTCGGAAGGGTAAAACCAATTAGTATTGGCTGGGTCCCAGGTCATAATGGGATTACGGTAAATGAAATCGCCGATGAACTTTTTAGGTAAGGCTCAGAAGAGTGCGCTAGGTCTGCCCGCGTCCTCGGCTAGGGTTTCTATTGATAGTTGAGTTTCATATGAGCATAACTGCAGATGTCATGGCAATCCAGGTTAACTGGAAATGGCATGGCAATCCAGGTTAACGGCAGACCAAATGAATGGGACTGCTACGATTGCTGTGACGGGGATGGTGACCCCGCCGAGCACTACCCTGTACCTACCTCTGTGAATGTTTGGCTTACGCACGCATCAAGCTGCAGGTACTCAACATTGACGTGGTGGCATTTTAATAGTAGGAACTTTATCACTTAAGCGCTTACTCATCTTTTTTTCAAAAGACTGACAAATTCTAATATAGGAACTAACAAAGAGTACAACGGACTATTTTTTTGGCTGAGTTCTCTGTTCGGACAGAAAAAAACTAAACAAACTTGTGAAAGACGGTGCCTCTGAAGTTCATTTTTAAGTTTCGCACAGTTCTTTCAAGAACGGTGTTAAAAAAATTGTAATACAACGCGTCGACCTGTTAAAGTCCTCGGTTTTGTCATTATCGCTTGGCACGGATGCCAAGGCTAGAATGGCTCAGTATATTTAATCTCTATAGACGCTGTCAGGCACTGTAATCGATGAAGAGCCGGTGTGTATCGTTTTTGAACTCCTGGATTTTTTTTTTCGGAGATATGGCGTAATAGTAAAATTTAGACTTTCCTTTTCTAAAACCCATTGATAGGGGCCGGTCAGACTATTCACGAAGAGTCTTGAGCGTTTACATAACACGACAGACTGGATTTTATATGAGATTTTGAGAAAACTTATTCCCCTGTAATTGGCACAGCTTACAGCTTCTTAGGATCGGCCAAACGTTGCTGAGGTTTGGAGATTTGTTGATGTATGCTCCGTATTCATTCGTTACCTGCTGTTCGACTTAATCTTGGAAATGGCTGTCCAGATTTCGTCTTGATCGGATAGCTGCAAATGTTGTTCGTCTTTGTCAAGGTTGAATGTTTCATTTTGCCTGACGGTAGAATTTTATTTGTTATCTCCCTCTCTCTCTTCAGAATCTCTCCAGATTCTCAGCACCGACCGTGGTTCTATAGTGATTCATCGTGAGGTTTGACTTATAATGTAAAATAAAACACATAAATTTGAAAGTGAACTTAAATTTTTTTTATCGGTTAAAAGAACAGTTCATGGCATTTACTTTTTAAAAATGATATCATGTAAATGTTAGCCACAACTACGTCTGACGTGGTCCATTCGGAAGGTTCAATTTTGGGCGACTCGAGTAATGTTGGCTTCCAAAGCGTCAATCGTAGCAGGCTTATTTTTTAAGACCTGAGACTTAACATATCCCTAGAGAAAATAGTCCAAATGTGTGATAACGCACGATCTAGGTGGCCAATTTACCGTAGCATAACGTGAAAATAGTTGCTCACCAAAATGATTTCACAACAAGTCCATTATTTCACGCACTGTATTTCTAATAGCGCCGTCTTGTTGGAACCAGAGCTCACCTTGAATTTCAGGAAGCACATATTCCGTTAACAAGGCGCGATGACGGTTACCATTGACGGTAACATTCTGATTTGCCTCATTTTTGAAGAAATATGGACCAATGATTCCACCAGCCCATAAACCGCACCGTGGATGTAATGGTAGCTCTTGGTACTCTTCACGTTTCTCACCAACCCAAATACGGCAATTTTGTTTATTAACGTATCCATTGAGCTAGAAATGGGCTTCATCACTGAACAAAATTTCACGATAAAACAACGGATTTTCATTGAGTTTTTCCAGAATCCATTCAATTCACATCTTGCGCAAGTTGAATTTCGTACGCTTTTAGGCCGAGATCCTCACGAAAAATACGCCAAGTTGTCGAATACGCCAATTCAAGCTGCTGAGAACGACGACGAATCGATTCGTCACGGTCTTCGCGTACACTCTCAGCTACAGCTGCTATAGTCTCTTCACTACGTGCTGGATGTGATCTACACGGTCGAGTATCATCCGTTAATGTAAATTGGGACTCAAATTTGCGAATGTTATTGGCAATAGTGGTCTGGATAAAAAAACCTTAATAGGTTAATTGAAACTCCATTGGGAAAGGCCCCTGTCGGTCTCTTGCAATTGTAGCCGTTCGAGAACTTTCTCATATACATAGGTTAGATGACTTTGGACTGTTATTAATATCCGCATCCGAATCTTGACTACAAGGTAAAAGTTCGAGACGATGTAAACTTTTCAGAACGTTCGGACATTCAAAACACTGGAGAAATGCCTATGGTCAGTTGCAATATGTTGTTGATCAGGAGACAGCCAAGTTTATGGATATCAAGATTGGGAAACCGATTACTGGCTATAATTACATTATTACATTATTATTAAATTACATCCATGGGGGTGGCCGTGGTGTAGTGGTATATGCATACACTCCTCAAACAGAGGGTCGCGGGTTCGAATCTCGTGCGAAGCAATTCTCTGAAAAGGTCTTTTCGTAGAATTTGCATGTAGTTATATGAGAATCCCGTCGGCGTCAACTCTGGCATGAAGGCATAACACTGATGTTGGAGTGCTTGCTGACTGGGCTAAATGTAACGAATTAACAACTAGCACGTAGTGAGACCCACTGGTTGAGGATGTACTTGCTCGTCCCGTCCAGTTTGACAATCACCTCTGGGAAAAATACCGAAACCTAATACACCTGAGTTTCAAACTAAAAGTAAAAGGGTATTCATATCCCTTTGATGCGCTCGCGGGATTATAAAAAAAAACAAACGTCCTCCGCGAAATGAATAGTCTCTGTATCGATTCCAGTCATTGGTATGATTCTTCATTTTATTTGTTATAGCATGAAAGGTAAAAACTGTTTATGTATATGAGAGTCATGTACCATATGTTAAGATCATATTTGTGATGAACGAAGTGTTTTTTTTTTTTTTAATTTTTTATTTTATTTTATTTTTTTTTTTTTTTTGTTTTAATTAAGCTTGTCATGAAGGAAAAATGCACAAATTCTTCTTCCCTATATTTTTTCTTTATAGCGCCTTAAAAAATATTGTGGTTACACCAAAAACTCAACTTGTAATCGAACATATGTTTGTTTGTCTGAAGAAGTTGTTGGAGTTCATCATTCCCCGTTAACATCTCCAAGCCATGAGCCAGGTTTGAATACAATTGTAACTAATTATCTTACATAAGAAACAAATAAGTATACAATTACAGATTTTAATGGATTTTCCGATGATGTGAGCTATGATAAAAACCGGACCTTAAGCAGAGATTCGGGAATAAGTGTATTTCAAACTAAAAGCGTATCTAACAAAGAAATAAATAATGCCAATCACTTTAACTCTAATAATTACTTGACACAAGAATCAGGTGACAATACTTCAAATACAAACAATTATTTCTTTAGCAAAACGAGCACAATAAATGCTGGAATCATAAATAATGAGAATTTAACAACTGTTGCATCTAAGGTATAGTGTAATTCCATTCATAATAAAATTATCACAGCTTAACGTCTGAAAATCTTTTATAAATATTTAATAAATTGTGTACCGCTTAAAGGTAGAGGAATGGCACACACATTTACAGCCGATTTTGGCGAAATCAAGGGAACGTCATCATTTTGATGTATTGGAACTCGGTACGGAAATAATAAGGAAATTTGAAACATATAATACGGGTAGTGAAATAATATCTCTTAATGATGTAATGGAGGAAAAGGACGGTTCTTTGATTTCCAGATATTTTTTATCAACTCTCCTATTGGTAAATATAACAAGCTAAAATCTTAATAAATAATAAATAATAAAGATAATAATTTACATTACTTTGTAATGATACTTGCGCACGCAGGAGCAATGTAAATGTATTTTTATTTATAAATTCATAAATTTTAAAAGCTAGAAAAAGGAATGCTTATAAATGAGCTTAGTTAAGTGTTGTTGCTTTATTCTGACTTTGTGGCCCTATGCGGGAACTCTTATTTAAACTCAGAACTAGCCTTCTCCCTTCTGATTTTGTTAAACCGCGTGTGCTATTTTTGTAGCCTTTTAACCTTTCCTTAATTTACTATCCCCTTGGCAAAAAAAAAAAATTAATCCCGGGAATCGATTTTGTGATTTAACGGATTCGCTGACTTAGAAGCCCAGTCTGAAAAAAATTTAACTGATAGGAATTTCTTACTCTTTCCAATAATTCTAACCTAAAAAAATAAAAACTGCAAAAGATGCACAACAAAAAAAACACTAACTTCAATAAGTAATATTCTACCCAAATCTCAAAAGATTGCAAAAGTGTATGCACCATGCGTTATTAACAAAAAGGAAGCAAAAATTGTAGCTGAAATGAAATCTCAGAGGGTTGTCGAGGTGTATAAGTCTACAAAACTATTGAAAACACCCAGCGTAGAAATACCATGATATAAAACCAAAGCAGCTTCCTTGTTACTGTTTGGCGACGAGGTTTTATCGGATATGTATTCAAAGATTTTTTGTTTACATAGTGTGTAATTGGAGGACTCCGTTTTATATGTTTGGTCGGGGGCCTTTATATTGCAATACGTTCGGTATTAAAATCAGTCGATATTTAGTGCGGGAGTATAATAGAGTCCCTTGCGTTGAAAGGTGTGTGGGCGACCCATCATTCAAGACAACCAAATTTTTGTCTATAAAGAAATTTTCCATTAAGTATCTTTTTCTATAAGTGATTGCTGAACCCCAAAGTATTTTGCAAGTATTTACATTGCCTCCGAGTATGATTGGAAAATCTATTTATTGTATTTATAATAGTGTGTAAGTCGTTTTTAGAGCTGCTATTACAGGATTATGTTGTTTGATTATAATATTGAGCTCATCAAGATTGTTAAAAAAAAAAACCGTTCATGTTAAACTGCAGAATCTTAAGAGCTACATTAAGACTACCTGAATTACACGAACTTGCTTTATCTGCGGCAAAAGAAGGGTGCCTAGAAGTGCAATTGTTTTGTTTTTGATATTGCTTGTTGATTGTATTAAAATGAAGCAGCCGTACCGTCGTCGAATCATTCTGGCTTTCAATCGCGCCTGAATGATTGAATTTTCGAACGGTAGGCTCAGTATTGTGCTCTATATATATATTATTGCATAACGACATCATGCGTTACTGGGTTATCTATATAGTAGTCATTGTTAATCAAGTCTTTGTTGAACAGCAGATATCGGTGAATGAGGGAATAGGAGTAGGTAGAGGTATTAGTTACTGCTGTTGTTGTATTGGTAGGAGATTGATTGTTTGTAGTTGTATTGCTATTTACACGTGGTTGTGATGAGTTTAAAAGTAAATGCCAGTATTGGGAGGAGGATATTTTTAATCTTGATGGTGTGTTAGCACATTGAGTAAAAGTGACTTCTTTGGTGTTAGAAGTTTGTTTTTTAATTATCGAGTTTGATGATGTGAGTTCATATTTATTTGTGTTAAGGTTTTTATACTATATTAGTATTTCTTTTAACCCTTTCGGTACTTTTTTTTTTGTTGTAAGGTTAAAAAAACATATTTTTTCTTTTTGTTGTTACGAAGGCTCCTACTAAAAACATTGAAACATTTTTGTTAAGCATTGGTTCTAAAGTGGTTTTTGGCATCAATTATCCCAAGTGGCAGTAAAACAAAGGATAAAATAAATACTATATTTTAAATATTTACTTTAATTTTTTACAAAATTTTTAATTAACAGAATTTAAAAGACAAATCTTTTAATTCAAACGTAAAGCAAAAAAAAAATAAGCAGCTTGGGAAATATTTAAAAAAAATTTTTTTATACATGTATAAAAATTAAAAAACTCATAAATTATTGCATTTACACTCGGTTTTCTTCTTTTACATGAAATTCGAATTCAAAATTAATTATATTTCAGGGTAAACATGTGTATTTATATAAAAAAAAGTAATTTAAAATATTTAAAAAAAATTCAAAATTCACAAAATTCTGTATTTTTGCTAAGTAAATTTTGTTTCATTCAAACTAAAATAAAAATTAAAGGTTTTCAAAAGTTTTTAATGCATACAAGTAAATGTATTTTTATATATATGTATGTATATAGATATACCTATATATAAAAATAATATAGATATATAAAAAAAAAAAAAATTTTAAATTAAAAGGTCATAAATTTTACATTTTTACATGCTATGTTTGTGGTATGCCTTAAAACAATTTGTTTTTGCGTTCAGTATCCTGAGCATCCTATAATTTTGCACCCCCGTTAATCCTTAGTATATTCCGGCCAATGTTCAAATCCGTCATATCGAAGGAAAACCGATGGACTTGATTCATATTGTTTTGTTGCCCTTCAGTAGAAGTTCTTTGATTCAAATCGTCATCTGTCTTGGATCGTCCAAGCTGTACAACTCCCCCATCAAGCCACCTTAAAAGAAAAATAAAGGGTTATTCATCGTGAGGTCTCATTTATAATGTAAAACAAAACGCAAAAATTTTAAAGTGAACTTACAATTTTTATTATCGGTTAAAAGAACAATTCATGGCATTTACTTTTTCAAAATGATATCATGTAAATGTTGACCACATCTAAAGTGGTCAATTCAGAAGGTCCAATTTTGGGCGACTCGTTCGAGCATAGCGACTGGTATCTCGCGGATAACACGATTATTGTTGATTTCCAAAGCGTCAACCGTAGCTGGCTTATTGCTGAAGACCTGAGACTTTACATATCCCCAGAGAAAATAGTCCAAAGGTGTGATATTGAACCATCTAGGCGGCCAATTTACTCTAGCAAAACGTGAAATTAAGTGCTCACCAAAATGATTTCTCAACAAATCTATTGTTTTACGCGCTGTATGGCTCGTGTTGAAACCAGAGCTCACCGAGATCATGTGTTTGAATTTCAGGAAGCACGTGGTCCGTTAACATGGCGCGATAACGGTTACCATTGGGGGTAACATTCTGATTTGCCTCATTTTTGAAGAAATATGGACCAATGATTCCACCAGCCCATAAACCACACCGTACCGTTGTTTTTAATGGATGTAATGGTAGCTCTTGGCACTCTTCGGATTGCTCATCAGCCCAAATACGGCAATTTTATTTATTAACGTATCCATTGAGCCAAAAATGGGTTTCATCACTGAACAAAATTTCACGATAAATCATCTTATTTTCATTGAGTTTTTCCAGAGACAAGCAGCTGAGAACGACGACGAATCGATTCATCACGGTCTTCGCGTACACTATCACCTATAGTTTCTTCACTACGTGATTGATGTGGTCTAACCGGTCGAGTATCATTCACTAATGTAATCTGTGACTTAAATTTGCGAATGGTATTGGCAATAGTGGTTTCAGTAGGCTGATTATGGTGCGCATAAGTTCTTCGAATCGCACAAAAAACATTTTTCACAGAACGCTGATTTTCGTAATACAGCTGAACAATTTGAAGACGCTATTGTGGTGTGAGTCTTTCCATGATGACTTGCGCGATAGTGACTCCTAGCGTGATCTGTCAAAAAAAGCCTATTGAAAATCAAATCTTACGATGAATCACTCCTTACCTAGAGTTTTAAGCGAGGCTTTTTCTATTTTATTGCATATTATAGTACCTGTAGCCCAAATGCCTCCTTGTATAGGATTTTCTAATAACGACTTGACAACTTTTTTTTTTAAATAAAAGGCAAACCATTTGAGATATTTCAAAAACTTTTTTATTGGGTTGAAGTACAATCAAAACATTGCCAATAAAATAGTGGTTTCAGTAGGTCGATTATGCGCACCGTAAGTTTGTCAAATCGCACGAAAAACATTTCTCACAGAACGTTGATTTTCGTAATACAGCTGAACAATTAGGAGACGCTGTTGTGGTGTGAGTCTTTCCATGATGACTTGCCAAACGATAGTGACTCATAGCGTGATCTGTCAAAGTAAGCCTATTGAAAATCAAACCTCACGATGAAACAGCCTGGCGCTGTTTTTCTTATTTCTGCTACTCAATGCTTTGTATATTTTTATGTTATTGTATCTGATGACTTTTCTGTGTTTTCGGTTGTCAGTTTTACTTTATTTTTCTTAGATTGGAGCCTGGTTGCTATTTTTAATATTTTGTTGGTTGGATCTTTTATTTTCTGAATTTTTTAAAGCAATGCGCGACAATGCGTCTGCAGCATGGTTTTCTTTTCCCCGCAAGTACTCTACAGTAAAAACATATAGTTTTATCTATTTGGTCTTAAATACCGTCAATTCTTGGCAGTGGAAGCTTATCTGCTAATAATTTTTTGTTTATACCTTAATCAACCATTTATCTCTATTGTTTTTGATTACTGTCTGGTAAAGGTTTTTAGGTACCAATAGTATTGGACTTTTATACTCTGATGTAGATGGTTCGACTATATCGTCTCGTATTAATTTGTCAACTTGTTTTCTTATCTCAGTTTTATGTGTGTGCTTTATTCTATAATTTTTAATATACAGGGTGACTGACTCGAACTGCAACTTTTTAAAAAGCTATCATTTTTTTATTTTTTGATAAATTTTATTGTGCCAAAGCAAAAAATGTTGGAAAATACATCAATTTGCAAATCAGTAATTTTCAATATGTCCACCTTTGGCGCGAATAATGGCCTTGAGACGGTCGAAGAAAGCATCGCACGCTGCACGCTAGTGGCTCTGCTGTATTTTGGCCTATTCCCGGCGAAGTGCTTTGCCAACCTTTGCAGAGAAATCCAACGGATTTGCATTCGGAGAATTTGCAATCCATTGTGTCGAAGAAATGAAGTGTGGAACATTGTTTTTTAACCAATCTTGGTTGACGCGCGCTTTGTGAGACGGTGCCGAGTTTTGTTGAAATCTCCGCGGTCTCCGACCGAAATGATTGTTTGCCCAAGGCTTCAATACTGTCTCTAAGACAGTTTCGCGGTATACGATCGCATTAATTTTGACGTCCAAAAATACGAGCGGACCATCGGCGGTTATGGCGGCCCAAACCATCATCGTCAGTGCTGCCTGCTTTCTGGTGGCCATCCGAAGGTGTAAATTTTCGAAGGACCTCTCTGGAAAGTAAACTCGGTCATTTTGTTCGTTAACATATTGCTCTATAACAAATGGCGACTCATCGGAAAAAAACAAATTCGGCAACTCACCACTTTCGTACAAGCGTAGCAACTCCTTCACTCTTTCGGTATAAGATCGTGTGTTTTTTGGAACTTCAATAACTTGAGCCCAAGCTCATTTTTTAGTATGTGTTGCATCCGTTCCAACGATATGTTGAGCTCACGAGCCATTTTTTTTTTCCACTTCGACGTGGATTTCGTTCAATTCGAGACTTCACTTTCAGAACCATCTCTGCCGATGCTGCTGTGTTTTTATGATAACCTCCATGGCGTTTTGCAAAGCTGCCACTATCACGGTAACGAGCACCTTGGAATATTAGGATGTCTAAAATAATGAAAACGTTCCCACCGTTCATTGAAATACTATCAATCTGCCTTGCCCTGTTATGCCATGTCAACCTTTTAGGGATCCTGTTTTTTCAAATATTCAGGAGCACCAAGTCCGGTAGGAGACCTAACATTTCAGATACATATTCTCCCCATTGAATGGATCTTACGACTTGTTTTAAATGTGAAAAATAATAAAGAAATGTACTGGTTTCTTGCAAAACACTCCAAGCTTCTATTAGATCTATTAGGTCGTGCGGTTTGCTAAGAGATGGCGTAACTTGTATTATTCCATTGGAGCATGCATTAGATAGCTACTGTCATTGTACGTCATTTCAGTATATGTCATTCATTTGTAGCGTAAACAACAATAATTATTTTTCACTCAAATATGTCAAACTTTGTGCCTGAAAAAGTGTTTTTGCGGGGAGATCTTCATGAAGAAAACTGCTGCCGAAAGTCATCGTATTTTGGTGGATGTTTATGGTGAACATGTACTAGCTGAGCGAATGTGCCAAAAGTGGTTTGCACGATTTAAAAGTGGTGATTTTGGCTTGGAAGACGATGAACGTCCTGGGCAGCCAAAAAAGTTTGAAGATGAAGAACTGGAAGCATTACTGTATGAAGATTATTGCCAAACACAAGAGCTCACAGAATCTTTGGGTGTCACTCAAGCAGCCATTTCCAAACGAAAGGCCGACTAATATCAACAACTTCAGACGACCGCAACAACAAAAACGGAAATAGCTTCTATAAATACATAACCCTAACAGACAAACCGGCGCAACTTTACGTTGTATCCAACGTAAATACGGGCAAGGGCAATACGTTTGATGCGGTGTGTGCGGGTAATACGGGGAATACGGAGGTGTTTAAATACAACACGATGCGTGCGTTTATGTGGGCTTCAGTGACAACTTCTTTTAGTTCAGTGTAAAATGTCTTCGGTTTCAGCGCGAAAAATTCTTTTAATGGAAAATAGTTTATGTTATTAAGACTAAAAATATCAAAGAAACTGAAAAAGAATCATGCTAAGAAAAAAAAAACGAATGTAATATATGAAAACCGAATAATTTATGGCGTATTTCATTGATTGTACCCTCAATTGCGTGCAGATGAAAGTGATAAATTTCGCCAATAAACATTCGATTATATTTTAAAAAATGTACATGATACTTGCTATCATTATACCACAAACTTTTAAAGACCTATTTCTGTTAAAGAAAGCCTTTCGCTAACATTAAGGTAATAAAACAAAAGAACTGTTATTATCTTATAAAATGTATTTCATGTGATTCGTTTGGTTTTTGTGCAACAAATTGAGATGTAGAAGTAATGTTGTTGTAATGTGACATTGGGGTAAATAGTGAAAACAGGTGAAACTGGTTCAGAGAAGTCGGAATAAGATGACGTTGTATTTGAAGTTTGTTGATTTCCCATTTCCTCCATTTGTTGCATTTCCTGCAGTAAAACATCTTGCAATTTCGATCTTACTCGAAGTTGTCATAATAGATAAAATTTTCTCATAAATGGAAGTAACGCCAACAGAAAAAGTGAATTTTCGTTCTCTGTGCCTTCAAGTAATGCAAGCTTTTTGGCTTCTATATCTAGAACCTTAAGCTCAACATCATTTCCTTCCTCATACATCCTTTTTTTTCGACCTCTTAGGAAGAATATTTTGAGGACTTTAAGAAAGTATAAATGTTTTACAGGCAGGATGTTCATTCTTCTAAATAATTCTATGGAATGGGTTAATCGAGCTGATTTGCATACTTTTCTTATTGCAGACTTTTGTAGGACAGTCAACTACTGTAGCTTATTGCCTCCCCATGCGCTTATTCCATACTGGAATCTGGAGTGAAAAATCCCAAAGTAAATTGTTTTTAGAGTCTGTGTAGAGCAGTTAATCCTAACACGTTAAAAGACCAAATCTAGCTTCAAAAAAAAAAAAAAAAAAAAAAAAGCGGAACATGTAGAAACTATCACTGGAGACGTATGAGAAACACATTTATTTCCCAATAGAAAAATTGTTTGATAAGTCGAAATTAGTTTTAGTAACCAACACATTAATTTAGAAGAGAGGTGTTTTTAGTGAGACTCTCTCACTTTTGAAATCTTTTGAAACAACTTGATATTGGAGCTAATTGCATAAACCAATCATAACGGTTGTTACTGAAAAACATTAGTTGTGTATTGAAGTTTTGATATCATCTAGCAAAATCCTGTTTTCATTTTTAAGTGCACTGATGTCTTCCAAAGCATTACGGCTCATTTGCTTCAGAGAAATAATATCTTCATAAAAAAACATCCGGTATAATGATGGCACAGGGGTATTTTGCTAGGAAGATTTTATTTGTGATGGTGATGGTGATGGAGTGAAATAAGCAAAGTAGAACATAACATTTGCTGTTGATTGAGCGAAAAACTGAAAATTTTCATCTTACCTTGTTATGTTTCCCAATGTTTTTTACTACATTCCGACGAGTGGGTTGCTGTTCGCGTTGTCTCATGATCGAAAATTTCCTCCAATTTTTTCTGGGCCTCAAAAGAACTGTCCAAAAAAGACCAGTTTCCGAATTCTGAAAGTTAATCTTGGTATAATAAATGGTGCGTCGCAAGCGTTTGTTAATGACGTCGATCTTTGAATCTGATGTGTATGCGATCAAATCGTTTGCTTATGCTATACCATGGTAATGGGTGCAGATGAAAGTGATAAAATTCGCCAGTATACAAGAATGACGGCAAAAACATTCCATTAGAACGTTTTATAAGAACTGTTATTATCTTATAAAATGTATTTCATGTAATTCGTTTGGTTTTTGTGCCACAAATTGAGATGTAGAAGTAATGTTGTTGTAATGTGACATTGGGGTAAATATTGAAAACAGGTGAAACTGGTTCAGAGAAGTCGGAGTAAGATGACATTGTATTTGAAGTTTGTTGATTTCACATTTCCTCCATTTGTTGATTTCACATTTCCTCCATTTGTTGCATTTCCTGCAGTAAAACATCTTGCAATTTCGATCTTACTCGAAGTTGTAATAGATAAATTTTTCTCATAGATCTAAGCAACGCCAACAGAAAAAGTGAATTTTCGTTCTCTGTGCCTTCAAGTAATGCAAGCTTTTTGGCTTCTATATTTAGAAGCTTAAGCTCAACATCATTTCCTTCCTCATACATCTTTTTTTTTTCGATCTCTTATGAAGAATATTTTGAGGACTTTAAGAAAGTATAAATGTTTTACAGGCAGGATGTTCATTCTTCTAAATAATTCTATGGAATGGGTTAGGCGAGCTGATTTGCATACTTTTCTTATTGCAGACTTTTGTAGGACAGACAAATACTGTAGCTTATTGCCTCCACATGCGCTTATTCCATACTGGAATCTGGAGTGAAAAATCCCAAAGTAAATTGTTTTTAGAGTCTGTGTAGAGCAGTTAATCCTAACACGTTAAAAGTTGCGTTGAGAAGATTGCAGATACTTTTTCAAACTTGAGATGTGCTCGCTCCAACTCAAATTTCGATTAATACTAACACCTAGATATTTATAGTGCTCAACTAATTCTATTTTGAAGCAATTTGAAGCAGCTAATATAGGGTGATTCATCGTGAGGCTTGATTTTTAATGTAAAATAGAACACATATATTGGAAATTGAACTTAAAATTTTTATTATCAGTTTAAAGAACAATTCATGGCATTTACTTTTTAAAAATGATATCATGTAAATGTTGGCTACGACTACGTCTGAGGTGGCCCATTCGGAAGGTCCAATTTTGAGCGATTCGTTCGAGCATAGAGACTGGTATCTCGCGGATAACACGAGTAATGTTGACTTCAAAAGCGTCAATCGTAGCTGGCTTATTCCTAAAGATCTGAGACTACATATCACCAGAGAAAGTAGTCTCAAGGTGTGATATCGCACGATCTAGGCGGCTAATTTACCATAGAAAAACGTGAAATTAAGTGCTCACCAAAATGATTTCTCAAAAAGTCCATTGTTTCACGCGATGTATGGCTCGTACCGCCGTCTGGTTGAAACCGGAGCTCTACAAGACCATTTAGTTGAATTTCAGGAAGCACATAGTCCGTTAACATGGCGCGATAACGGTTACCATTGACTTTAACATTTTGAATTGCCACAGCCCATAAACCACACCATACCGTCGTTTTAAATAGATGTAATGGTAGCTCTTGGTACTCTTCGGATTGCTCATCAGCCCAAATACGGCAATTTTGCTTATTAAGTTACCCATTGAGTTAGGAATCACTAAACAAAATTTCACGATAAAGCACCGGATTTTCATTGAGTTTTTCCAGAGAAAATATGATGCAAATTCAAGTTGTCTGGCTTTAATTCTTGCAAAAGTTGAATTTTGTATGCTTCTAGGCCGAGATCCTCACGTAAAATACACCAAGTTGTCGAATACGCCAAGTCAAGTTGCTGAGAACGACGACGAATCGATTAGTCACGGTCTTCGCGTACACTCTCAGTTACAGCTGCTATAGTGTCTTCACTACCGCCTGGATGTGGTCTAACCGGTCGGGTATCATTCACTTATGCAAAGCATTTACGAATGGTATTGGTAATAGTTATTTCAGTAGGTTGATTATGCGCACCGTAAGTTCCTCGAATCGCACGAAAAACATTTCTCACAGAACGCTGATTTTCGTAATACAGCTGTGTGTGGTGGGTCTTGCTAAACGATACTGAACAAAAATAACAAAGCCGATAACACTCGTGATCTGTCAAAAAAAGGCTATTGAAAATCAAACCTCACGAAGAATCGCCCTATATGGTATTTTCGTCATATAAGACATTAAAATTATGCACATCAAAAACACAGTTTAGCAAGCTATGTCTACAAGGTAGATGCATGAAGTATAATGTGAAAGTCTGGGGAATCTTTTATTTCACTATTAAATTGAAATACATCAATTTAGTTTTATTGCTTACTACTAACTTGTGTTTTGTGGACCAGAGTCTTAGCAAGTGAACGTCGTGGTTTATGTCAGCAACTAGGTTTAAATGGTTGGTTGAACCATATGCAAATGCAAAGTCGTCGAAAAAGGCCTTTACCAGTAAATAGTATTGCAAAGGTCCGTGCCGTTTCTAGGAGAGGGCACCACTTGAATTAAATGGCACCATACTATTTTCAATTAGTACTAACCTTCAAAAGATACGTGTATAAATTTGACAGCTATCGGGCGATTAGTTCTCGAGATATAGCGTTGTGATTCAAAGCAATTTCGTGTGTTAATTTATCATTGCTTTTTGATGGGAAAAAATGCAGCCGATGCAAAGAAATGGCTTGATAAGTGTTAGAAAAGAGGCTGTTTCAGATGAAAACATCAAAAAAGTCCACAAAATGATTACGAATGACCGTAAAGTGAAGTTGATCGAGATAGCTGAGGCTATGAAGATATCAAAAGAGCGTGTTGGATATATCATGCACGAATATTTAGACATGCGAAAGCTCTGTTTAAAGCTGGTGCCGCGTTTGCTAACAGTCGACCAAAAACAACAACGTTTGATGATTCAGATAAGTGTTTAAAGCTGTTCAACCGCAATAAAGCCGAACTTTTGCGTCGGTATGTGACAATGGATGAAACTTGGCTCCATCACTTCATACCAGAGTCAAGTCGGCAGTCAGCTGAGTGGTGAGCAGGCGACGAACCTCGTCCAAAACGACCAAAAACTCAACAGTCGGCTGGCAAGGTTATGGGTTTGGGATACACATGGAATAATTTTCATCGACTATTTCCAAAAGGGGCAGACTATCAACAGCGACTATTACATTGCGTTGTTGGAGCGTTTAAAGGACGAAATCGCAGAAATACGGCCGCATTTGAAGAAAAAGAAAGTGCTGTTTCATCAAGACAATGCACCGTGTCACAAGTCGATGAAAACGTATTCTCCAGATTTGGCCCCAAGCGACTATTTCCTGTTCAAAAGAATGCTCGCCGGAAAGAGATCTAAGACCGATGAAGAAGTAATCGCCTAAACAGAGGCTATTTTGAGGCTAAACCGAAATCGTACTACAAAACTGGTATTGAAGGATTGAAAAATCGTTTCAATCAGTGCATCGCCCTCGAAGGCAACTATATTGATAAATAAAGTTGAATTTTGCAAAAATTTTGTGTTTTACTATAAAACGGACTTTTCAGCCCATGTGTTATCTAAGATAAAACTGCGAAACCCTGCAGAATACAATTTTTCCAAGAGAATGGTGTGGTCAACCATGTCGAAGGCTTTTGTAATATCTACAATGAGTCCGGCGTAACATTTTCTAACATTAAGTCCTTTGTAAACAAGTGCACAAAAGTCTAGGAGAGCATCTTCCGTAAAGAGGCTTTCTCTAAACCCAAACTGCCTTTCGCTGAAGAATTTTATATCATTAATATATTTCAGAACTCAGCTTTAAACGGCTTTCTCGAATATCTCCGATATTGTAGGGAGTAAGGAAATTGGTCTGTAGTTACTTTTATCTTGTCGAATATCGAAATCATATGTTGTCTGTATAATCATAGAAGTTTGCAGAGCCATTTGGAAATCACTCCAGATACATGTCTGTAATCGAATAAAAAAGAATATTTTGAAAAACGGAATTTCTCCAACTATTTAGACGGAATAGACGAAAAGCATATAAGACTAAAGTGTCAAAAAAATTCGGGCAGTATTTGTTACATTTACAAACTTTTTTTTCAATAGAAGTCTTGGCAGTGGTTGATTAAAAATGTCGCTTTTCAATGATCAATGTGGGTGCGTATGAAAAAGGTACCATAGTGACGCAGGAGTTTTTTCAAATTCAGCCATTTTTAAAAATATCGAAAACAGTAATTTGAAGGCTTCGTTTGTGTTTCCAGGTGACGATTTCCTTTGAAAACTTATTTGATGAGGCCATACCCAGCAAATTCAAAATAATGCCGCTGTTCAAATTTTAATTACCGTTTGTCACGAGCTAGAACGACAGTTGAGTGTGCATTCGGCATTAGTTCCGCCAGATTTCGAATTTTGTTTTTTGAAAGCAATAGAAACTAATGTTGCGAATGCAGTTCATATTGTAAAAGCTGTTTGCATTTTACACAATGTTATTGTGATAATGAAGCAAGACACTCTTCCGAATATTTTTGAACAAAATGTCAGTTCCAGAAATTTGATGGCAAACAATAATCTACAACTTTCCAAATCAAATAATCACCCATAGCGAGAAGCAGAAATTTTAAGAAACTATTTTGTGAATACTTTTCAATAAATAAAAAATAAAACTTATTACATTGTTTACTTACTTGATATTCCCGCAGCTTTAGCAGTTGAGTCCCATTCTTTATGTGCAGTTAGTTTGTCTTTATAGCGGCGATTGCTTTTATTCCACAACACACTTCTTTTTTGAATTTCCGATATTGGCACTTCCATTTCGATTTGTTTTCCATTTGTTTGTTTCGTACGACAATGCGGGCAAAATCAAACAATTTGAAAATTAAAACAATGTGTGTTTTGCGGGGACGACGCAATGCACGTGTTTCTGGTATATAGTGTTAACTTTGGACAACTACATTTGCTAACAAAAGTTTTATTATGTACTTGGACATAGCGTAACCGAAGCACAAACTGCAACAGATGGAACAACATTAATAAAAAATGCGGAAACATAAATAACAGCAACAACAAAAGCAGCAACAGCAGCAAGATTAATCACCAAACAACATGTTTAAAATAGAATTAAAGGACACAATTTAATTGCGTACGTCTGCAATAATAGGCAGCAACTTCATTAAAATATTAAAAGTAGATTGGTAAGCCAATAACTCTAATATAGTGAAGTGTTATCTTCTCCTTCTTACCGAATGATGAAAAGCAGCCCTCTATGCTGATGAGGAGGTAAAAGCCGTCTACAGATCTGCAGGAGTTTTCTAAACTGCTCAAATAGAAAGAGTGCGATGGTCACACTTTCGAATGAGTCAATCCTTACAACAGTTGGAACCAAAAACAGAAACGGAAAATACCACTCTTCCCTGCGCCAATCAGTCCCAACAGCAAACTTGATGGTCTACTAAGCATTCCATTCCTAGACTTTCAGGTTGTGCACTGGGAAAAAGTAAACGGGAGCGCTAATATGTTTCAATCTGTTCACTGCTAATCCCTACTTAACTCCCTTAATCAAAATCAACTCGAATGTACGTTGCCCGCGAAATTTCAAAAGTCACTTTACTTTTTGAACACACCTCGTACAGTGGGATTAGAGTGGGGGCTACAAGCCGGTTAATCCAACAAAATTATGTTTTTTTTTTTACGAAACTAGCCCTTCGACTCTTTCGAAACATGGATTGTTGCATTATCTTGCCGTAAATGAACAACTTTTGGTGTTGTTTATCAAGAAAAGGTGCATGAACGTCATCCATACCATACCATAACACAACCACCGCTAAAATTCCGCTTTGATCGGGACACACTAGTTTTTGACAGATCATGCCAGTAGCAGCTGTAACAGTCTGTACAGTTCCATGGTCGGAAACCGAGCAACATCAACAGAGGACAGCGCATGACTCGTGGGACGCTTATACAATTTTCTGCAAAGCATATCCGATCTCATGCGGATTAAAAGACAAGTTTAAGGAAGAGATAAAAAGGTTCTGGGAGCAGGAGTTTTGATACCAGTAAAGAGGAGTAATTTGCAAGTCCGTTGTCTGTCGCGGACAGATCTTAACTCTCAAGAAATCAAGACGTTATTACTTTTGCTCTTAATTTGTAAAGTGCGTAGATCATTGATTGACTACTTACCATAAGTGGCATTTAAACCCAGCAAACATTTGGTCTTTTTTTTTTCTCACACATTCAAATATGCCGTACAATCACTCTCTTCTTAATTAGAAAATTGTGAAAGTTATTGAAACTTCTTTTCCATCATTATTCAAATCACCCTCCAAAGATAATAAAGGGCTTAATCTGTCTAATACAAAAGCTACGGATAAAAAACTCCCTCTGTCGAGCTCAGAGATTTTGAAAGTGATTTAACGAAAAGATTTACATCTCAACTTGCGGAGTTCGAAGGAAAAGTGAATTGTTTAATAACCGACTCAATAGCTTTACTTAACAATCGTGTAAAGCAGTGCGAGACAAAAACTATGCTCCTAAATGAAGAGAACAATAAAATAAGAAAACTATTAGCGGTTATGCACCACAAAGAACGTTTATGTGATGTGATTGTCCGTGGCATCCCACTCTCAGTAAATGAAAAACCGGTTGATCTTGCAAATAGCATCGCCGCAAAGCTCAAGCATGATCTTACATCACACATTGATGCTTTTCGTCTTAAAGCTCGTTCCGAAAACAACAAACACGCACACCCGCTTCTAATCCGTCTTTCATCACATGGTGAGCAAAAAGCGTTCCTTGCCGCTTTCCGAGCAAAGAAGGGTCTCTCGCTCGCAGAAGTTCACCACAATACCGATTCCGCGGCATCATCAAATTCGACCAGTGCTCAAGTTTACATTAATGAAAGCCTCACACCTGAGAATAACTCTCTGCTGCGATATGCTGGAAGGACAAGGAAGTTCAGATTTCAACATCATTGATGGACAAACACTTTTTTGGTTAATCATGTTTTTATTTTTGTTAAATCTTTATATTTCCCTATTTTGTTCTCCTCTTTCTTTCTTTCTCATATTCCCCTCTTGTTTTACTCTTTCTCTCTTTCTTTCTTCTTTTTCCTACTTATTTCCTACTTAGAAGCCTTGTTTGAATTTTTTTATCAATCCTGGTTGTCGCACACATGTTTGTGTCTATGTTGGTAATTTTGTTTTTAAATACTTATAGTTAACAACAACGTATCGAGCATTGACCATGTAGTGAGTGAGAACTCAACTCGGATGATGTTGAATATTTTGAACAGATATCGAGATGGCTTTAAAGTTGTGCACTTTAATGCAAGACGCCTTAATCAACAGAAGCTTGGTTTTGCATGGTACCTATTTGCATATTCCGGCATAGATGTTATTTGCGTTGACGAGACTTGGTTTCACCCGGAGTAGGAAATTACGTATATAGAATTGTGGGTTACAATTTATTTAGAAATGATAGAGTGACTAACTTGTGTCTGTTTATGATGTTGTCTTTACGCGTATCGCTAAACCAGTTTATTTTCAGTTCCGAGATTTTAAGTTAATTGACCATAGTTCACTTAGTGTTGCAGTTGCGTCAACTGCTGGCTGACATCTGATCCAAACGATAAACTTTAATGTCTAAAAAGTCTTATTAAACTTTTCTTTAACCAATTCGTTTATGTCAAAATAGTTGTCATTTGAAATAAAGCGTGTCTCTGGCTTACATCTGATGTCCTTCGTGCAATATAAAATAGAAATAAACTTTACACCAAATGAAAGCGTAGTCGAACCTCATCAAATTGGATTGCCTATAGAATTACACGTAACAATGCATTAGCGATTGGCTGTCAATCCAAAGGTAATTTTTACCTAAATAAGCTAGATTTAAACTCACCTCCCAAAGTTCTTTGAAGAAACCTCCGTCAGATCGGTGTAAGCAGCAAAAATAATAACAAGTGCACCTTAGACCCAGATGAGTTGAACAACTTCTTCTTGGAAGCCAATACTACACTTAATAGATTTGATTATGATTGTAACTTTGTTTTGTTCGGTAGGGTAAATCATAACATTCTTTGCTGAAAGCTAAAGCATTTATTTGGTTTCAGCGATAGGGCTATTGGACTCTTGCGTGACTATCTCTCTAACAGGCTGCAAAGAGTTGTAGTTGGCAAGAGACTCTGCATCTAAACCGCTTAAACCGGGCAGACCACAGGGTTTTATTTGGGCCCAATTTTATTTTGCATCTTTGTGAACGATCTACCCTTGGTTTGCAGACATTGTTTCTTTTATTTTTATGCTGACGATGCCCAAATCTGTCTTTCCCTTCCTCTAAATAGGATTAGTCAACTCGTTTCACTTTAAATAGTGACTTATCTGCAATCAATGATTGCAAATGTTTGACATTGCATATATCAAACACGTTCTTCGAACTTGACTGTGTCCCTGATATATGGCGTGCGAACTGCAAACTAAAAGTGCTGGAATCGGTTACCTGCCTTGGTTTCGTTATAAACCGCAAGCTATCTTGCTATAGCCATTTCAACCTCACGGTTGGGCGTATTTATGGGTCTTAAGAAAGCTTTGAGAACCGCCAGTTTCATTCTCCTTGAAACTCGGCAAAAGCTTGCTAACACTCTTATGCCCTTGGTCATATATTCCAATGCTGTCTATCCGAACCCTGATCCACTTTCCATGGACAAACTACAAGTAGCTTTTAATGATACGGTCCGGTATTTATACAATCTTCGCAGGAATGACAGAATATCCGCCCATGTCAATCAGTTCTTAGGAAAAACTCAGCACATAAATGCCAGAAACTGTATTTTCCTTCATAAAACCATCGTAAATAAATCTCCGTCGTACTTGTATTAAAAACTAGACTTTTCTCGCTCCCGTAGAACGATGAACATAAATTTGTCTTCCTTCGAATATCTTAACAGCCCCTGGTTGTTCTTCATTCACAGTCATTTCTTTCCGTTAGATTTAATGTAACGTATAAGTAATAACGTATGTTAGTTTAAGTATGAACTTTCATTATATAATGCTTACCATTTAGTACTACGAATGTAGTACGTACGTCTTAATGTACATCCACTTATTTTTTTGTCAAATAAATTGAAAAATTGAATTGAACAAAGGAGATGGTTCAGATGGTTCAGAATTGTAAAAAGTACGGTCAACAAATTTGTAGAAATGGAGCACACTGTAATTCCCAAAATTGGCGTTATTTTAGCAGAGTTAGCTGAGTGGAAATATTTTTGTAAGCAGGGACTTATAGGGGCTTATTTGAAAGTAGCGTTGTCAGAGCGGTCGTAGGAATTGATGATAGTTAATAAATACATTTAATTGTTCAAATTTACCAGAATAGTGTTCGAGCTGCAAGTTTTTTCGGGAATCATACATAAAATAATAAAGAGTCTTAAACATATTTTATATATACTTTGATGATATACTGGTAGATGGTAAAATAGAAAAGGCAGCATACATAATTTATTGTCGGTATAAGATATGCTTCTACACTCCAATGTTTAGGTAAGGTTCCTCCTTCTTCAAGGAGGAAATTGAGTATTTAGGATACTACATTAGTCCATAAGGTATAAAACCAAGTACCAACAAGTTGAAGGCAGTTCTAAAAGCACCCAAACCAGTTAACAAGCCACAATTAAAGTCGTACCTAAAAATTATCAATTATTACAACAAGAACGTGGGCTATTTCTAGTTATCCATTCGAACGTGTAATAGTGGTCGATACGTTCCCTACTACACCAAAAAGTGTGATTGAGCAATTAAGAGGCGTGTTTAGTACATTTGGCCTACCAAAATATATTGTTAGCGATAATGGGCCGCCTTCTATCCCAAAAGAATTCAACTTGTCTTATACATCAAATGGGATTGAAGTATAAGCCGTTAAAACTATAAAGTGCTCCATTCGGAAAATGTTAGTGGATACAAAGATAGAAATACCTGCAAATATGTTGTTCAAATTTAAACCTAAAACGTTAGTTGATATAATTCTAACTCATCACCGAAGAAATAGTTTAAATCAGGCGAAAAGATTTTTAAAAGATTGAGATTTGAAGCACATCAACATAAATCGATGACTCAAGACCATAAAGTAGAGAAACCAAATTGTAACGAAATATTTTTTCAAATTTATTCAGCTAAAATAATTAAGAAACTGAATAATTTCATATATTTGGATATTCTTATTGGTATTAATAAATAAGGAAATATTGATCAGATGAAATTTATTTTTTTAAAATAAAAGGCAAACCATTTGAGATATTTCAAAAACTTTATTATTGGCTTGAAGTACAAACAAAACATTTATGAATAGAACTCGGCTTCGTTCATATGGCTACCGCGGGCACGTTTGCAGCGGTCGATTCCTTGGACCTAATTTTCAACCACTCGACCACACATTTCGGCCGAAACGGCCGCTATTTCGGGTTCAATGTCGGCTCCGAGCTCCTCCAACGTCGTCGGCGTGTTGGCATAAACCAATGACTTAACGTAGCCCCACAGAAAACAGTCAAGCGGCGTTAAATCGCACGAACGAGGCGGCCAATCGACTGGTCCATGTCTTGAGATAACACGCTCACCATACTTACTCTTCAATACATCAATTGAGCGGTGTGCTGTGTGGCTTGTGGCATTATCCTGTTGAAAACAACTGGTCGTCCAAGTCGATATCTTCCAATTCGGGCCAAAAATAATCGGTGATCATGGCGCGATAACGCTGACCATTCACAGTAACGTGACGATCGTTATCGTCGACGAAAAAATATGGCCCAATAACGCCGTCGGCATGCAAACCGCACCAAACAGTTATTTTTTCTGGATGCAGTGGTGATTCATGAAGCACATGTGGGTTTTCACCCGACCAATAACTCATATTTTGCTTATTGACGAACCCATTGAGCCAAAAGTGTGCTTCGTCACTGAAGATGATTTTGCGATGAAATTCATCATCTTGGACATTGCTCGTTAGTGTACTTTACCATGATAAAAATGTTGAGCTTACTGAATAAATTGACAGTGACAGTTTGATGATTAGTGAAAGAGTGCGTTCACAAATTAAATTCAAAGTTGTCAAGTTCCTACTGGAAAACCCTATATATAAGCCTTATCAGTCTTATGATGATACAGTTGTAAAAACCACATTGAAAAGTTCTCGGAAGCTATTCAGAAAATTAAAAATACAAGTTTATTCATCTAAATCTATATTGTTCCCTTCAAAATAACCCCCATCGACTGCAACACACTTATGCCAGCGCTTGATCCAATCCTCGAAACATTTTTTATATTCGGTTTTCGGTATGTCAATCAGTGCTTCCTGCGATTTTTCCATTACTTCCTCTCGTCTGCTAAAACGCGTTCCTCGTAGTGGTTTTTTTTTTTTTTTTTTAACTCGATTGAACAGAAAGAAGTCACAGAGAGCCAAATCAGGTGAAATCGGTGGCTGTTGGATGGTGTTTGTTGCATTTTTCGTCAAAAATTACGAATAATGATGGCACTGTCCGACGGGGCGTTATCATGGTGCAAAATCCACGAGTTTTGTGCCCACTATTCTGGCCTCTTTCGGCGTATTGCTTGACGCATACGTCTTATAACGCCCAAAATAATACTCTTTGTTTACTGTCTGGCCTTCTGGCAAAAATTCATGATTCATTGTAATCTGTGAAAACCGTGAGCATTGCCTTCTTTTTTGACTGAAAGTTAAGTGGTTTTTTTGGTCTCGGCTCATTTGGTGAACGCCATTCTTCTTGCCTGATGTCTGGATTGCGTGTCGTACTCATAAACCCACGTCTCGTCTCCAGTAATGATCCTTTTGATGAATGTGGGATCGGATTCAAACTCGCAAATTATCGCTTTTGCGACGTCAACACGGTCTCTTTTTGTATGAAATTGAGGTCATTTGACACCAACTTTGCTGCAACACGACGGAAACCCAAATCATTAACCAAAATGTCTTGGACGGATCCATGGCAATGTTCAAGTCTTCCGCTATCTCTCTGATGGTTAATTTGAGGTTATTGACCAACATTTCTTTTACTTCATCAATGTTTTCGTCGGTTTTCGATGTCCGTGGTCTGCCACTGTGTTCAACATCTTCGATTGACTCACGACCACTTTTGAACCGCTCGTGCCACTGGTAAACGGCCGTTTTCTTTAGAGAATCGTAGCCGAAACACTTTTCCAACATTTCCAGCGTTCGCACACCATTAAATCCGTTTTTTACGCAAAATTTAATACAAGTTCGTTGTTGCAAATTTAAATCCATTTATAAAATTGTAAAAAATTGCCAACACACACAGAGATAGATGTATTATTGGCTACGTAACTTTTGCAAATGTCAAGCTATGACGCTAAGACTTAGAGGAAATGTCAACAACAGATGTACCAACTTAACAAAAAAAAAAAACTAAAATCGGAACAATGGGAGCCCCACACGGTGGTTATTCCGTGTGATTTATAATCAGGGTGGTATTTATGATTAACTGAAATAAGGCTGAAAAGTTAAGGAAAAACTTTATTCTGAGTATTTTGTAAAACAATTCTTTTCCTGTAGCAATGATGATTTTTGACAAATTGTTAAAGAAAATGAATTCACTTAGTGTATACATATGTGTACATATATATCTATTTTTGTGAATCGTAATTATAATGTTAAGATTTTTTTTTAAAGGGGGCGAGAGAATGAGATATAAGGGGTGATTCATCGTGAGATTTGATTTTCAATAGGCTTTTTTTTAACAGATCACGCGTGACTCCTCTTAAACTGCTTTGTCATTTTTGTTCAGAAAGACTCACACCACAACAGCGTCTCCAAATTGTTAAGCTGTATTACGAAAATTAGCATTATGCGAGAAATGTTTTTCGTGCGATTCGAGGATGATACTCGACCGGTTAGACCACATCCAGCAAGTAGTGAACAGGCTAGAGCAGCTGTAGCTGAGAGTGCACGTGAAGACCGTTACGAATCGATTCGTCGTCGTTTTCAGCAGCTTGGCTTGGCGTATTCGACAACTTGGTGTATTTTACGTGAGGATCTCGGCCTAAAAGCGTAAAAATTCAACTTGTACAAGAATTAAAGCTAGGCGACTTGAATTTGCGTCATATTTTCAGTGAATGGGCTCTGGAAAAACTAAATGTGTAAGTGTCTTATCGTGAAATTTTGTTCAGTGATGAAACCCCTCTCTGGCTCAATGGATACGTTAATAAACAAAATTACCGTATTTGGGCTGATGAGCAACCCGAAGAGTATCAAGAGCTACCATTACATTCATTAAAAACAACGGTATGGTGTGGTTTATGGGCTGGTGGAATCTTTAGTCCATATTTCTTCAAAAATGAGGCAAATCGGAATGATACCGTTAATGATAACCGCCTAGATCGAGCGATATCACACCTTTAGACTATTTTCTCTGGGGATATGTAAATTCTCAGGTCGTCAGGATTGAGCTACGATTGACACTTTGGAAGCCAAAATTACTCGTGTTATCCACGAGATTTCAAAAAGTAAACGCCATGAATAGTTTTTTTAACCGATAATAAAAATTTTAAGTTTACTTACTTTATTTTACATGATGAGTCTAATCGCATAAAAGACTCACTCTCTTTCTTTTAGAAATACGCTCTTGTTGGTTGTAAGAATTTGTACTAAATAAAGTAATTTAGTCGTACCCGAAACCTCTAATCGTTTTGATCAGCCACCACAAGAACATTTCGCTATTCTCTTCTATTTCTATTCTACCGGAAAAGGGTAGCATAGCTATACTAATGGCTACGTAAAAATTTATTTTACATCTGGATGCTAATAAAAGAAGATACCTTAGGTGGCCTGAAGCTTCTAAACAGGAAAAAGCTCAGCGTGGTCATAGGTGTTATCACTAGACTCTACCTTATAGGCAAGCTTGCAAGAAGGCTTGTCGCCTTTACAAACGATTTCTGTAGAAGCTGCATGGACGAGGAGGAAGAGGAGACGATCCTTCACCTACTCTCTGTTAGTATTTACATTTACTGTATTTACCTCTATATACATAGAAGTAACATAACATGTAAACACTATATAAGCAGAATTGTACGAACATTTGTTTCAGTCGTGATAAATAAAAGTTGTTAATTAAGAATTTGCCCGTTTTTTCGTTTTTAGTGTGTTTTGTCTCAACAAAGGCCCAGGTTCTTCTCGACGGAAGACAATAGAAAAATTCCTAGTTAAAAGATGGAAGTGAAAATTCAAAGTTTAATATATACATCAAATAAGGAAAGTGGATATCAGATAATCTATATAGATGAATTATGTATACATAGCTCCCACACAAGAGGAATGTCTTGGACTGAAAGGAGTACGGAAGGACTATAAAAGCCTATTTGAAAATGATCACGGCTTATAATTGCACACGCTGGTGGTTCAAATGGATTTGTCAAAGACAGTCTTTTAATCTTTAAATTTCGATCGAAGTCGCCCCCTATCACAATAAATTAAAGACCGAGCCCCAACTTTTATTTACTAGTAGAAAATAATGTTGCGCATAGCTTTTTAATGCTTAAGATTGAACTGTATGATTAGTTAGACAAAACAAGACATCCCCGCAGCATCAAATTGACGACTTGATTAGATCAGCAAGCCATGAGGTACTCAGGCTACCACCATACCATCCGGACTTGAACCCAATTGAAAATATATGGGGTATTGTAAAATCAAGGGTGTCGGGTAGGAACACCACATTTAAGCTGGATGACATCAAGAAAATAACAGAAGAGTTTGCAAAAATTGTTGTCGTGAAATGGAAAAAAACACAATAAGGCCATAAGGACAGAAGAAAGTTATTTGAGATATGAACTGAGTTGGGATACCTTCACCGAGAGAATTGTTATTAGACCCGGGGAAGATTCATCAACTGAAATTGAAAGCGACGGCAAGGATGATGAGATACCACTGATGACGATTAAGTACATTGATCATCATTGATCATTGATTAAAATCATTGTTGGATCACACAACACACTATAAAAAATAAAAACAACTTCAATTCATTAAATTTTTATATTCATATTTTAAGTTAAATTCATATTAGCAAAACATTATTTCTTCTTATCAACACAAAAATTGTGAAGTGAGTGCTTTCCATAAAGTCGTCATTGCCAACTCCTCTGAAAAAATATACAATGGACACATCTCACACGACCATCCATACTCTCTAAACTCTGGTTTCGCATCTGTCAAAACCTTCTTCTTCTTATCTCATCCACAATACAATATCCAATGCAATTTAAGCAGATAATCAGTACGCGCTAAGACTCAGTGTAATCAACATTAAAGTATGGTTACGGACTATAGAAGATATGACTTTGCAAAATTAAAAATTTCGAATCAAAGTGCAAGATGTTCCAAAAAAAGATTTTATTTGTATGGCTCACTGCGTGAATGCAACGAATCCGGGGCTCAGAGCGCATGAATGCTAGATTTGTTGGTTCAGTTAAAAGAAATAATGTGACGGGAAATGGCCCTCATTAGGGAGACTACGTGACGAGCAGTTCTATGAATTTCTGCAGTTCGTTTGGAAGAGTGCTTTGACGTGTAAGATTACATTTAAATGAAATTATTTTTGAAAAATGGTTTCCTTAAATGAGTATTTTAATAATTAATTAAGTGGGTAGTCTCATGTTCAATCTTAAAAAAATTGACTTTTTTTTGCATAGTTTAATAAGTTAAAAATATACTGTGAAAATTTTAGACCGATACACTAAGTCATTTTAAAGTTACAACAAATATTAGGGGAGGGCGTACCCTGCAGCTGCGGCGGAGCTTCAAACTTTAAACGCGTTTTTCTCGAAACTACTTCTTATCCGTCGACCCGGATGATTAAAAAAAAATATTGGACCGATTCATTTTAACACAATATTTTACACATGAATGGTTCTAACCGGTGCCAGACTTCGATTTTTTTATCCACTTTTTTTTTAATTCGATTTCTAAGCCAAAAAAAAAATAGTCGACTTTTGGAAAAAATAGAATGACAACTCTACTGAATAATAATCTTTTTGGAATTTGATTTCAGATGAATACAAAAGGAGCAATCAGGGTGGCCAGCTACCTACAATACATTTTTTTGAAGAGACCTACTTTACCTCACCAATATGACGTTTATATATATATATATATATTTTTTTTTATTTAAAAAAAAAAACGATTTTGTATAATTCAATAGCTAAATAATAACATATTATAAGAAGATTGTATTTCATTTTCCGCAAAAAAAAAATCCTTTTTGTCAACTTTTTGTTGATCTTTTGCCATTGTTTCATTTGAATATGAATATGTGGTAATAAAGCCCAGGAATTTCATATTTGCCTGTTTGTTTTTTAGTGCAATTTAAACCGATGATTTCCATGAAGGACTACACATTTTTATTTTGGTAATAAATAGTAATAACAGCTCACAAAAGAAGATTGCGTTCACATTAAAACAACAAACATATCATATGGTTAAAAAAAGTATTCGACATACACATGCTCTTTTCAACTTTGAAGTAAAAATGAATGAAAATATAGCAAAATACAATCAAAATAAAACTATTTAAATTATTTTTGATTCTTTTATTTTAATTTCAAGCTTTATAAAAAAGTCGCATTTCTAAGAAATGAAAGAGACAAAACAAGCACAATTCACAAACAAAAAAAGTGTTCGACAACCCAAACGTGTAATGCTTGTTCTCCGAATTAACTGTAAAAATACCACTCTTTCTGCCAATGCAGTTAGTTAAGCGTGTTGTTTGTTCGGTTTTGAGCTGTCTATGTATATTGTAATTCACCACTTCAATCAAAGATTATCTGAAAATGCTATTTCGGCTATTGTGGAAAGACCAAGAATTAGAGTTCACTACATAATAAAAGAGTTAAAAGTGAGAAATCGATAGAAAACCAGTTAAGAACAGGATGTCCTAAGAAGTTGTCTGAATCAAATCAAAGATGGATTCTTCGGGAAGTTAAGAAAAATCCACGAACTAATGCTTCAGAACTGACAAAACGTACTTAGGCGTAAAGGTTACCTCACAAACAATTAGGAACATCCTTAAAAGAAATAATTTTCATGCAAGATCAGCGAGGATGAAGCCATACATCTCCCAAAAATACAAACAATTACGGTTGAAGTTTGCAAGGAGCTTTGTTAGTGTTAGGGTGTATGGCAGCTTCAGGTATGGAAATTTAGTTTTTATCGATGGAACAATGGATCACCTCTATTATATAAATTTGCTGAAACAAAATTTGCAAGCTAGCGCCGACAAATTAGATCTTGGACAATATTTTGAGTTCTATCAGGACAACGACCCAAAGCACTCCGCTTTAAATACAAAACTTTTGTTGCTTTACAATTGTCCTAAAGTGATCAAAACGCCTGCTCAATCTCCGGATCTGAATACTATTGAGCATTTATGGGGTCATTTGGAAAAAAGTGTACGTAGTTTTATGAATAAAAATCAAATGAAAACAATTTTACAAGAAGAATGGAAATATATTGATGCTGAAAACAAAGACTAGTTAAATCAATGCCGACACGTCCTACAGAAGTGACACGTCGCAAAAGTCGGAAAAGCAACTTTTAGCAATAAAAAAAGGATTTATTTAATTATCGAATACTTTTCTGAGCTTCCGTTTGTTTTGTCTCTTTTTTCTTAGAAATGCGACTTTTTTATAAAGCTTGAAATTAAAATAAAAGAATCAAAGTTAATTTAACTAGTTTTATTTTAATCGAATTTATTTTGCTGTAATTTCTTTTATGTCTTAATCAAATTTTGAAAGAACAGGTGCATGTCGAATACTTTTTTTTTACCGCTTTACAGGTCAGCTGTAAATTTCTTAGGCTATCACATAGATGATTGTACTATAAATAAATCCATATGGTTTATAGTAGTACTGACTTTTAAACGACACGTGTATAAATTAGATAGCTATATATATAGCATTGTGAGCTAAGCACCTTTTGTTATTGTGAAAAAAATAGAATTTCGTGTGTTAATAAACATATGATAAAAAAAAAATACTGATGAAACCATAGCTTGCCTTGATAAACATTATTCGGACTCTGCCCCAGGAAAATTAACCGTTGAGAAGTGGCTTGCCAAATTTAAACGGGGAAGTTACGGGCGAAAACGTGAAAAAAGTTCACAAAGTAATTACAAATAACAACATATACAACTTCTGAATATCCGAACGTATGGAAAAAGGCCAAAGTAATTCCAATACCTAAAAACGTATCTCTTCCAAAATAATCTTTTAAGCAGTGTTCAGTCCGGTTTTCGCCCCCAACACAGTTGTAAGACCGCATTGCGGTTGGTAGATGATATCAGGAAGTCTTTAGATAGAAAGTATCTAACTCTACTTGTTCTTATAGATTTTTCCAAAGCGTTTGAAACAGTGAACCATGTTCTTCTATGTCAAAAAACTCCAGAACAAATAAAACTTCTTCAAAGAATCTGCAAAGCTTATTTATTCATACCTGACAGAAAGGCAGCAATGTGTTGTGGCTAACGATAAGCTTTCAAGTTTTCTTAGGTTTTCGAGCGGGGTTCCCCAAGGCTCAATACTTGGACCAATACTTTTTTTTCCTGTACATTAATAAACATTAATGAATTGTCTCAAATTATCCATCACTCTTTGATCCATATGAATGCCGATGACGTTCAGTTGTATAGGGTGATTCATTAAGAGTTTTGATTTTAATGTAAAATAAAGCACATAACACATGGGCTGAAAAGTCAGTGTCGTTTTATAGTATTGGGTCTATAACTACGTGCGGTTTGCTAAGAGATGGTGTAACTTGTATTATTCCATTGGAACATAATACGTCATTTCAGTATATGTCATTCGTTTGAAGCGTAAACAACAATAATTTTTTTTCACTCAAATATGTCGAACTTTGTGCCTGAAAAAGTGTTTTTGCGGGGCGTTTTTCTTCATTACTTTAATATGAAGAAAACTGCTGACGAAAGTGGTGGAACATGCGCTAGCTGAGCGAACGTGCTAAAAGTGGCTTTCACGATTTAAAAGTGGTGATTTTGGCTTGGAAGACGATGAACGTCCTGGGCAGCCAAAAAAGTTTGAAGATGAAGAACTGGAAGCATTACTCTATGAAGATTGTTGCCAAACACAAGAAGAGCTCGCAGAATCTTTGAAAGTCACTCAAGCAGCCATTTCAAAACGTTTAAAAGCAGCTGGATATATTCAAAAGCAAGAAAATTGGGTTCCACATGAACTCAAGCCGAGAGACGTCGAAAGCCGGTTTTGCATGTCCGAAATGCTGCTGGAACGCTACAAAAGGAAGTCATTTTTGCATCGAATTGTTACTAATGATGAAAAATGAATCCATTACGACAACCCAAAACGCAAAATATCATATGTGAAACCCGGCCAACCAGCCAAATCAACGGCAAAGCCGAATATCCATGGTGCGAAGGTGATGATGATGATGATGTATTTGGTGGCATCAGATGGGTGTGTTGTATTATGAGCTGCTAAAATCGGGTGAAATCATCAATGGACAACGCTACCGCTACAATTAATCCGTTTAAAGAGAGCAGTAGCCGAAAAACGCCCGGAATATGCGAGCAGACACGAGGCAATAATTTTCTATCATGACAACGCTCGGCCCCACGTTGCTATTCCGGTTAAGAACTATTTGGAAAACAGTGGATGGGAAGTCTTACCCGCCTTATAGCCCAGACCTTGCACCTTCTGACTACCATTTGTTCCGGTCAATGCAGAACGCCCTCACTGAAATACGGTTCACATCAGAGTAGAATATCAAAAATTGGCATGATTCATTCTTGGCTGCCAAGCCGGCGCAGTTCTTTTGGAATGGGATCCACAAATTGCCAGAAAAATGGGAAAAAGTCATAGCTTCAGATGGCCAATACTTTGAATAATACTATTGTACAAGTTTTTCCTAAATAAACGTTCAAATTTTGAAAAAAAAACCCACGAATTAAAATATATAACAATAAAACACAAAATTTTTGCAAAATTCAACTTTATTTATCAATATAGTTGCCTTCGAGGGCGATACACTGATTGAAACGATTTTTCAATACTTCGATACCAGTTTTGTAGTACGATTTCGGTTTAGCCTCAAAATAGGGTCCTGTTTCGGCGATTACTTCTTCATCGGTCTTAAATCTCTTTCCGGTGAGTATTCTTTTGAGCTCTGCCACCAGGAAATAGTCGCTGGGGGCCAAATCACGGTGGGTGGGGAAGCAATTCATAGCCGAATTCATTCAATTTTGCCATCGTTTTCATCGACTTGTGACACGGTGCATTCTTTTGATGAAACAGGACTTTCTTTTTCTTCGAATGCGGTTTGAACTCATACGGATGTTTTAACCTTGCCAGCCGACTGTTGAGTTTTTGGTCGTTTTGGACGAGGTTCGTCGCCTGCTTGCCACTTAGCTGACTGCCGACTCTGGTGTGAAGTGATGGAGCCAAGTTTCATCCATTGTCACATACCGACGCGAAAATTCGGTTTTATTGCGGTTTAAGAGCTTTAAACACTAACCTGAATCATCAACACGTTGTTGTTTTTAGTCGACTGTGAGCAAACGCGGCACCCACTTTGAACAGAGCTTTCGCATGTCCAAATATTCGTGTATGATATATCCAACACGCTCTTTTGATATCGTCAGGGCCTCAGCTATCTCGATCAACTTCACTTTACGGTCATTCGTAATCATTTTGTGGACTTTTTTCGATGTTTTTATCTGAAACAGCGTCTTTTGGACGTCCACTGCGTGCATCATCTTCGGTGCTTGTATGACCACTTTTAAATTTTTCAATCCACTTGCGAATGGGTCGTTCGGCTGGTGCAGAGTCCGGGTAACACTTATCAAGCCATTTCTTTGCATCGGCTGCATTTTTTCCCATCAAAAAGCAATGATAACACACGAAATTGCTTTGAATCCATTTTTTTCACAATAACAAAAGTTGCTTCATTCACAACAGTTGTCAAATTTATACACGTATCTTTTGAAGGTTGGTACTAACTGAAAATGGCATGGATTTAATTCAAGTGGTGCCGTCTCTTAGAAACGGCACGTATTATATGATTTAGCTCCAATAAATGCATGGGTTTTATACCAAGAAGTAATGGGGAAAAAAATTCGTAGAAGAGACTTCATCCTATAAGTGGCATCTGGACTCAGTCGCAATGTAGAAGAGGAAGAACCACAAGCTGTGAATATTCAACCTAAAGTTTCACATACTCAACTCCAGACAAAAACAACAGTGTCATACAACTGGCTGCAGAAATAAAATAAATAAGATATGTTAAACCTACCAAAAACCCATATACGGAATCTGCAACAAATCAAAACGGTTTCTCGACCTGTGTGTGAATCAAAGATGTCAAAAGAATAAAATTTAATTTGTATGTTATATTTAAAAACAATATACATATATTTTTTTTTAATTACTAAATTATTTTAATTGATCCTTATTACTGATCCTTATTATAAAAAAAAAATTATTACAAAACTTTAATTTTTATATTTATAAAACGAATAAACTATTTTTCTTTCCAATACTACATTAAATGAATTATTTTATAAGAAATATTAATTATTAATTAAAAAATTAGAATATAAAAATGAAAATTTAGTTTTTATGTTACTCTTAAAATTAATATATCATTTTTATTTTCAAATTAAACAATTTTTGTCACAGCGGTCAAATGACTGCTCTCCGTCATTCTAGGTGTATCGAATTTCCCGTCTCTCTAGCAATAAATACCCGGACGGATATATTCAATGTGCGAATTCTATTTGTATTTTTTTATTTTATAGTATTTAAGTTCGGAACACTTATAAAATATAAAAGACCTTAAATTAAATTTTTAATAAAAGTCACGAAATATCAACTTGAAAAAATAACTGATAGAAGATATGTTGTCATTCAAATATGAAAAGCGTTCAAATGACTGCTACCCGTCTTTCTAGTGTTAAAAAGAAACTAAATACCATAAGATCTCTTTCCCACAACAAATTCAATTACAATCCTTATACGATAACATTAATTATCCAATCTATGTTTATGGTGAGCAAAATCGAATATAGTCTGTTCCTTTGCGGAATCCATTTTCCATTAAAAACAGCTCACACAATGTAGTATCCTCTATATCGTTCCGTCCTTAAATGACAAAAATAACAAGGCTTAGGCCTTGTCAGAGTCAGAGTAGACTCATTCACGAACAATACATAAACAAAAACAAATTCTCTCGCTCCACATACTCTAATCAATTCCTCCCACATTCTAAGAAATAAATTTCTTTCCCAAAACAACTTTTAACAACTATTATCTAACCCCAACGAATTTCTAAAACAAACCAATTTGTATAATTCAATTTTATTCATAACAATATGACCGAAAGAATTAGCTGATCTGGCTATCCCCAGCTAAAGTAGTTTATAATTTTAATAAAGTAGTTTCAAATTAAATCAATGGTATTAGTCTACAAAATGACTAAATTCTCCATAAGCAAAAGCAAAACAAAGAGATAGGTAACTATACTTGTAATGTTATATTATTATAGTTTGCAGTCCTGGACATACGAGCATATATGTATGTATGTACATATGTAATTTACCTTTGATTTTGTTCCGCATGTAAAAGGAGAATATAAGCCTTTCCACATTTAAATGGACGCTGTCGACTCTTTTAGAACATATTACTGCTGAATTTATTAACAATATCTCGGCTTCAGAAAACGATGGTTCTTCAGGAAGCTCTTCATACATGTCTAGGTACTATAAAAAAAATATATAGTATATACCATAAAATTTTTCTGAATAATTTCTTATATTACGTATTTAAGAGGTATTGAAATATCTGAAGATATATCAGTGTGTTCGGCCAGTTTAACAAACAAAAGAACAATGTTTTTTTGACTTTTCTCTGATTGTACATATTTCAAAAATCTGCTAATTTTTCTAGCATTGCTTTTAGTGGTACCACTGAAAATGCAAAAAAATTTATTACAACTTATGTTAAAAATGGAGTGATTTAACTATAAACATCTATGTAAAAGTCGATATTTTTATTCATTTATTTTACAACCTAACTTAGTTATTTGAATAACAAATTATGTTTGAGAAAGAGCTGCATCAACAAGGCTTTTCACTCTAAGGGGATAGAGAGTTTACAGGGTTACATTAAGGGAGTTGACAAGCGAATAAAGGGTTTTTTTTTATATTTTCGGGGTTGATGTTATTTAGTAGGTTGTATGTATTATTAGGGAGCGGCATCTCATCGAGACTCTAGGCTACATCATTACCAACAAAAGATTTAGAAACTGAAACTCAATAAAATCTGCAAAATGATACCCCGGTTCTGGTCTAGGGTGAGATCACAGTCCAGTTGTAGCGAAAGTCGGTATAAAAATAGAAAAGATTCAAAAAAGGTCCAAACTGAAAAAACTAAAAATAAATATGCTAACAAATCAATTAATACAAAATAGCCTAAGAGAGAGATGAATGAAAACCTCAATCACTTAAGCACAAACCGAATACTCGAAAATAAACATCAAGTCTACATGGTCAGAGATAAAAGAGACTATCATATAATGCAGATACCTCAGCGACGAGAACCAGCAACCGAAAAAGGAATGGATGACTGACGAAATATTGTCTCTAAGGCCGCGTTTCCATTTGCAAGTAAATTCGCGAAAGTCTTGCAGAAATTTTTCAGAGTAGCGTTTATATTGTCATATGATTCTTGCAATTTCTTCTGCAATAAATATCTTGAAAGGAACTCGCGCATCATATTGTCACAATTTAATGCAGAGGTATTTACACAGGAGAGCCATTAATGTCGCAAAAAAATGGTTATTTACTTAAAATTGTGAAATCATGGTTTGAAGACGGCAACGTTTAGCAGCCGCAATTACATTTTTATTGTTAAAAAAGAAAAAAGATCAACTTGGGTTCGCGATTGGATTTTGAGAAAATAGGAAGCTGGTGCCTTCTATAATTTATTAAACGAACTAAATATAGAAGACGCTCAACAATACTTCATTTTTACTCGTATGAGCGCAGTTGATATGGAAGTTTTGTTATTAAAAGTAGGTCCTATTATAAAAAAGCAAGACACTCGATACCATTATTCAATATCACCAAAGGAAAGACTGCTCTAGACGCTGCGTTGGAACATATTAGTTAACGACAGTATACGAGTACATGCAGCGGTTTGACTTTTTGATAACCTTTTTTTTTCAGGAGACTCATACCATTCCCTAATGTATTTATTTAGAAATCCTGTGTTCACGATATCAAAAATTGTTTCGGAAGTATACCAAGCTTTGTATGGTTGTGTACACGAGGAATATTTAAAACTAAAACACAAATACATTATTATTCAACATTTTTTTTTTTTTTTTATTCTTAACTATTTAAGTAAGCTGCATTATTTACATTAATACATGACAATGAAACCAAATATTATGACTATGATAATATAGTTAGTATCATTGCTCATTATCAGTAGATTCAGTATGTTCAGTGGTGTTCACGGACGATGATTAGGTTAATATGTTAATTGGAGTCAGTAGGCATCGGAGAGTAAAGATAAACCGAATATGATGAACTTTCATCCTCCTTGTTTTGAATATCAACAATAGCTTTTTGTATTATTCGACGAAGTGTTTTGTTGCCTGTACTACTGAAGCTGTTAAGAACTGAGGTAATATATTCGCCAAATAGCTGATCTTATTCATTTGTTTCAGATAAATATTTTTGGCATTTACTCTTTTTTTTTCACTTCTATTGCTTCAACACTAAAATTATCCTGTAATAATAAAATAAATTTGTTTTACTACTTATTCTGAATGGTTGCATATAGCTGAAATTTACAACGAAAAATGGAATTCTCCTAATTGGGTTGGATCATTGGATTAGAAACACGTGGGTTTTAAGGCACCAGACATCAGTGGAAGCTTCTACTTTAGTGGAAGCTTTTACTTTAGTGGAAGACCCATGCTATAAAAATACTTATAGTATATGAATGTGGGATGAAATGGAAGTGTTTATTTTCTGCATTGGAAAATAATACATTACATTAAACATTCCAAAACCAACTAAACCACCAGGAAGCTCATTAGCGCTTCCGTTTGTTTTGGTAGCTGATGATACATTTGTACTAAAGCCTTGCCTAATGAAACGATTCCTGTTTGGAAACCAACCCGTAAATAACAGAGTTTACAATTATCGACTGTCAAGGACAAGAATAATTGTAGAAAGCGTCTTTAGCATAATTGCTGGTAAATTTCGTATATTTCAGAAGCCGTTAGAACTGGGTCCAGAAAAAAACTAAAATGGGACAATGGCCGCTTGTTGGAAATACAGATAAAATTGAAATTCAACCTGAACATAATTTGATAAATTTGGAAGGCGTATCCGATAATCATCCAGGAAATGAAGCGCAACGAATTCATGAAGCAATCAAGGAGTATTTTATTTCTCCGCAAAGTAAAGTACCTTGGCAATTTCAGCATATATATTTAATTTTTTTTAAAAATGAAGTGTATTAATGTATATTTAATAAAAAAGAGATCAACATAAATCAGTCGATTATTAATCAGATTAATAAATGTTTATTTATTTACATACCAATGTATCAGTACAAGGTGAACACCCTGCCCACTTCCACTTTTCTTTATTTTTATATTTTTAGTTTATTTTGCCACTGGCTCCTTAAGTTATAGTTTCCGAGACACTTTATTCTCATTTGTGAGCAACTCTTCCACGATCTTTTTATGAACAGAATTTTCGTGCCGATTATTCCATAAACACGGATTACACTCGTAAAATTCAATTTGATGCATTACTTCTTCGCGGGACCATTCACGAACTCGCAAATACTCGCACCCGAAGGACCAGAAATAAAAAAGAGGTCGAAAGAGCGTTGAAAGAAGCGAAAAACCGAAAAACGACAGGCCCAGATGGGTTGCCTAATGAACTTCTTGGTCGCTCGCTTAGTAAATACAGTGAAATTTATTTTACAATCGTGGGTCATTGTGGGTCATTGGCCTATACCTATATGGGCAATACCTTCTAGTTTAGCTTTTTTTATTTTCTTATTTTTTTTTTTTTTTTTTATTTTTTTAATTTTTTTTTCCTGCCACCGTAAAGGCCGCAATCAATGCTGCAGTGATGGACTTTTTTGTGACTTGGGGGATAACGAATAACTGCTGCAAATGTAATTTTTTCCTTTGAAAATTTCAGTGTATATTCATTATTTATGTATAAATACATATATCCTCCAAATCCTAAAACATCTTTAAAAAAAATTTCCGAAAATCACATGTGCCCTTAAATACTTGGGAACAATAATAAATAACGACGCAAACCTCTCTAAGGAAATCCAGTGCAAAATCAAACAAGCGAGGGCAGCTTCCTGGAAAATAAATAAAGTACTATTAAGCAGAGTTCAACTTAAGTTTAAAACTAAGATTTGTCAAATGCTACATTTGGTCGGTTCTATTATACGGAGCAGAAACATGGACACTTAAAAGAGCGGCAATAAAGAAAATAGACGAATTTTACGAATTTAATTTGACGAATTAAATCTGCCTACCAAGAAAATAAAACTCAAATATTTAGTACGAGTAATGAGAAACAACAAATACCGACTTTTTCAATCAATTGTACAAAGAAAGATCGAAAAAAAAGAGCGTGGAAAGATAGAGGTTGACATAGTTGTCAAACTAAAAAAAAATGGCTCAATCTTTCAACAGTAGATATAATAAGAGGAGTGACAAACAAACAAAGATTAGCATCGATTATTTCACCGAGATGTTGTAAAAGATGTTGAAGGCTAATAGATTGATTACAGGTTGGACAAATTCTGGATTTTCATTTCCAAGCAGATGCTGGTGGCTTATTCGTGTGCCCCAGACGCGAACGGACAAATTTTTATAGGGTAAGTTGGAGATTTTTTGTCGGGGTTAATAGTTTTGTAGTGGTGAGTGTATGCCTGCCACATATAACGTTTTTGGTTTACTATTGGGTCTATAACTTCGTTTGCGGTTTGCTAAGAGATGGCGTAACTTGTCTTATTCTATTGGAACATGCGTAGGAAGGCTACTGTCATTGTACGTCATTTCAATATATGTCATTCATTTGAAACGTAAACAACAATAATTTTTTTTCACTCAAATATGTCGAACTTTGTGCCTGAAAAAGTGGTTTTGCGGGGAATTCTTCTTCATTACTTTAATTACTTTAAAATATTTTAAATTACTTTAAAGTCATTGTATTTTGGTGGAAGTTTATGGTGAACATGCGCTAGCTGAGCGAACGTGCCAAAAGTGATTTTGGCTTGGAAGACGATGAACGTATTGGGCAGCCAAAAAAGGTTGAAGATGAAGAACCGGAAGCATTACCCTATGTAGATTGTTGCCAAACACAAGAAGAGCTCGCAGAATTTTTTGGTGTCACTCAAGCAGCCATTTCAAAACGTTTAAAAGCAGCTGGATATATTCAAAAGCAAGGAAATTGGGTTCCACATAAACTCAAGCCGAGAGACGTCGAAAGGCGGTTTTGCATGTCCGAAATGCTGCTGGAACGCCACAAAAGGAAGTCATTTTTGCATCGGATTGTTACTGGTGATGAAAAATGGATCCATTACGACAACCCCAAGCGCAAAAAATCATATGTGAAACCTGGCCAACCAGCCAAACCAACGGCAAAGCCGAATATCCATGGTGCTAAGGTAATGCTCTGTATTTGGTGGGATCAGATGGGTGTGCTGTAGCTTCAGATGGGTAATACTTTGAATAATACTATTGTACATGTTTTTCTTAAATAAACGTTCAAATTTTGGAAAAAAAAAACCGCACGAATTAAAATATATACCAATAAAACACAATTTTTTTTGCAAAATTCAACTTTATTTATCAATATAGTTGCCTTCATCGTTTTCATCGACTTGTGACACGGTGCATTGTCTTGATGAAATAGCGCTTTCTTTTTCTTCAAATGCGGCTGTTTTTCTGCGATTTCGTCCTTCAAACTCTCCAACAACGTAATGTTATAGTCGCTGTTGATACTCTGCCCCTCTTAGATATAGTCGATGAAAATTATTCCATGTGTATCCCAAAATACGGATGCCATAACCTTGCCAGCCGACTGTTGAGTTTTTGGTCGTTCGTTCGTCGGCTGCTCGCCACTCAGCTGACTGCCGACTTGACTCTGGTGTGAAGTGATGGAGCCCAAGTTTCATCCATTGTCACATACCAACGCAAAAATTCGGTTTTATTGCGGTTGAAGGGCCTTAAACACTCCTCTGAATCATCAACACGTTGTTGTTTTTGGTCGACTGTAAACAAACGCGGTACCCACTTTGAACAGAGCTTTCGCATGTCTAAATATTCGTGTATAATATATCCAACACGCTCTTTTGATATCTTCAGGGCCTCAGCTATCTCGATCAACTTCACTTTACGGTCATTCGTAATCATTTTGTGGACTTTTTTCGATGTTTTTATCTGAAACAGCGTCTTTTGGACGTCCACTGCGTGCATCATCTTCGGTGCAAAGCAATGATAAATCAACACACGAAATTGCTTTAAATCCATTTTTTTTTCACAATAACAACAGTTGCTTCACTCACAATGCTATATCTCGATGCTATATTATCCGACAGCTGTCAAATTTATACACGTATCTTTTGAATGGTATGGATTTAATTCAAGTGGTGCCCGCTCTTCGAAACGGCACGCCCATGTCTTAAATTTGAAAGTGAACTTAAAATTTTTATTATCGGTTAAAAGAACAATTCATGGCATTTACTTTTTGAAAATGATATCATGTAAATGTTGGCCACGACTACGTCTGAGGTGGCCCATTCGAAAGGTGCAGTTTTGAGCGACTCATTCAAGCATAGCGATTGGTATTTCGCCAACAACACGATTAATGTTGGCTTCCAAAGAGTCAACCGTAGCTGGCTTATTCCTGAATACCTGAGAATTTACATATCCTCAGAGAAAATAGTCCAAAGGTGTGATATCGTACGATATAGGCGGCTAATTTACCGTAGCAAAACGTGAAATTAAGTGCTCACTAAAATGATTTCTCAACAAGTCCATTGTTTCACAAGCTGTTGTTCAAACCAGAGTTACACGCTAAGTTGTAGAATACGCCAAGCCAAGCTGCTGAGAACCACGACGAATCGGTTCGTCACGGTCTTCGCGTACACTCTCAGCTACAGCTGATATAGTCTCTTCACTACATGCGAATCACACGAAAAACATTTCTCACAGAACGCTGATTTTCGTAATACAGCTGAACAATTTGGAAAAGCTGTTGTGGTGTGGGTTTTTCTATGATGACATGCCAAATATATGATACCGAACAAAAATAACAAAGCAGTTTGATAGGAGTCATGTGTGTTCTGTTAGAAAAAGCCTATTGAAAATCAAACTTCACGATGAATCACCATATATTTGAGTGGGCATATTGATGTCTTTGACGAAGTCGCTGCTTTGATTAACGAAGTTTTGAAAAACATACTTTTCTGGGGTCGACGTAACTTGCTTAAACCCAGCGAAATTAAAAGCTCTCGCCATATATAGGAAAACACAGGACCCGTCTGCCTTGCCATTGCTAAAACTAGGTCAAGAAACCATTCCCTATGTAAACACTGCTAGTAATCTTGGACTCTTTCACACCTACATCTGTAAGGAAAACGCTAGCAAAAACGCTAGCAAAAACGCTTCTGCCAATTTTACTGTTTGGGTGCGAGATATATGGCGACATTGACCGTTTTTGCAGAAGGAAGTTTAATGTTGTGTACAATATTGTTGCTCGCTATATTTATGGTATTCGAAGACGTGATCGCATATCCGCCTATTCAAAGCGCATTGTTGGTTGCTCGTTCGATAGCTTGCTAGAGTTTCGTTCCCTATCTTGTTTGCACGATATTATACAAACACTTCAACCTGAGTACCTATATAAAATACAAGTATTTTCTCGGTCGCAAAAAACCTTTTTCTTAATTCAAACTGCATATTCTTGCTTGACGTCAGAGCGCCAGTTCTTCGTGCACTGCGCTCGCCTGTGGAACTCCTTCCCATTGAACTGAGAGAAGGCAGAAACACGAATCGATTTCGATTTTTACTTTTGACGTACATTGCCAGTGAATATAATTAGGTAATATAAAAATTTACTTTAAATGTTCAGTTTTTTTCTCATGTTCTTTCTTTATTGTATTAATTTTTTTTCCTTTTAATTATATAAAATCTACTAAAATATATATGTAGTGTATTAATTTAAATTAATTTTTTTAACTACATGTTTTATACCCTTTGCAAATTCAATTTTAAGGCTTTTGCTATTTAAAGCGATAAATAAAAATAAATAAATAAATAAGCAACCCTAAAGTGAAGTTGATAGAGATAGCTGAGACTTTGTAGATATCAAAAGAGCGTGTTGGACATGTTGTGCATGAATATTTGGACATGCGAAAGGTGTGTGCAAAGTGGGTGCCGCATAATCGAATCAATCACAATCGAACAAAACGATGGCAAAATTGCATGAATTAGACTACGAATTGTTTCCCGAACGACCGTATTCTCCAGATCTGGCTTCCAGTGACTTTTTTCCGTTTGCAGACCTCAAAAGAATGCTCACAGGCAAAAAATTCAGCACTAATGAAGAAATAATCGCTGAAATTGAGGCTGTATTTTGCCAATGAAAAGAAATCGTACTATAAAAATGGCATCGAAAAGAAGAAGGCAACTATGTTGAATAATAAAATCGAATTTTACCAAAAAAATCGGTTTTATTATGTCAGCCTACGAACTACGTTATGTATACGAGTACTCGTATAACGTAACTTAGTATACAAAATTGTAAGAAGAGAAAATAAGAATCTATATATTTTATATCATTTTTTATAACAAAAATTTATAGTTTATTAAATATATGATTAAAATGAATGTAATAATGAATAACACTTGTCTATTTTCAGGCAAATCACGGAAATATTACGATCAATATAAGAAGAAAGTGTTCGGAAAATCCAAGTGAACTTATTGACGTGGGATTGCAACTTATTGACAAAAGAAGAAATTTTACATGTCTTAATGAAAATATTGAACTCAGTACTCCGGAAGTACCTAAGGAAATTCAAATTGCTGCATCTACGTTCAAAAATTTTAGAATCTTAAAACCGATTCCAAAGACATCGAAACGTGAGGATCACGATTCAGGAATATCAATATCTGATGGATGTAGTTTATAACATATATATTCAAAAATTATGGAACTCAAAAGTTGCATTTTAATTAATTTGCTTGCCGGCGGATATATTACCCATTGCCAATTTATAAAAGTTGAGCAATCTTAGCTTTTTGTTAATAATTACTCTTACACTTTTTCATAAAATAAATAAATAAATGTTTCATGGGAAATTTATTGATCTTTGATTAAAGTAAAGCTTTAAGATGCTTTCGATTTTTATTTTAATTCAATCAAACTGTTTAACAACATGTGACATTTGGTTTATAAATATTCGCACAAAATAAAATTGCAAAATAATTTATTATAAATTAATCCTGGCAAAGCTTGAACCTTGACTCAAAGAATCGGTTTTAAATGAAAATTTATTTCAGATTATATAGACAAACAATTAAACTAAAGAACAATTAATTAAAAGTTATACATTTATAAATGATTATATGTAGAGGGTGTTCCAATAAAAGGTTTCATTTTAAATAGCTCCATATCTTGCCAATTGTCAAAGATGTGCTTCATATTTTGTCAGTGGAAGTAAATATGCACCGTTTACGTCGATGCGAAGCCCTTTCTCGTTCAGAAGTTGCTAAATTAAGTAGTTCAGAAATTCAAGTTGGGTTCAAGTGGAACAAGTTAGTGGTAAAATAAACTGTGCCCCCATGCTTCTGCCCCTCGAAGTGAGGTCAAAAACACAGGTTTGTCGAAATTAGCAATTGGGCGTATCACAAACACCTTTCCTTTGCAGAAAAAAATTCAATTGACGAAAGAACTTAAGTGTGCCGACAATCAGCATCATCGTAACTTTGTCAATTGAATGTTGGAAATGCATAAAGTACAAGAAGTCAACGAAATAAAGATTAATACATTTAATATTTAAATACTTGTATTTGTATACTAGCTTATAATGATAAAAAGCCTCTGATGGTTGACCAACGAGAAGGCGAATGTTATATTGGCTTTACGATTTTTCATGGCCTTTTAATTAATAACAATTTTAATGGATGGCCGTTGCACAATTGGTAGTGTATTGGACGGTTCGGTGTTCGATCCTGACCGAGGGCCAAAGGACAAACATTTTTGCATACAATAAAAATCGTGTGAAGTGTATAGTTTTAGCTTAAGAGGGTAGTCCTATGTCCGATCTTTAAAAAATCGATTTTTTTTGCATATTCAAGGTTTAATAAGTTCAAAATATACTGTGAAAATTTTAGACCGATAAACTAAGTCATTTTAAAATTACAGCAAATAATAAGGCAGCTGCGGAGCTCATACCTGCGTTATTGTTTACGTTCCTATAGCTTTGAAAAATGTATACTTGTAGTGTGCGACACGTAGAATTTTTGTATTTTGAAGAAAAGTGAAAGTCAGTATATGCTTGTAATACATGGGCTACATGCCGTTTCTAAGATAGGGCACCACTTGAATTAAATCCATACCATTTTCAGTTAGTACTAACCTTCAAGGGATAAGTGTATAAATTTGACAGCTGTCGGGCGATATAGCGTTGAGATATAGCGTTGTGAGTGAAGCAACTTTTGTTATTGTGAAAAAAAAAAATTGATTCAAAGCAATTTCGTGTGTTGATTTATCATTGCTTTTTGATAGGGAAAAATGCAGCCGATGCAAGGAAATGGCTTGATAAGTGTTACCCGGACTCTGCACCAGCCGAACGAACCATTCGCAAGTGGATTGAAAAATTTAAAAGTGGTCATACAAGCACCGAAGATGATGCACGCAGTGGACGTCCAAAAGAGGCTGTTTCAGATGAAAACATCAAAAAAGTTCAGAAAATTATTACGAATGACCGTAAAGTTGATCGAGATAGCTGAGGCTCTGAAGATATCAAAAGAGCGTGTTGGATATATCCTACACGAATATTTGGACATGCGAAAGCTCTGTTCAAAGTGGGTTCCGCGTTTGTTCACAGTCGACCAAAAACAACAACGTGTTGATGATTCAGAGGAGTGTTTAAGGCTGTTCAACCGCAATAAACCCGAATTTTTGCGTCGGTATGTGACAATGGATGAAACTTAGCTCCATCACTTCACACCAGAGTCAAGTCAAATCATTCAAAATGACCAAAAACTCAACAGTCTGCTGGCAAGCTTATGGCATCCGTATTTTGGGATACACATGGAATAATTTTCATCGACTATCTCCAAAATTGGACAGACTATCAACAGCGATAGTCTGTTGTTGCGATTGCGTTGTTGGAGCGTTTGAATGACCAAATCGTAGAAAACGCTGTTTCATCCAGACAATGCACCGTGTCACAAGTCGATGAAAACGATGGCAAAATTAAATGAATTCGGCTACGAATTGCTTCCCCACCCACGGTATTCTCCAGATTTGGCACCCAGCGATTATTTTCTGTTCGCAGACCTCAAAAGAATGCTCGCCGGGAAGCGACTTAAGACCGATGAAGAAGTAATCGCCGAAACAGAGGCCTATTTTGAGGCTAAACCGAAATTGTACTACAAAACTGGTATCGAAAGATTGAAAAATCGTTTCAATCCGTGTATCGCCCTCGAAGGCAACTATATTGATAAATAAAGTTGAATTTTGCAAAAACTTTGTGTTTTACTGTAAAAGGGCACTGACTTTTCAGCCCATGTGTTATTTCAAATTGTCAATATCCAGCTCTTAAAATTTTTGTAATTTTCGAACGAGAAAATGAGTATACGCTTGTATTTGAACGTGTTAACGTATGGACAAAATGGATAAGAAAGTCGCGAAAAGAGGTAGACACCCAGGAGAAAAAGCTAAAAAAAAGGAGTTTTAGAGGAAATCAATATACTGCTGAGGAAAATATTGATTTTGTTAGTACGTCTGCTCAAAAATTGAAATGGGAAGACGATTGTGAAGTAAATTTTGATCCAATTCATAGTTACAATTTATTGAGTTTTTATTTAGTGTTCACAAGTTTGCAAGCAATGGTGAAATGTAAATTGTGTAGAGGTGATATAGAGTTCTTGAAACGATCACAGCAAGGGTTAAGCTTTAAACTATGTGTTAAATACCCGTGTAAAGAAACATTGTACAATGATAAAAAAATGCATACAAAATCAACAAACGCTTGGTGCTTGTTATGCGTATATTAGAAATTGGTAAAAGTGGTCTTGAACTTTTTTGTTCTCTAATGGATTTGGGTCGAGGTTTGAATGATCAAGCTTATTATTCAATTGTAAAATACACATTGCCTTAAATGCTGTGGCTAAAAACATTTTTCAAAAAGCAGTGAAAGAGGAGCAAGAGAAAAATATTCAATTTGATCATCCGAAAAACGAAATCACTGTTTCAGGTGATGGATCGTGGTCTAAGCGTGGGCTTACATCACTAATAAAATCTTAGATGTAATTGTAAAATCGAGTGTGTGTAAAGCTTGTGAAAAATGATCAGGAAAAGAAAAAAGTGATGAATTCGCTGCGTGGTATGATGAACATCAGGAGAATTAAATATACAAAGTATATTAAGTAAAATATACAAAGTATATTGGTGATGGAGGTACTAAAACATTTAAAAATTTATTAGAAGAAAATTACAATTGAAAAACTTGAGTGTGTTTTACACGTGAAAAAACGTATGTATATCGGGGCGATTTGATCAGCAATTAATTCTTTATCCATTACTTTGACTTTAGTGTGTATCAATAAAAAAAAAAAAAAAACACTTTAAAAACTTAACGGCAACGAGTCTGTGAACCACGTGTGCACCGAACAACAGATCAAATCCATCTCCAACTCTTCTTTCAAAAAAAAAAAAAGCCAAAACAGTTTATTTTAAAAGAGTACTACGCATCTGCACTCTGGGTTCATGAGCTTATTTTTCTGCAAAAATAAAAGATTAGTTCAAGCGATAAATAAACTCGGCTTTCCTGCCATTAAAAGCAACAAATAAACAAAATAACAATAGCAAAATAATAAACCGTAGCCTCCCACAGAACTGCAATCAACTTCTTTATCAAATTAATGTCCAAAACAAAATTCAATAACAAGCAACGGACTATCTCATTACAGCTTAGTCACCCAGGACTAAACCCGTCATTCAAAATTTTGAGTGTATTTCTATGATAACTGTACCAGTGCGCTTACAATCCAATCTGATCACTCAAATGGACCTAAACTCATACCCACTCCTTGATGCCACATCGCTTCGTCTCCGATGCCAGCTAAACTGGATTTGGAAAATGGCTTACGACTAACAAACAAGGCAAATAAGTCATATAACTAAAATTTACATCACAGTATTTACGCAATCTTTAAATACACTTCGCTCAAAAGTCATCGTTGCTCATGGTAGTTAGTTCTTAAATGATAAATCATTTTATCAAACTTTCGCAGACAACGGGACATTCTGACCCCTTCTCTTCCAAATAACGATCTCCTAACATTAATTGTATAACTTTAAATGGCCCGAACTTTGGATCTAGTTTGTTCTGATTTCATTTGAGATTTTCGATTAAAACTAAATCACCCACAGGGAAATTTACTACCATAGTTTTTCCACTATCAAAACGTTCTTTATCTTTTTGAGCAACGTTACTTATAGAAATTGCCGCCTGTTCTCTGATTTCTTCCATATTAATTTCGTATTCGTCCGGATCACCAAAGCGTGCAACTTTACCAATTAATAGTTCCAAAGGACTTTCTTGCGTTACACGATTTACTGTACAATTTAATGCTAACTGGACATTTTCAACAGTATCTTGCCAAGATCTTTCTTCGTTTTGACAGTCGTCAACATATCTTTCAAGACGCGCATTATGCGTTTATCCTGACCATTAGAACTACTTGTCCCGGTCGAAATTTATAGATTTTATTTGTAAAACACCAGCCTTGATCTGCGATAACCCTTACTGGTGCACCAAATAGGCTAACACTAGTTTTCAACGCACTTATTGCATTAGATACATCAATATGTATCCGAATGATACATACATACAGAATGTCGAAAAAGAACATACTTGGTAAAATGATCAATCATAACAAAAACATACTCCTTGACAATATTACCGGTTGCATCTATGTGAACTGTATGCCAAGGGATACAGATTTTAGGTTTTAGATGAAGCTGAGTTTCGTTTTACCAGAAGCCGATTTGGACAACTTGCACGTAATACAGTTTTCCACAAAATTCAAATTTTTGTACGTACTTTCTCATGTTGGGGAACCAATAGAACTCAAAAGCCTTCTCTAATGTCTTTTGACAACCAAGATGCATGATCGATTCATGAATATGATTTATTACCGACCAACGAAAAGACGTGGGAACTATTGGCAGACAACGCGTCCTATTATGACGTTGTATAGTATCTTCCGATGAAGAACACCAGGAAGAAATTGGTAATAATTTGACAGATCTGAATGCATCAGAACTTAACCTAGAAATAATTTCTGTAATTGCTTTATCGCCTTGCTGCTCAGCTTGTTTGTAGATACTTCTAATAAATTCACAACGTTCTGTTCGATCTTTTGTTCTACTCGTTTTACAGAAATATCATTTCTTGAAAATAAATCAACATGAGACATGCGTTTGCCCTCTTTATAGTTAATATCAAAATCGAAAGCTTGCAAGAAAGCCCACCACCTATGGTGTAAGATCAATTTTACAGTCGTTCATTACCAAAAATTTTCTGCCTTGTAAAAAGTGACGGAAATGTTTTATAGCATTAGCCACTGCAAGAGCCTCGAGTTCATAGGAGTGATAACGTGATTCCACCGAAAAAGTTTTCTTACTATAATATGCAGCAACATGTAGCTTATCCTCTTCTTTTTTTTTTTGCATCAAGATAGCACAATTTTTTTTATATTAAGTGTAAATCCTGTTCGCTTGAGTGTAGTTAGAACTATTTCAAGCCTTTCTAATCCTTCTTCGATAGTTTCAGATACAATCATTATATCGTCAATATAACATACCACAAACTTATTCACTAAATCACCCAGTGTTTTGAGAATTGCTCTTTGAAAAACTGCAGGAGCGTTTCGTAAACCGAAAGGCATAGCTAGGTATTCGTACTGACCGTCTGGAGTTACGAATGCAGTTCGTTCAACCGAATCCTCTTTAACTGGGATTTGATGGAAACCGGAGGCGGCATCCGAAATAGTAAAATGATTCGCACCTTTGAGCCGTTGAATTCGAGCGCCGATAAGTGGCAATTTAAACCTGTCAGGAATAGTGTTGCTGTTCAATTTCCTGTAGTCAACGCACAGCCTATCTGTACCATCTTTTTTTTTTTTTTACTAAAATCATTGTCTTTCATCGGGGCTCAAACGGTATGGTCTTCTTTGAACTGTACGATTTGGATCTATTAATTTTATTTCGAGTTCACCCGTTGTGGTTCGGCCAGTAGGTGTAGGAAGACCAATGTTGTAGGAAATTAACAAGTCTTGAGCGATCTTTTAACGGAATGTCTGTTTTAATGTCATCAAAATTGTAATTTGTTTACCGACTTCACATAGTGTCACTAAATTTACCTTCTTTACGATCAATTTTTGATCTGAAATTTCAATTGAAAAATCTTGTACAGTCAAATCTGTCCCTATTATAATTTCATTTTATCATAGGGTTAGGAATAACATGAAAAATTAGTTCTAATACATTATTATCAATTGTTACCTCTGCTAGAATTTGAAAAGTACTTAGCCCTTTTACCTTTCCTATACCAACCAGGGTGACCATAGACTGAACACGTTTTCCGGAAAATTTATTTTCTACACTTTCTTTAATCAGAAAACATTCGGCACCCGAATAAAAACAAAAGTTAAAAATCTGACCATGATGTAAAAGTTGTGATGTTGTTGGTTTAATGCTGCAAAGGTTGACCTGACGATGTCCAGAAGTTGAAGATCCACCATTTATAGCAGGCTTGGTACATTGTGGGGCAATATGTCCTTCCTGATCACACTTAAAACAAACAACTGGCCTACGCTTAAAATTGTCCTTTTTCAAATCACTTTTACTGTCTGTTGTTTTAGGCACTAACATTTTAGATTTATTATGTGTGGGCAATGTTTTATCACATAACTCCTACCGACGAGAATCCGCAACATAATTTTTTTCCAGAAGGTGAAACTTCCTGGTGTCAATATCAGCAATTTAAAGCTGACAATAAAGAAGATCCATTTATACATCCACCGAGTTTTGATGAAGAAGTTATTAAAGTTTTAAACCCTATCTTCGAAGATTTGTCGGACGACAGTATTTCAAAAAGATGTGTGGGTGGAATCACTCAAAATAATAATGAAATCTTTAAAACATGTGTTTGGAATTTGGCTCGTAAGCAGATTTTTAGGGGCAAAAAATTTTTTGAAACTGCAACGCTCACAGCAGCGTGTATTTTTAATGAAGGCCAAAAAAATGTTCTGAAAATAATGGATGTAATTTGTGTGCGGCCAGTTGCAGAGGCCATGAACTTTGCACAACAGGCCGATGACACTCGCATATACAACGCAGAGAAGAGGGTTTCTGACGTCGCAAAAAGTGAAATAATTGCACGTAGATCAGCGAGAGTTGCTGAAAATTTTGCTTATGGAGAAAATTTTTTTCGCCAAACTACTTTTTATCCGTCTTCCCGGATGATTAAAAAAAAAACTATTGGACCGATTCGGCTGAAATTTTAACACAATATTCTATACATGAATGGTTTCGTTCGGTACTTTTATAAGAAGAGATCTAATTTACCTTACCAAAGTGAAAAAAATTGAATTTCGTCTGTTAATAAACATATGATAAAAAAAAAATAAACATTATTTGGACTCTGCCCCATTAAAATTAACCGTTGAGAAGTGGTTTGCCAAATTTAAACGGGGCGAAATGAGCTTCGAAGACGATGTTAGACAAAAAGTTACTAACTCTACTGGTTCTTTTAGATTTTTCCAAAGAGTTTGACACAGAAACTCCAGAACAAATATAACTTCTCCAAAGAATCTACAAAGCTTATTTATTAATACCTAACAGAAAGGCAGCAATGTGTTGTGGCTAACGATAAGCTTTCAAGTTTTCTTGGGATTTCGAGCGGTGTTCCCCAAGGCTCAATACTTGGACCAATACTTTTTTCCCTATACATTAATGAACTGACTCAAATTATCCATCACTCTTTGATCCATATGCATGCCGATGACGTTCAGTTGTATAGGGTGATTCATCAAGAGGTTTGATTTATAATGTAAAATAAAGCACATAAATTTGAAACTGAACTTAAAATTTTTATTATCGGTTAAAAGAGCATTTCCTTTTTGAAAATAATATCATGTAAATGTTGGCCACGACTACGTCTGAGGTGGTCCATTAGGAAGGTCCAATTTTGGGCGACTCGTTCGAGCATAGCGATTGGTATCTCGCGAACAATACGTGTAATGTTGGCTTCCAAAAAGTCAACCGTAGCTGGCTCATTCCTGAATACCTGAGAATTGCATGATCTAGGCGGCTAATTTACCGTAGCAAAACGTGAAATTAAGTGCTCACCAAAATGGTTTCTCAAAAAGTCCAGTGTTTCACGTACTGTATGGCTGTTCAAACCAGAGTTACACGCCAAGTTGTAGTATACGCCACGCCAAGCTGCTGAGAACGACGACGAATCGATTCGTCACGGTCTTCGCGTACACTCTCAACTACAGCTGCTATATTCTCTTCACTACATGCTGGATGTGGTCTAACCACTAAAGTAAACTGGGGCTCAAATTTACGAATGGTATTGGTAATAGTGATATCAGTAGGTTGATTATGCGCACCGTAAGTTCCTCGAATCGCACGAAAAACATTTCTCACAGAACGCTGTTTCGTAATACAGCTGAACAATGTGGAGCTGTTGTGGTGTGGGTCTTTCCATGATGGCTTGTCAAATATATGATACCGAACAAAAATAACAAAGCAGTTTGATAGGAGTCATGCGAGATCTGTTAAAAAAAGCCTATTGAAAATCAAACTTCACGATGAATCACCCTATATTTGAGTGGGCATATTGATGTCTTAGACGAAGTCGCTGCTTTGATTAACGAAAATTTGAACCATATACTTCCCTGGGCTCGACGTAACTTCCTGTGCTTAAACCCAGCGAAATCAAAAGCTCTCGCCATATATAGGAAAACACAAGACCCGTCTATTGTATTATTTTTTTTTCCTTTTTGTTAAATAAAATTTGCTAAAATATGTATGTATTGTATTAATTTGAATCAACTTTTTGAACTACATGTTTTATACCCTTTGCAAATTCAATTTTAAGGCTTTCACCATTTAATAAGATTTATCTTACTGTGTCAAGGCGATAAATAAAAATAAATAAATAAATAAGTAACCGTAAAGTGAAGTTGATCGAGATAGCTGAGACTCTGTAGATATCAAAAGAGCGTTTTGGACATGTTGTGCATGAATATTTGGACATGCGAAAGGTGTGTGCAAAGTGGGTGCCGCGCGAGCTCACAATCGAACAAAACGATGGCAAAATTGCATGAATTAGGCTACGAATTGTTCCCCGATCCACAGTATTCCCCAGATCTGGCTCCCAGTGACTTTTTTTTGTTTGCAGACCTCAAAAGAATGCTCACAGGAAAAAAATTCATCACTAATGAAGAAGTAATCTCTGAAACTGAGGCTGTATTTTGCCGTACTATAAAAATGGCATTGAAAAGATACATGACCGCTACAATCGTTGTATTGCCTCGAAGGCAACTATGTTGAATAATAAAATCGAATTTTACCAAAAAAAATTGTTTTATTATGTCAGCCTACGAACTACGTTGTGTATACGAGTACTCATATAACGAAACTTAGCATACAAAATTGTAAGAAGAGAAAATAAGAATCTATTTACTTTAAATTATATACATTTAAATTTATAGTTTATTAAATATATCATTAATAAGAAATAATGAATAACACTCGTCTATTCAAATCACGGAAATATTACTATCGATATAAGAAGAAATTGTTCGGAAAATCCAAGTGAACTTATTGGCGTGGGATTGCAACTTATTGACAAAAGAAAAAATTTTACATGTCTTAATACTTCGGAAGTACCTGAGGAAATTCAAATTGACGTTCAAAAGTTTTAAAATCTTAAAACCGATTCCAAAGACATCGAAACGTGAGGATCACGTTTCAGGAATATCAATATTTGATGGATGTAGTTTATAAAATACATATTCAAAAATTATGGAACTCAAAAGTTGCATTTTAATTAATTTGCTTGCCGGCGGATATATGACCCATTGCCAATTTATAAAAATTGAGCAATCTTAGCTTTTTGTTAATAATTACTTTTACACTTTTTCATAAAATGAATAAATAATTATTATTATTATAACTTTATTAGCAAGCAATAAATTACAATGTTAATATAAAAGGTTAGCACAAGCTACCAGGGCTTTCGGCTAGAAGGATTAAGAAAACAAGGGAATTTATATATTATTTATAATATTCAGTTCCGATAATAATTGCTAAACGTATTCAATATTTTTTTCTGAGGGAATTTTAAGAAGATCTAATAAGAAAATATTACGAATTTTTTTTCGGATACTTTCTTGACTTGTTTGCATTCTTAGATGAGATGTTTCATGGATAGATAACACTGCGATGGTTCGGTTTTTGTCATTAGATAACCGTGCGTAAGCTTTGAGTGCCCCTTAGCGGAGTCGAAGGAATAATTTGATTTTTTTCTTTGAAAAGATGGTTGGGTAGATGACCACTATTGTTGCATAGTGGTGAGTGTTCAGTTTCCAGTCTTCTATCCTTTTGCCCTCCCAGTGCCTTATGAGTTGCCATCTTATGTCCTTATTCGATTGGACGTAGAAGGAAACTAGAGGTTCTGCTGTCGCCGATTTTGCAACTCTATCAGCTGCTTCGTTGCCTTTCGTGTCTCGGTATCCACATAAGCTTGATTCTGCCGTTGCAATCGATAAGTCGGTCCCGGATGATTTCAGCTATTGGTGTTCTATTGTTAATATTTTTAATGGCTTCGATTGTTGATAGACTTTTAGTACATATTATTTTTTATTTTTATTTTTTGCTAATTTTAAGGCCCTGAGGGCTTCAGCTGATAGAACTAAGGAGTATTTTTCAAGCAGTCCTTTAGAGAGAGTTTTACCATTGTGATCAACAACTGTGAAGGCTACCCCGACATTAGTTTTTGATGCATGAGTAAAAAGGAAGTTTCAATTAGTTTTTTGTTCGCTAACCATGATTTCGAGGAACATTTGCTGATATACTTTATCTGCAGTAGATGTTTTCGGAAACGCGTTGAGGTACGTATTGAAGCAGTCGTGGTGAAGTGTCTATGGCTGTGGTGATAACACATGATGACATAGACAAGTGTTATGTAAAGAATGTGGAAAGCAGCAAAGGAAAGGAAAATGTTCTCTCCCACTCATTGTCAACAAAAACCATCATCTGTTTTAAATTTTCGGAATCTGCAAACTAAATACAGCCAGGCGTTGTTTATGCAGGCAAAGGAGGCGAAAAAGAAAAAAGGTTATACATAGATATGTGTGATACAAGGAAAACAAAATTCTAATGAAAAAGTTTGAAAGTGGAAATGTCGTTGTAATAAGATCTTTTAATGATCTTGTAAAAATATAGTGCACTTGAATTGTTAAGTTTTTTTTTTTTTTTTTTTTTATTCATCTTCATTCATTGAAGATGATCTTATTGATGACGTTCCCACCTTTAATCAAATTGTGCAGAAGTGTTTGTAACTGTTTCTTGTTCACCAAAATGTTAGAAGTCTAAGAGAAAATTTTGTAGCTCTTGTGGCTCACCTGGATAATTTTCTATACATTCCTGATTTTGTTGTTGTGTCAGAAATTTGGATTTATAATTTAGAAAAGGATGATCAATCCACCAGGTTTTATTTTTTTTTCCAAATACTAATGAAAACTACGAGACAAGTGGTGTGGGCTGTTTTTTAAAGAACGATTATAAGTGTGTGCCTACTGAGGTTGAATTCTTGAGCCCTGATATTTTGAAATTAAAATTTGAAGTAAGACATGAATCGCATGTTATTTTGTGTGACTACAGATTGCATAACTTTTGTTGCTCTGTGTTTTTGGAAGAAATTTCTAATGAAAAATAAAAAATCTAATAACTCTCGGTGATTTTAATGTAGACGTCTTAAAAAGTAGTATCGTTGTCTCAAATTACATGGACATGCTATCGTCACATGGGTTAGCATTCTTTATAAACGAACCGACCAGGATGTTTTCAGGGAAGAGCTTAGACTATGTCTATGGGCGTCTTACTAAATGCTTATTTAATTTATATGAAAAGTGTGCCTTTGATTTTAGGATCACTGAAAATTCGATGACGGGCTTATAAGTTGGCATAACTAAAAATAGTAGAAGTGAAAATGGTAGACCCTCTAACATGAAAACAAAAACTAATTTTGATAAACTCATTACATCTCTCCGTCTTGAATTTTGAGATGATGTTTACGCTGAGAATGATGCTTCCAGTTCCTACGATATCTTCATAAGAACACCAAAAAGTCATGGAAAAGGCTCAAACCATGGATTACAACATGTTTATTACATAAAATAAAAACTAAAAATAAACTTAAAGAAACAAAACAGAAAACTTAAAAAGATTTACAAAAGGTTGTGTTCTGAATTGAAAAAAAAAATTCCTTTGTATAGAGATAAATATTACTAAAACAAATTAAATTTATCAAAAGGTAATACTAAACGTGAATGGCAGGTTGTAAATAGTATTTTGAACTAGTCAAAGCTTTCTAAAAAGCCGATCTCGCTTCGCTAATGGTGCAGTAATGTGGGATAAACGTGAGATCGCAGATAATTTTAATTGTTACTTTGCTACAATAGGTAAAACCCTTCAACCACAATCTATTCCTCTGGTATGTACACTCTTCAACTGCAGTGAAAATGGACTTCTTCAATGTAACAGCTTTTTATATAAACCCATAGCAGCTCTTGAACTAATGATAATAATTAACTCATTAAAGATTTCAAATTCTTGTGGAATAGACAAGAATTTAAAAAAATATTACATGGTTTGTGGTCGATGTACTAGATTTTGTATTCAATAAAAGCATTCTCAGCTGTTGCACTTAAATTTGCGGATGTAATAAAAGAAATACAAGTTTTTTTTAATTCGGTTTTCAAAAAGGTAAGTCTACGAAAGATACTCTATTAAAATTGTGATCCCAAATATACACTAATAGGGACAATACAGCAGGTTTATTTGTGGATATAATAAAGCCTTTGACATGGTAAATCATGAAGTTTGGTTAAGAATGCTAAAAAGAGCAGGTTTTCGAGGCTTTATTTTCGAGTGGTTTAAACCTTACATGGAGAATACCATAGATCTCAAAGAGTGAAAATAGATGAAACCAGGAGTGAAATGAAATATATTTATTTAGGTGTACTACAGGGATCGGTTTTAGGACCTTTACTTTTCCTAATATACATAAATTCGCTATTTATGTTGAATTGTAAAGGAATGTTAAGCGCTTTTGCTGAGGATATAGGATGTGTGTATGGTTCTAAGAGCCGTTAAGGTCTGAAGCAGATATAAACTGGGATCTCAGCTTATTCAGAATATGGTTTGCTGAGCACAAATTGATTATTATTTCTAAAACGAAAGTTATGTTTTTCAGTCTGTCTATCCGAAATCCTTTTGTAGCTAATATATTTTACCATGCACCTGAGTGTCCTAAATTCAAATTGACTTCATGTTCTGGAAACTCATCGACTTCTTTTTTCAGCAATCTTCTCTGCAGTGGTAATTGTTTTCTTATTGAGGAAGTCGATGAATTCAAGTACCTAGGGTTAATTATTGACTCAAAGATGTATTTTTTTAACCACACCGAGGCCTTAACAAAATATTGTGCCGTGATTTGAAAATTCTTCCTACTCGTCATTTTTATTGCTTTATTGCTTAAGATATTTTTCAAAAGGTCCGGCAATATAAAAACTTTACAGTTTGTCTACTTGCCTTCATACCGTATTTTCTTGTCGTCTGTACATTAAACTACCTCAGTCATTACGGCAACTAAAGTCACCGAACATGTTTTTGGCACAGTTAAGAGATTGGTTATTTAATATTAATTATAATGATTTAGAAATTTTTTAAATGTCCAAGTGTAGATAAACGCACAATGAATACATTTCTAACATTTGGTTGAATTTCAAATTGTTTTCGTTTTTTAGCTTGAATTAATTCAATTGATCCAATTCATAGTTATAATACTATATATTGAGTTTTTACATATTTAGTGTTCACAAGTTTGCAAGTAATGGTGAAATGTAAATTGTGAAATGGTGATATAGAGTTCTTGAAACGATCACAGCAAGGATAAAGATTTAAATTATGTGTTAAGTGCCAATAATAATAAAAAATGCATACAAAATGAACACACGTTTGGTGCTTGCTATGCGTATACTTGGAATTGGTAAAAGTGGTCTTGAACTTTTTTGATCTCTAATGGATTTGGGTCGAGGTTTAAATGAACAAGCTTATTATTTAATTGTAAAATACATACACATTGCCGTAAATGCTGTGGCTAAAAACACTTTTCAAAAAGCAGCGAAAGAAGAGCAAGAGAAAAATATTCAATTTGATCAGCCGGAAAACGAAATTACTGTTTCAGGTGATGGATCATGGTCTAAGCGTGGGCTTACATCACTTTTGGGTATTGTTTTCCTTATTGGAAACTATTATAATAAAATCTTAGATGTAATTGTAAAATCGAGTGTGTGTAAAGCTTGTGAAAAATGATCAGGAAAAGAGAAAAGTGATGAATACGCTGCGTGGTATGATGAACATCAAAAGAATTTTACAGGTAATCACGAAGGTAGTGAAAGTAAAATGGAGGTTGACGGGGTCTTCGAAAAGTTTAAAAGATCTGAAGAATGTCTTGGTGTATAATATACAAAATTTATTGGTGATGGAGATACTTAAACATTTAAAAATTCATAAGAAGAAGATCCTTATAACGGCGCCCCTATCTACGAAGACTTGTCGGACGATAGTATTATAAAAAGATGTGTGGGTGGAAACACAGAATAATAATGAAAGCTTTAATAACTGTGTTCGGAATTTGGCTCTTAAGCAGATTTTTACAGGTAAAAATTTTCTTGAAACTGCAGCGCTCATAGCAGCGGTTATTTTCAATTTGGGTCAAAAAAGTGTTTTGAAGATAATGGATGTAATGGGTGTGCGACCAGGCGCAGAGGCCTTGAACTTTGCACAACAGGCCGATGAACTCGCTTATACAACGCAGAGAAGAGTGTCTGACGTCGCAAATAGTAAAAGAATTGCAAGTTGATCAGCGAGAGTTGCTGAAAATTATATTTATGAAGAAACCGAAGGTATACTGTACGTGCCAGGAATAGATGATTAATGTAGGTATAAATTTTCATTGAAAATTTTCTTCTTCAAACTTTGAACGCGTTTTTCTCGAAACTATTTTTTATCCGTCTTCCCGGATGATTAAAAAAAAATTTAGACCGATTCGGCTGAAATTTTAATACATAAATTCTACATATGAATAATTCTGTCCGGTACAAGAATTCGATTTATTTATCCACTTTTTTTTTTTTTTTTTTATAACGGAAAAAACAGTAGATTTTTGAAAATAAATTTTATAAGGCAGCCATTTTGTTATTTTTGACTTAAATCTTTTGAACCTGCTACGGGACAGAATAACAACCCTACAGAATCATAATCTTTTTGAATTTTGATTTCAGACCATTACAAAAGGAGCAATCAGGGGGGCAACCTACCTACTTCTTTTTGAAGAGACCTACTTTACTTCACCAAAATGACGTTAAAATATTTTCTTTTTAATTTAACAAACAGTTTTTTATATTATATAATGGCTAAATTATAACATGTAATTATCATAAGGAGATTGGATTTCATTTTCCACAAAAACATCCTTCAAAAACTTCAAAGTTTAACCTTGGACATGGGACTACCCCCTTAGAGAGTTCTCATATTCTCTTGTGAGTCAGGTTTAAAAAAAAAAAAAGTTAATGCCATGTTTTACGAAGTTAAATCCGATGTAAACGTTTAACTAATTTTTATTGAAATTAGTTACTTTAATGCACTGATTTCATGTCACGCGTCAGCGTGAAGTGAATTGAGTCCACTCCTGTGCTTATCGAAGAGAATCAAAACAAATCGAACGGTATGGAGTTTACTATAAGTTTAAATTAAAGCTTCTCTGTATACTACATTACTTGTTTGGCTATATTAAAATTGGCCGTGGGTGAAGCAATGCGTTCGGAAATCTAAAGCGACCATTGTCCAGCGTATGTCCCTGTGATTGTGAAGCAGAAGGCGTCGGGGAATCGGGGTTGTTTGAACTAGAAGGGAAAGATAGAAAGAATTAGCGGCATTAGGGAGATGAAAACATCCCAAAAATTATGGATGGGAAATATCTCAAAATATTTGATCTTTAAAGTATAGTACAAGGCCGTCAGGTATGAATTTGTATAACTTAAGGTTTTAAACGCGTTTATCTCAAAATTGCATTTTTCAAGTTTGCCGCACCCATAACTCGAACAGTTTTCAACCAATTCACTTCAAATTTTAATTAGCTTTTTAAAACTATATTGTCTAAAAAAGTACGTAGGTTTTTTTATATGGCATTGTTCAGTTGTTATTAACAATTTGTTGAAGATTTTTTTGCCAATCGGCCAAAAATCAATATATCAAACAAATCTTAAGTACTACTCTAGCTTTTGTTATGTATAATAAAACACAATTAAGTGACTTTGACATAATTCAAAATTTACAGAAACTGTTGGTGCGACTGTAGACCCTTCCAAAAAAGAGAGATCATCTGAGAAACGCTACACAGCCGCCATTTTAAAATAAAATATTCTATAAAAATTGTGTTTTACAGTCAATTATATGTACAATAAATTACCTTTGTAAACTCGATTTATTTTATATATTTTCCGAAAAGAAATTCTCAGAAAATTTCACCTATTATATACGTTACCCCGACTGATTATATTAGTAGATTCATTTCTTTTACAAAATCTCATTACAACCCAGCGAAGATCATTGAAACCGATGATACACCAGATACACAAAACCTTGTTTTGTTTTTTTTTTTTTTCGTTTATTTTTTGAGTGAGCATGCACATGAAATGTGCAGTTCAAACCGCCACTGTATTCAGTTGCCCTCTTACCTTACTCCATAATTGTGAACACTTATTTCGCTTCTTCCAATTTAATCAATCCAATAACCCAATTTTTCAATTTTCAATTTTTGTTGATCTACTAGACTGTTAATTTCGCGACATGCGTTAAGTGCATTTTGAATTCATTTTCTCTGTAATCATATTTCTCTTGCTTTTTTTTTCCTGGTCTTCGCCAGGCCTTCTTGTGGATTAACCAACTGCTCCATTAACGACAACAATGCTGACTTTGTTGCCCGTAAGGGGATCTGCGGCAAAATATTCCATGTTGTCAGACTGATAACACAGTGCAAGATGTCAGAGTATCGAAAAACAAATTGCGGATTTAATTGAATTAGAAACTGAAAGATTCAGAAATGAAGAAACATCCAAGCGCCATCTCGATAAAATGTTGAATGAAATTACAAGTATAACTATTTGTTCGCAATGATGGATTCTAACAAGAATGTGTGTAGTTCAAACAACTCTCTCTGGGAAGACAAAGATATTCATCTTCAGTCTGCGACATACAATCATCCACTCTTAAGTGGTAGTGTATTGGCTTCCCAATCGGATGGTTCGGGGTTCAATACCAGCTGTTCTCGAAAGACATTTTTCAGGCAACTAAAATTTCTCAATATTATTAGTTGCCTAAAATATAAGACGATTTACATTAATATTTTAGTCTTCCCATTAAGTGTTGGATACACCCAATGAAGCGAATATAACCACTTAGCCCAAACATCTTTCTTTTTCTATCCAATTTTCCAAAAAAACTTAACATGTGCTCCGGAATTTTAAGACTAGTCATGCCCTCTTAAATGCTGAATTATTTAAAAAAAAGCAGTACGAGACGGTATATTGGATAAAATAAATGAGCTTAACGCTGAACTCATTACGAATAAAACAGTGGTGAATGACTTAGAAAACCTCATTAAAACAGAATGTCACAAAATCAATGGTCTGCCAACTCATCTCCCACCGCACAACAAATACAATACTTTAATTTTGGCTGAATTGTTACAAACCGAAGTCGCGTCCAGTGCCGACAACCCAACCTTCAAATCCTAGTACCAGCCCTTCCATCCAAAAATCTTATGGTGATATAACTGCTCCAAGGTCTAGTCCTATCGCCGCCCCACGGAAACTTGTCACACAATTTAACATGACATTGATACCTTCAGAGTAGAAAATCAGACACAACGAATCAGATGTCCACCATCCTATTAATCAAAGGTGCCCCAAATCATGCAAATGTTGTTTGGATCTCAGAATATTTCAAAATGAGGTATGGCATTACATCAACGAATGCACAATATTCCCAACATATCACAACAAAAATAATAGTTTCAAGCTATACATGCCGGTTATATATGAATAATTATTTAACTCATCCAACATCAACATTAACTTTGGAGATGCGGGTCTCCAAATTGTCGGATCAACCCACCACTTTAAAACCAAAATATTTTCCAATTATTCTCACACGCAAAAAACTCCCTCTTACATTTTACTATCAAAAGGTAAGAGGCTTGCGCTCTAAAACTTGTGCTGTTTTGTCAAAATCTCATGATCTCTTTCGACGTCTATCCTCTTACAGAAACCAAGCTGATCCCCGACATAAAGAGCCTTTGGTTAATGATTCTGCCCTCACTATAGTTCATTTTTTATGCCGAAGTGTCATACTTGTCATTTACAGTAGTCTCAACTCTTCTCTCATTGCTATCTATTCTTCTGTCATACTTGACTTCGTTTCAATTGAAATAAAACTTAACAATAGGTCCGCGTACGTTATGTGTTGCTACATTCTCCCAGCTCAACCTATCAAATCCTACATCGTTGGTATTAAAGTGATTGACCAACTTATTGACCTAAATAATTCCATCAACGATATCCTTATCTTTGATGACTTTAATCTACCTTCGCTGAAGTGGATTCCATTGAATGATCATTTTTTTTACCTGGTCAAACGCTAGTTCATCCAAGGAATGTCTATTCATTGATGGTATAATATACTCAAGCCTATATCAAATAAGCGGCGTCCCTTACTCCATCGATATGAAACTAGACCTTATTTTCACTAGTGATTCCAATAACTCCACAGTAACGTTTTGTAACTACACTACAAATATCGATAACTTCACTTCCCCTCCGCCTTTTTTAAAGTTTTTCATAACTCTCCACCAAAGTCCACTTCTTCCCCTACTATCTTTTCTTTCAACTTCCATAAAGCTAATTTGCGCAAAATTAATATTTATCTTTAACTTCTTTTGGTTTTACCAGCATATATTAAACTAATGATATCTCTATTTTTTATAGTGAAATATTTAATTTCATTTATCTTTACGAACCTTTTTCTCTACATAAAACATCAATTACTTCCCCTTCCTGGTATAACAGAAGTCTTCGATGTTTACGAAACAAAAAAAAAAGAAAAGAGCAGTTCTTCTTCGCACCAATTCTTATTCTGACTATTCTAACTATTTTGGAACCTACCTCCAATTCACCTAGTTCTATAAATGCCTATATAAGTGCTTTCTCGACACAGCGCAAACCAACTATTTTTAACTCGTCAACTAAAAAGGAAAATCAAAGAGAGATTATCCTGCCTTTCTCTCATTCAGTAATATATCATCGACCGACCACATACTACTGTCAACCATTTTGCAAACTTTTTTAAACAATCATTTGCAAATAACTTCTTCGTACCAGACCTAATATATTTCAAGTACCTTCCCAATTTATAAATTCGGCCCTCTCTCTGTCAATCTTTTGATCCTACCATTATAGATTTTTTCCCTGCCCAGACGGGCTACCGGCAATATTTATCAATTAATGTGCCTTCAATCTTTCACAGCCACTTTCCTCCCTATTTCATCTAACCTTCCTACATGGGGAATTCCCCCCCAGCTGGGAAGACCCTGGTCTCGGGATCAAAGAATGAAGTCTTAAATGGAAGTTTTTTATATGAAGCTCTTAGCTTTCAGTGCAAGTGAAAGGCAGATCAACTACTAGTTCTCCAAAACTATTTCTTCAACCCATGACTATTCTACTTTAAGAAAACCTCGATAGGTTTCCCACTTGCTGTCTAAAAAGTTAGAGCTTAATCTCTCTAAATGTCAATATCTGACGTTGTCAGCTAGTTCAATCACTCTCTCCCTCGAAATGCACTTTCTTATCCTCCATTGAAAAGAAAAAAATATTAAGCACTTAAAACACGTCCAATCAAAACAAATTCTCATCACAATGTAAAGGATAAACCTCTCTATTGGAATAACAACAAATATTTCACAATATATCACAGAGATATTCTGAAACGATATACATTTCTTCCAAGAAAAAACTTCAGAACTTATTGAACAACCCAATACAATATTTCCGTGTTCTTAAGTTACCTCTTCTCCTTTTCTTTTTATTTTCTTATGATTTCCTTTTGTTAAATTTCTCCTCTTTCTCTATTGTAAGCATGTTGTTATTTTTAATTATTGTATTTTCACATAATTTTTAACTTACCTCTCTGAAATTGATCCTGATATTTTCCTTTTTGCTGGTTTTCTGAGTTTAATACTGCATTTTTTTTTCTTTATCATTAAATACGTATTTAATGGCTTCGAATGACATTGTAACTAGCGGCATAAATTAAAACCATGTGTAAATTGATGTTAGTATTTGCTATATGAATTTAGATTGGTATTTAATTAATTGATGTTGTTTGTGGTTTCGAAGCTTGGGTGGGTCTGGATCTGAGTGATAATCTTTGTACCTATACGTCCTAATTGTGCCAACAGAATTGGTTTTAAAGAGTGATTGATTTTCACTGTGATTCACGCGTGATTCGTGACATGTCTCAAAGTCAATTAGCACTGTCATTCCATCATGGAACGACTTACAGAGACCAATACTTACAAATTAATGAAATTTATAATCAAAATTGGTGCTCTGCGAAAAATCTTTTTCGCGCACGACCATTTCAAGGTGTTCATAATCTACCTACTGAGCAAACAATTCAAGCCATGTAACCAAATTTCGCACCAATTTCACACTATTGTATATCAAGCCACCCACCCGTATGGCTAGAGTGCGTACTGGGGAAAATATTGCTGCTGTATCGGAGAGTGTTAGTGTTTATGCAATGTTTTTATTTTGATATATTTAAAAGATACTTAACAATTTTTATAATTTCCGCGAAGCCATAGGCTTGTCTGTAGAAGATTGTGTTTTAAAAGTTAAAGCTTGTTGGGATGGATTTGAATATTCAAAAAATTTAAAATGATTTCATGAACAAAAACAAGGAAAAAATAATAAAAATTAATAACAACTTTTTAATGTTTTTTTTTATGTAATTCGTTGATTGTTGAGGGAACGCTGTATTGAAGTTGTCGTCTACCATTTGTATTGCAATATCTGAGAAATTGAAGCATATTTTGGGCACGTCTTCGGTGTTTATTGTGTGATCAATTGGTCGAATAAAACGGTTATCGTTGAAGTACTCCAGTATAAGTGCCATCTTGAAGATTTTCTCGATATGAAGAATTTTTAATGTCCTGTGAGTAACTCAGCTTTATTTGTTTCAGCGCTGAATTTTGCAGCCTTTGTAACTTATTAATGTGAGCTATTGCAGAGTTGTCCCAGCAAGTATACCATACTGTAACTTCGACAGAATTAATAACTTGTTTTAAAATAGGAGCCGTGGTATGGTATCGCCAATGGGCTGGTGGGTATAAAGCCTTCTTTAGATCATTGCGCAGATGAATGAACATCATCTTGGTTTTTGTAGCATTTATAATCAAGCCGTTGTCGTGGCACCATTTTAATGCATCATCGAACTTCTCCTGTATTATCTTCATCACCGTATCCAATCACCTGTGATTGACCACAATCGTCATACCGTCAGCAAAGGCAAATGAGATGCTCGCTTGAAGACGCGAAGTAGCTCATTCGTGTATAGTATGAAGAGAATCGGCCCTACTTTTGATCCCTTAGGGACTCCAAACTGCAGCTTCGTTTTAATACTTGTCACATCCGTAATCTCGACGCAAAACAACCTGTTGTGTAAATAATCCTTAAACCAGTCAGCCATTACTCCACGTATACCAATTCGTTTTAGCGCTTCCAATAGCTTCCCGTGGTTAAGAGTGTCGAAAGCTTTACTGAATTCCATGTACAAGACCAGTACATGATAGCTTTTATTTAGATTTTCATTGACACAATTCGCGAATTGTTTTTTTAAGATCCGTACTGACATGTATATAAGGGAGTGTTTGTCAATAAACCTTTGCAAAATTACATCTTCTAAACACTTTTCTACTACTGGAAGTATAGATATCGGTCTGCTGTTGCTCAGCTGATTTTTAATACCATTCTTGTAGATGGGCTTTATAAGAGCTGTCTTTAGCGATAGTCGGATTTTTGACTGTTTTAGAATGAGGTTAATAAATTTGCTGAGAATGGGAGCAGAAATTTCGGCGTGTCTTTTGATATTAATGGCTAATTCCATCGATCCCTGGTGATTTATCTTCTCCGAGAGATTAGTTATTCCACGCACTTCGTGGATATTTGTAGCATTAGCAAATATTGTGTTTTCTACTCGTGCATTTATGTAAATTGATGTGATATGAATTTGCGATGTCTGTGAAGAGAAAAGTTTTGCGTATTCGTTAGATAATTTTATAGTCTATATTTGACCTTTTTTTCCTAATACTTCATTTATTAATCCTCGTGTTTTTCGAGGATCGGCCTTAAATTTGGTGAATTTGTTCTTATAATATTTTGATTTTTGAGCTAATATCATTTTATTGGTTAATTTGTTTGTCTCTCTGCTTATAAGAATGTGATCAATTGCTGAATTCGTACCATTCTTAGGATTTACTCTTGTAAATTTAGTCATGATGCTAACGTTTCCGGATAATCATAATAATTTCTTCATTTCTTCCTATTGGTCTTAAATTATTTTCAATTTCATCGATAAATGCTTTTTTACTAAATCTTGGTGGTCTATATACTCGAAAAACGTACTGTGTAATATTTCTCTCATTAAAGCTAATTTTTATAATTTCATATAACTTAGTCACCGAAGGTAATCGTTTGTGGTCTATATTGTTCCGGACAAACATCATAATTCCTTCACCCCTGATTACTTGTGTTTAAAACTTCCTGCTTGAAACCATCTATTCGATAAAAATCGTTTTCTCATTCTATTATATTTGTTTCTACTAGAACAAAGATTTTTGATGCAGTTAAAAGGTGACTAATACTTAAAAAAAAGTTATTCCAATGTAAACGAAGAGATCTTACATTAAAACATAAACAACAGCAATTATTATTTTTCAACTCATTAACATTTATGCCGTTAAAACCTTGTATTCTACGTTTCTTATTTTTCACACACAATTTGTATATAATTATATGCATGTAATTTTTTTTACGTCTTTAATGGTGTTTATAATTATCGGTTATGTACTCTCATATCTACGTGCCAATATTTTCCAAACACAGTAGTTGCTTATTTTGCCTAGTCAGGTGATTATCTATATATGTACACAGTGGTATCAAGCAAAGGTGGTGCGCCTACACTTATGTTATCTTTGTTGGTTTTTTGCATTCCTGCACTCAGTTGCGCGAGTTAAGGAATCTTATACACATGCACATGCATTTATTCTAAAATAATAACTTATAACAACTAATAATTTTATTACAGCCACTCAGAAACTGTATAAATAGCTCTAAGATATCATATTGATATATATAGCTTAATTTATATATTTTTTACTCATTTCTACTAAGGTAGAAATACTAGGTGGGGTGAAAAGTAACCTTCTTGGGAATGAAAAAAAAAAAACTTTTTTTATTTTATTTAATATAGTCCCCTTTAGTTTGAAATACTCCTCCGTGGCGTCGATGATTTCCTCGCGTGAGCTGAATTTTTTATTGATGAGCCATCTTTTGAGGTTTGGGAAGAGATAATAGTCCGAGGAAGCCAAATCGGGCGAATACAGTGGATGCGACAGTAATTGGAGCCGTAAGTCATTGATTTTAGCCATGGTTGCGATGCTCTTGTGCGCCGGTGCCATGTCTTGCAAAAACAAAATTCATTTTCGCCTCATGTGAGGCAGTTTTGCAGCGATTTCGGCCTTCAATCGCTCCAATAATGCACAGTAATACTCGCTGTTGATCGTTTTTCCTTTTTCGAGGTAGTTTACGAAGAGAATGCCATAACAATCCCAGAAAACCGATGACATAACCTTTCCGACCCATCGAGCCTCCCTCGGCCGCTTCGGAGCACTCGTGCCGGCTTCAGTCCATTGCCGGGGACTCATTCTGTTCTCTTGTGTTCAACAGAAAGTCCAAACACTGTTTCGAAGTGCTCTCCCGTTCGTGTTTTTGGTCAGGAGTGAGTATGCGCCGCACCCAGCCGCAGGATAACTTTTTCATATGCAGAATATTGCCCAAAATATGGCGTGTGCGCTCAGTACTAATCTTTGTGGTATCTGCTAGCTCGCACCTTCACTTTCCGGTCAGCGAACACCATTTCATGTATTTTTTTGACATTGTCTTCTGTAACCGTATCGGAGGGGCTGCCGCTGCGGACTTGATCGGTAGTGGAGTTGCGGCTAACACGAAACCAATATTTGATGGTGTAATCTGACGGAGCATTAGCCCCTTAATATTTGTCCAACTTTTCTTTTGTTTCCTTCGCCGTTATTCCTCTCAAAAAATAATGTTTTATGAGAGAACGAAAATCGTTTTGTCCATACTCAACATGATGCCAAACACGTCAACAACAATCAGCTGTCAAAACAAAACTAAAGACAGTATCGCACTGAAATTTGGCATGTCTAAATAAATATGAACGAACTTCAAGGCACCATAACGTTTTTTGCAGTAGCAGCGCATCCTGGCGGTCAAGGAGGTTACTTTTCACTCCACCTAGTAACTAGGGGCTCGTCTAGGATAGAATACTTACTTCCTATCTAAACAGCCAAAGAAATATCCTTGAAATATAGGACTCGCACAAGATCTCCGATTTTGAAGAAAGATAAACCAGGCAGTCCGTGATATACAGAAAGCCACAATCGAACTACGAAACCAGGGAATGAAAAGATTATTCTCCCTCGAATCTACAAAATGACAGAGAAATAACCACTCCTCATCTTTAAGAACTTCGAAAACTAAGAAAGCACCAGCTATGACAGAAGTAGCAGCACTAAGAGCTCAGATTGATTTATTAATAAAGCAACTGACAAAATTAAGAACAGCTGTAAACTCAGTACGTGACAACCAAAATTTGTTTCGAAACATCACAACAGTGGAACAATATCCCGAGATTAGACTCAAAATCCAATGCGAAATGGTATAAACCTTAAGGTATTCAAATCCCTGCCTCAATTTAACGGAAACAAAGCGGAGTATAGACCATGGAGAAATCGAGCTTGGAAGCTAATGGAGGGTATAAAAAATTTCCAAGAAAGCCCTCAGTATTACAATGCTCTTGTTATACTACACACTATGATAGTGGGACCAGCAGTAGACATAAAACCAAGATGAATTTCTACTCAATTATTAATCGCCTCGACGCTGATCAAAAGGCATGGTATGTACTTCAGGATGAAATGAAAAAGATAAGGCAAGGAAGGAAAAAGGTGTCCGTGTATTATGATGAGATTAACTAAGCGCATAACCTTATACTCTCGAAAATTGATATGTGTAATGAAGCTGGGAAGCAAACTCTTATGGCTTAAGTCAACCAGGATGCTGTCCGTACTTCCATTAAGAGACTTAACAGTTCATTTTCCAGAGACACATTGTATTCTAACAATCCAAAGGATTTAGCACAAGCCCACGCCATTGCATGCACAATATACCACGACAATGAATATCAACATCTTGACACACAACCAGGATACACTGAGCAACCAGAAAGCTGTCCACAGCCGTAACGCCCTAAGTTCAATCCTGGCATTCAAGTGCAACTAAAAGATTTCGTACCACAACAGGAAGTAGATGAATCAATACCGTTCGTGCGTCCAGTATATTTCAACAACCAACAGCCGAGATGTACCCAGACAAAATCCTCCACACCACAACCCCTTCACAACTACCAATCCAGTAGCGAAGAGAAAAAGAAATCCTTCATCACAAAACTACAATCAACACTAGATGCAGCGGATAAATCAAACAAGCTGAATTGGAATCAGTAATACCGCAGTACGAGGAGCTATACGAAACAGGAAGTACTTTTTTTAAGTTAATAAATGGATTACTTTGTTTTCAACAGGTACATCCGTTACTTTATTAATTGATAGTGGTTCAACAAATAATTATAGGATAGGAACTTCTACAAATATTAAGCTTATAACAGTCATTACATTGTGACTAAATAGTAAATGTGGAAAAAGTAATAACATGATTTGATCAGAATTTAACCTTTTATGAAATTGATAAACTTCAGATTTTCGATATGTTTCTGGGCGAAAAAGGTTTGACTACTTTTAAAGCAGAAATTAATTTATGGTATTTGATCAGAGCTTAATATAGAAAATAAAGAAAAGGGAAATTGTGAATTTATAACAAAAAATAAATAACACAGTGGACAATGAAAAATATAGAAGAAATAATGAAAGATAATGAGGAAATTAGGAAGATTCTTCCCTTCTACAACTATTCAGGCTACAATTAGGACGAAAACTGGCGAACCTATTTGTACGAAATAAAACAATATCCGTTTCCCATAGCTGACAATTAGTTTGTTAACGAAGAAACCCAAAAATTATTAGATAACCATATAATACAAGCTAGCAGAAGCCCATCTAACTTACCGATCTGGACAGTGCCCAAAAAAGGTACCGACGAACATTTGAAACCAAAAAGGCTCTTGGTCGTAGATTTTCAGAAAATCAACGAAAAAAGTATAACGAATAGGTATGCAATATATGACGCGAATATCACAATACAAAATCTAGGAAAAGCTAAACATTTTTCAGTAGTTGATCTGGAATCAGGTTTTCATCAAATACAAATAAGAGAATCTGATAGAGAGAAAACCGCGTTTTTAGTAAACGGCGCTAAGAATGAATTTATTAGGATGCCATTCGGACTTAAGAATGCGCCCTCAATATTTCAACGATGCATATTGATATTCTTTGCCAGTATATTGGAACTTGCATACGCATACATAGATGGTGATGTTGATATATTCTTCCTCATCTGAAGAACATATAGAGCATATAAGAACTATAGTAAATGCTTTGTATAACGCCAATATGAAACTCTCATTTTTCCAGGACTCAGTCACATAATAAAATACAATAAAGTAACCGTAGATCCCAAGAAAATTCAAACAATAAAACAATAACCAAGTACTCCAAGTACATTAAAAGAAATCAGATCCTTCCTTGGACTAGCCAGTTACTATAGAAAGTTCATTCAAAACCTTGCAGCTATGACTAAACCTCTGACTTTACACTTTTAAAGGGAAAATAGCATCATTAGCAAACATCAAAGCGCTAAAGTAGAAGCAAAGTTTGATGAAGCAGCTCTGAAAGCTTTTGAAAAAATTAAGAATGTCTTACAAGCTCAAGTAGAACTTTATCAACCTGACTTTACGAAACCTTTCGATTTTACTACAAACGTAAGTAATTTCACTATAGGTGCAGTACTTCCCACAATGGACAACCTATTGCTTTCATCTCACGAACACTCAATTAAACAGAGAAAAATTATAGTGTAAACGAAAAAGAACTGTAAGCTATTGTATGGACCCTACAAAAATTAAGAAATTATCTGTACAGAAAAGCTAATTTAACAATGTATACCAATCTTTAATTTACTCTATATCTGAAAAACCCTACTAGTAAACTAAAAGGGTGGAAATATCTAATGGAAGAGTACGGTGCAAAATTGGTATATAAATTAGAGCAACAGTAGTCGCTGATGCTTTGTCAAGACAGCAAATAAATATTACCACTGATTGTTCAGAACATTCGCCGAAAAATTCGCCAGTAGAACAACTGAAACGAGTTAAACACCCACTTTATTCGTTTAAGAAACAAATTATACCGAAATTGGAACAGGGTAGAACAAAATTATTGCACAAACAATATTTGACGGTTGAATAAGATATATATATATATATATCTACTACACACACAAAAATGAACTTATTTTTAACTTAAAATCTATAGCTAAACCGGAAATAACAAATGCTATCAAAATAGATGAAGAATTGTTGTTAAACATCAAAGATGAAATCTTATCTAACCTTGCCTAATGTACAATAATCATAGTACAAACTCTACCAAAAAAATATAACTGACATTAAAAAACAAGAATAAATAATTATATAAACACACAAAAGAGCACATACACAAGAAATTCTTCTCCAATATTTTTGGCCCAATATACGAGATACATGTAAAAAAGATAATATACATAGATTGTGAAATTTGTTTACAAAAGCTGTATTTTATTATGATCAATCGTACAGATTGTTGGGTATTATAAAATGAAATAATCGAAAAAATTTAGTTCTGTGTTTGACATATATTTCCGTCAAAAATATGACATTTAGAAGAAAAAAAAAAAAAAAAAAAAAAATGGAAGCAGTTGCATTTAAGGTAAACTCATATATTTATTAAACTCAACATTTGTTTATTATAGTGGTTATTCGATAGTGGATGATTACAGCGAAAGTAACTCATCTTCATGTTTTTTGTTACTTAAAGAAGATACAGATTCATCGGTAGAAAGTTTTCCACAACAGAACGAAAGTATTAGCAACTTCGAGGAAGTTATAAAAATTTACAGCAACTCGGACTTTAAATGCCATTTTAGATTACATCGGCTAACTACTCAAATGTTAATAGGTAAGATCTTTCTAAAATTTTCAACAATTTGCAATAATCTTTAGATCGCGACAAGTTAACCGAACGCTTTAAATGGTTATGGCTAACACCAATACATTTCGAGAAATCTCCAATTTATTCGGCATTTCACCTTCAAAGCATGGAATGGTACATTTAGTGATGTGTGGGTGCATACTACCACAGAAGCTATAGGTTACACAGATAATGCACGCCGAAGAAAAAAATGTCCCAGATGGACAGTTCGATCGAATCAGTGAATCATACTCAGACATGATGTTACTCTTAATTATTTTGTATTATCAAGTTGCGTGTTCTGTTTGTTGGATAGAAGTTTTCCGTTTTTCGCAACGTAATTTTTTTAAATCAAATTTGACTGATAATAAATATTATATTTGAGAACCGTAGGAAGGTCAAAGCAGAATGCGCTCTCTTTAATCTTATGTTTATTAAATAGTTGTTTTACGTTTTTTTACAGATAAAAATTGAAGTTTTTGACTTTTGGATGATATGTTTTTTTTCTCTCTTCCAAGAATAATGCTTCCGTAATAGAACGAGGAGAGCAAAGCATACCTAGAAGGTCCCTGCTATGCTCACAACAAGTACTTTTTTCATCAAACCATTTGGAAAAGATAAAAAATTCCGAAGGACATGTTATTTTTTTTATCAGTTTTTAAAAATAGTTTGGAACAATATAAACATTTTTTCCTTAAAAGCATTTTAAAAGCAAGATATCCAATAAAATATCGCATGGCTGTTGTTTCTAAAAAAAATTCTAAAAAAGAATAAAATATAATTAAGTTTTTTAATATTATTCAATAACAATAATAACTATAAAACAAAAAGGAAACAAAAAAAAAAAAATCAATAAATAAAAATAAATTCAATCACATTCAAAATAAGAATTATTTTTAAATAACTCTAAGCACTTGCACTTTTCTTTCAAATTTGTCCTGTTTGGCCTTTTATTTTTCTTCTAATATTTTACAATAATTTTTTTTTTGCATATTCACCCAGTATTTTATTTTTCTATTCCGCTAGCTTCCGTTTAAGTTGGAACTCTGCTTTCAGGAGGTTTTACCTAAAAGACGTTCTATGGTATATCTAACCCTTGATCCACATGACACTGTTGGAGGCAGATGCGGTTGGTGATGGGATTAATGATGGGCATTTTGACTAAACTGTAATAAATATTAAATCTGTTAGATTAAAATCGTTCATTTAATCATATATGAATATTTACTTGTGCAAACGTTTTTTGACATAGGCAACGCCTCTATTACATTCCCCGATAAATTAATGGTGTGCCCGTTGGGGATCTCGGGCTTATACCAAAGATATCTTTCATCTTCTCCTCGAGTGGAGTTTTGGTGGTTGACTCTCCAGTTCTCTGCTAGCGTCGAAACTTGCTTTGTACGCTCTAAGCAATTTTTTTAATTTCACGTTGAGCATTTCGACGGTGATTAGTTGGCTCTGGAAATAGAAGAAAATGTACAAATTTGCAAATAGATTACAGTAACAAACCAAAGCATTTTGCCTTAACAGGTGTTCCAGGACATTGCTAATTGTGGCCTTTTTTTTCCCTATGCTACAAGAAAAGCCTTTGTCTCTACCGATGTCTAATTTATTCTCAAACTACAAAGCAAATGTTAACTTCATATGTATACATGAATTTTTTAATTAAATAAATAACTATTTTTGAAGATTTACCTTTTATTGTTTATTCACTCCATTGAAACTCCGTTGTTTAAATAATTTTTGAGATTCAGGTATGGAAAAATATTAAAAAAATTAAAAATTTGATACGTTCGTCTTTTTATGCTTTTGATTTTAATTCTTATCTTAATGAGTGTAATATATACATCCGTAATTTATTTAAGGGTCTTAGAACTTTAAAGTAATTCATAAATTTGTTATGTTATGTTATGAGTAAAATATTCCTTTAAACGAACTTTAAAATTGTTAAACCATAAGATGTTTTTTTTTTAACCGTGAAAAATATCTTGAAAGAGAAGATACACTGTGTAAAAAACAGAAAAATTTTGGAAATATCATAATAAAAACAAAAAAAGTGATTACATATAAAAAAGGAGACACTATTTACTTATTCGACAACTTGGCGTATTTTACGTGAGGATCTCGGCCTAAAAGCGAATGGGCTCTGGAAAAGCTTAATGAAAATGCGATGTTTTATCGTGAAATTTTGTTCAGTGATAAAGCCCATTTCTAGATCAATGAATACGTTAATAAACAAAATTGCCGTATTTGGGTTGATGAGCAACCTGAAGAGTACCAAGAGCTACAATTACATTCATTAAAAACAACGGTATGGTGTGGTTTATGGGCTGGTAAAATCATTGTTCCATATTTCTTTAAAAATGAGGCAAATCAGAAAGTTACCGTCAATGGTAACCGTTATCGCGCCATGTTAACGGACTATGTGCTTTCTGTAATTCAAGCACATGGTCTCGGTGAGCTCTGGTTTCAACAAGACTGCGCTACGACCAATACAGCGCGTGAAACAATGGACTTGTTGAAAAATCATTTTGGTGAGCAATTAATTTCACGTTTTGTAAATTGGCCGCCTAGATCGAGCGATATCACACCTTTGGAGTATTTTCTTTGGGGATACGTAAAGTCTCAGGTCTTCAGGAATAGGCCAGCTAGGATTAACGCTTTCGAAGCCAACATTACTCGTATTATCCGCGAGATACCAGCCGCTTTGCTCGAACGAGTCGCCCAAAATTGGAACACCTCAAACGTACTCGTGGCCAACGTTTACATGATATCATTTTTAAAAAGTAAATGCCATGAATTGTTTTATTTCACCAATAAAAATTTTAAGTTCACTTTCAAATTTATGTGTTTTATTTTACATTATAAATCAAACCTCACGATGAATCACTCTATACAACAAACATAAAATTGCAGAAGATCGTGGTAACACAATTTTAAGAAATAAAGGAAAAGTCATACATAAAGGCAGCTTCAGAAAACAATCAACATGTGGAAAAGAATAATCAATAATCACTCTCACGCGCGGTGGTGGCACAACTGACCTTACAAATAAAACAATATGCCAGTGCTACAAGATTCAACAACAAGCAAGACAAAGAAGATTATATGATGAAATATATCAAACAGAAATAATAAGACTACGTGCCCAACAGGTTCGAAAGTGATGACGCTTTTCTTAAGAAGGAGGAGGGTTAAGCAACCTTACACACACCAAAACAACCCATGTTTATCATCGGATGCCGTATTAATGCTGAAACGCAAATGCACTTATCGACGCCGAGACGGCTGCATTATCATACGAAGAACATAGTGCTTATACATTTACAAATAATTACCCACAAAGCAAAGTATTTATCTGCAGGTGGTTATTATTACTTAAATTATTGAATTCAATATCAAATAGCTATTGTGAATTAAAAATTCAATATATCTTTTATAAGTGAACGTAATGTGAATTAAGTAAGTATTTTTAATTTCTTTATTACGCTTTTTAAAATTTTGAAGGTGTTTTACGTCTCGAGAATTGTATTTATTGTCTTTGGAATAACATGTCGCAGTTCTCATTTTCCATATGTGTTAAAAGTTTAAATAACCTCTAGCATCCCCTGGGTTCGTCTTATGGTATTTTGGTTATGGCGTATATACTCATCCATATAGGTACTCAGTTAGTAATGACATCTAAAAATTGCGTTCACATCTAAAAGTTTACGAGATGAGTTACAAGGAAAAGTTTTAATTAAGCGACGCTGAAGGTTTAAAATTTTATCCAGATGTGTTTTCGTCGCATTTCCTAGCGCGATTCTGCTAGGGAGTAATAGACTTCCTTCCGCACCTCATAATTGGAGTATTTTTTAAGAAAAACCATAGCAAAAACACTGCTCTTGAGTTGATGACGGAAAACATTTATGTGATCTCGCCAAAGAACTTTCTTTCGTCGTTGGTTACTCCGAGGTATTTAAATATATTTTGTGACTACTTCAATAGGTTTATTGTTGGCCGATGTTGGACAGTACTCGTTTCGGTGATATATGCTGAAAGCTGTCGCTCGCTTAGATGGGGTTCGTATATGCATTGCATGGACCGCATTAACTACCAGTCCATGATCGTGCCACCATTTGGAGACAGTGTTGAATTCCTCTGGAATTGTTTCTACAGCCGAACTAAAACTTTTGTGCCTTACTACAATTGCTATGTCATCCGCATATGCTTATGTAGCACTATTTTTTAATAGAAGTAAGAGTTTGTTTGTATTTAAGACGAACAAAATTGGTCCCAGTTTTGAGCCCTTTGGAACACCAAATATACTGGGCTTTTCTTTACTAAGAGCATTTGATACCTTCACCCTAATATTTCTTCCAGTAAGGTAATTTTTTTGCCAGTGTGACAATAGTCCCCTCACGTCGACTCCGTTAAAGCATTCAATAATTTCGTAAGGAGTTAAAGTGTCAAAGACTTTGCTAAAGTCAATAAACAGAACAAGAACATGACGGTTTTCAGTTAGCCCCGAATTGATCGTTTTCGTAAATTCTCCCAATAGTTTTTAAGTACTTTTTTTTTGAAATTCATACTAATTTGGATGCAGTAGTAGATATCTATTAATGAAGCTGTTTATGCAATTGACAATGACCTAATCCATTCACTTTTCAACAACTGATAATATTGCTATTGGTCTGTAGTTTTCGGTATTGGTTTTTTCTTCTCCCTTGTGAATTGGCCGAATAATTCATGGGACATAGGCTTGACTTATACTGAGATTTATTATTATTTGTATAACTAGTGCCAAAATACGAGCATTTATTTAAAGATCGATCGGTCTTATATTATCTGCTCCAGGTCCTTTTTTGATGTTCAAGTTACACAACATATGAAATATTTCTTGTTCGCTGGCTTCTTCCAAGTAAATAGAGTGCTGTAGATTAAAGTTCTCTTGGCTAGATGTTTTGATTTTGCAATTATGTATGCCTTTTAAAGCTTGATTCGAGAAATGCTCTGCAAACATTTCTGCAGTGTCTTTTAAGTCTTCATCACTAGTTAAAAAATAGTTTTTTTTTATAAATTTATCGATTAATAGTTTCCTTCTTTCTAATAGTTCATTTATAACATTCCATATTTTTCTATGGTCGTTATGAGAACTTAGAAATTTTTGCTTATAGAAGTTGCCTTTGATAACTTGGATGTTTTTATTTACAACATTTCGGAAATTTTTATATTCAAGTTCGTAAGCTTGACTTCGTGGACTGTTTTTCCATCTCCCGTAGAGCTTGTCTCTCTTTTAACATATTTTTATATTTTCATTGGTAATTCACGATTTTTTTTTGGATGTTATTCTTTATTTTTGCCTTGCTAGATTCAGTGTAGATAAGGTTTATTTTGCTTACAAAGTGCTTGTACAGCTTTTCCACATTGTTTTCTGTAAGCATGTTTTGCCAATTTGTTTGCTCTATGAGAGCGTTCACTTGTTGCTGGTGAATTTGAACTATATTAACGTCTTCAGTTATTCTTTCGTTGTAAATGTCTTTGGTTGCGTTCAAAATAGCATAGTGATCCGAAAGGTCAGTTTCAATAACGGCTGAAAATATATCTAGCTTTGTTAAGCTTACATATATATAAATGAGAGTTGAAGTGTTTCTTGTCAAATCCACAGATTGCTTAATGACGCTTGTAAGACCTTTTGAAGCCATCATCTCCATATATTTTAAAACTAAAGAATTATTCTCATCTTGAATATTTATGTTGACATCACCTATACTTGGTATGTTTTCTTTGCCTGCTTTGGTGACATAATTGATATCTTCAATGAATTTCGAGTCACTTAGACTTGGTCTAAGGTAAATTGCGTGAATATATTTTTGTTCACCTTTATGGGTTATTTCTTTATAGTTTATTGGCTTTGCTGGAATTAATCTGTATCTAATATCGTTTTTAATAAATACTACAACACCTTCACCTTTCATTCCTGAACGATTTATGAATTAAAGTTTAAATCCGTCAATATAATATATCATTTTTCGTTTAGGTATATTAATCTTATTTAAAACCAATTTATCAACATAGCATAAAACATTTTCAATTTCTGCTATGAAACTATCCCAGGTTTTTTTACAGATCTAATACAATATTAAAACACATACAACAAAAGTTCTGCTTTTTAAAAATTATTTTTCAATGCTGGTAACATCATGTATCATCCTAAGATCGGCATCATTTTCAATATATTCGTTTTCCATTTTGATTTTCCGTTTCTCTTTGTTCTTCTATTTCTAGTATACATTGATTGGTTGGACATTCGATTTAAATTACACGTCGCGATGTGTATGGTTTCACCGTTCTCGAGTTTCTTGCGAGTACTTCGCCTGCTGTCTTCCACACAAATTTAGAGGTGCAATCTATGGCTTTGGTTTTTGCTAGCCAAAGAAGATGTTTGTTGGCGATAGTTGATTGTTTACGAATACAAGTGCATCCGGTTTCTGTGGGTTGATCATTGCAAATGTTTTCACTGATTTTTTTAGCGAAATATTGGGAGTCATTTTTGCTCTTTTGATAAAATTTGTTTTGAAAGTATGACTGGCAAAGGAAGCTCTAAATGTTGATTTGTTGTGGTTTTTTTTTTGTTCTGTAAATATCAGTTATATCCGAAGTGTCTACGGTGCAGTCAATTATTTTACCTATTGATTGTACGATTTCGATGAGATTTTTATTTTGTGTTGGCCTAACGTTTTTAATTTTAATGTTGTTTTTTAATAGTTGTTGTTTAAGTGTGTTCATTTTTGTTTCCATTAGGAGTGGTTGTTGGTATTTTTTTCGTGTTGATTTCTTTAAGCTCTTTTATTTCGAGTGAGAGTTTCTTTAAAGCTTCGTTGTTCGATGTCATATATTGTTTTATATCCTCATAAGTGTTTGCCACAAACTCGCAACTAGAAGTTATTTCGGACATTTCTTTTCGCATTTTTAGCATTTCATTTCAGAATTGGTCATGTTCTATTCACGTTGATGGTGCGCTTGCGATTTGAACTGTGCCTTTATTTTGGATAGCATCAGGAGAACTCACGCTTCTCATACGCTTGGACATCGGTTGAGCGTGATGAGTTCTTTTCTACAGGCTGGATATTTTCATTCCTCCTTTGTTGCCGCCTTCATTTTCCGATAGGTATTTTTGATAGTGTATAGTAGTGCATCCATAGTGCATCCTTTGGTCACATCTGCAGAAATTCACCATCGGCGGGAAGGCCATAGAAACACTCGCTACATGGATCCATGTTTAACATTTATGTATTTGTATATGTATTTATATATATATGTATTTGTATATTTATGATTTTTTATACTTTGTACATAAAGAAAATACAGTAATAAAAAAGTCACTATCTTTGCTTCTCTATTTCATAGGTTCAAGCTTTTTTTCTTTTTTTTTTTTAATTAGAAATAATAAAAAAATACTATATATTTATTTACTCATTTCCACTGAGGTAGAAATAACTCGGTGCTTGTTTCACGAATTGACTTTTGCATATTGGGTATATATTTTAATTCGTGCGTTTTTTTTTTTTTTTTTCAAAATTTGAACTTTTATTTAAGAAAAACATGTACAATAGTATTATTCAAAGTATTGCCCATCTGAAGCTATGACTTTTTCCCATCTTTCTGGCAATTAGTGAATCCCATCCCAAAAGAACTGCGCCGGCTTGGCAGCCAAGAATGAATCAAGCGAATTTTTGATATTCTGCTCTGATGTGAAACGTATTCCGCGTTCTGCATCGAGCGGAACAAATGGTAGTCAGAAGGGGCAAGGTCGGGGCTATAAGGCGGGTGGGGTAAGACTTCCCATCCACTGTTTTCTAAATAGGCTTGAGTTCGTGTGGAACCCAATTTCCTTGGATTTAAATATACCCAGCTGCTTTAAAACGTTTTGAAATGGCTGCTTGAGTGACATTCAAAGATTCTGCGAACTCATCTTTTGTTTGGCAACAATCTTTATAGAGTAATGCTTCCAGCTCTTCATATTCAAACTTTCATAGCTGCCCAGGACGTTCATCGTCTTCCAAGCCAAAATCACCATTTTTAAATTGTGCAAACCACTTTTGGCACGTTCGCTCAGCTAGCGCATGTTCACCATAAACTTCCACCAAAATACGATGACTTTCGGCAGCAGTTTTCTTCATATTAAAGTAATGAAGAAGAACTCCCCGCAAAAAATCTTTTTCAGGCACAAAGTTCGACATATTTGAGTGAAAAAAAAATATTTTTGTTCACGCTTCAAATGAATGACATATACTGAAATGACGTACAATGAGAGTAGTTTTCCAACGCATGTTCTATGGAATAATACAAGTTATGCCATCTCTTAGCAAACCGCATAGACCCAATATATTGAAAGAGAATGATGCAATTATTATTGATTTTTCTGGGTTTTTGATATATGTTTTATGTATAGTATGTCAGTAAGATCATTGTCATTAATTTTACATTTAATAGCTTTACCTATTTCCTTTACAATTTTTACTAGGTTTTCGTGAACAGTAGACGGAATATTTTTAACTTCAACATTGTTTTTAAGCATTTGTTGTTCCATAGAGTGTATTTCTGTTTGCATGTTTTCTATGATTTTGTCTTTCTTTTTGTTGTTTTCCTTCAGTTCGTTTATTTCTTTTGTGAAATTTTCTATGAAGTTGTTGTTTTTTTACCATATTTGTACATTTTTCATCATACTTAGTGCCTAGAAATCACAGCTTGCAGTGATTTTCATCATTTGATCATCAACAAACTATTGAATTGTTGTCATTAGCGTTTTTTTGTATGTGATTTGAACTGCTTGGTGGCCGTATTATTTTCGGCGCTTTACATTATTCGCTTGTGGCGAAACAAACACTACGGTATTGCCATAAGCAGTGGGACCTGAAGCATCTAGAGCTTTTCTCCAGAACTGGCACTTCCATACCTTTTTCCTAGCATTCCCCATATTTCTCCATTCATATTAATGGGTTAAATGTATGTATAATATATTTGTGGTATAGACAAATTTGGTGGGGGCTAATGCTCTCATTTATTTGACTTAAATCAAGCTTAAAAAACTAGGGCTTAAAAACTAAAATAAAAAATATTGGGTATGTAATTTAATTCGTGAGTTTTTTTTTTCAAAATTTGAACGTTTATTTAAGAAAAACATGTACAATTGTATTATTCAAAGTACTGCCCATCTGAAGCTATGACCTTTTCCTATCTTTCTAGCAATTTTTGGATCCCATCCCAAAAGAACTGCGCCGGCTTGGCAGCCAAGAATGAATCAAGCCAATTTTTGATATTCTGCTCTGATTGTGAACCGTATTTCACTGAGGGCGTTCTGCATTGACCGGAACAAATGGTAGTCAGAAAGGGCAAGGTCTGGGCTATCCACTAGTTTGCAAATAGTTCTTAACCGGAATAGCAACGTGGGGCCGAGCGTTGTCATGATTGAAAATTATTGCCTCGTGTCTGGTCGCATATTCCGACCGTTTTTCGGCTACTGCTCTCTTTAAACGAATTAATTGTATTCGTTAGCGTTGTCTGTTGATGGTTTCACCGGGTTTTATCAGCTGATAATACAGCACAACCATCTGATCCCACCAAATACAGAGCATTACCTTTGCGCCATGGACATTCGGCTTTGCCATTGATTTGGCTGGTTGGCCCGGTTTCACATATGATTTTTTGCACTTGGGGTTGTCGTAATGGATCCATTTTTTAATACCAGTAACAATGCGATGCAAAAATGACTTCCTTTTGTGGCGTTCCAGCAGCATTTCGGGCAAGCAAAACCGCCTTTCGACGACTCTCGGCTTGAGTTCATGTAGAACCCAATTTCCTTGGTTTTGAATATATCCAGCTGCTTTTAAACGTTTTGAAATGGCTGCTTGAGTGACACCCAAAGATTCTGTGAGCTCATCTTTTGTTTGCCAACAATCTTCGTAGAGTAATGCTCTTCATCTTCAAACTTTTTTGGCTGCCCAGGACGTTCATCGTCTTCCAAGCCAAAATCACCACTTTTAAATTGTGCAAACCACTTTTGGCACGTTCGCTCAGTTAGCGCATGTTCACCATAAACTTCCACCAAAATACGATGACTTTCGGGAGCAGTTTTCAGAAGTGAAGAAGAACTCCCCGCAAAAACACTTTTTCAGGCACAAAGTTCGACATATTTGAGTGGAAAAAAAATGATTGTTGCTTACACTTCAAATGAATGACATATACTGAAATGACGTACAATGACAGTAGCTTTCCAACGCATGTTCCAATGGAATAATACAAGTTACGCTATCTCTTAGCAAACCGCACAAGTTATAGACCCAATATTTAATTAGGGTTTTAAGGCTAGGGATGGTAAAGGAGATCGAATTTGAGGGAAAGTGTGCTGCGATTAAAATCGAAAATGGAAAGGTTGGAGCATACGGGATATAGCCATATAGATAGAGTGTGTGGTGCGGTGGGTAGTTAAAATAGGCGGGGGCAACGTAGATTTCGAGGGTTAGTGTTAAAGAAAATGTAGTTGTAATGAGACATGCAGTCGACGGAGCCTGAGAGGAATCGGTGAATGAAGAGAATGTCTGCTGCATCCCTTCGTTCCTCAAGGGTATTCAGGTTAATGAGTTTGAGACGGTCTCGATAGGGAGGTAAGATTTGAGAATCGTTCCAAGAAAACGATGCTGGATCCTCATTTCGGGTTACATGAACTGTTGAAAGGGACACCACGCTTGGCTTACGTACTCGAGAAGGGGCAAACGTAAGTAATGTAGTGTAATCTGGTCACGTACGGGTTACAGAATTCTTTGGACCATCTTTTAACGAGGCTAAGCGATGAGTTTGTTTTGTTAATTATCTCATCGATATGCGAGCGAAAATTAAGCTCCCTGTAGCGTAATATGCCAAGGTCGCGGATAGTCTGAACAAGGGATATAGGTTAACCTTGGTGAACATAAGTTCGGGGAGTAGACTTGTTGCACTTACGTGAAAAGGTAATCGATTGACATTTGGTGACATTGAGTTTTAAGCAGTTCTTGATACATTTTGAAGGAGGCTGGAATCGTGTTGTGAGGAAATGGAGTTAAAAAATTTGGTATCGTCAGCATAGAGAGAAAGTGCTGAGTGGTGAATGACCCATTCAAGATTTTTAATGACTAGGATGGAGAGAAGTGGACCTAGGTGACTAACTTGAGGAAAACCTGAATTGGCCAAGAAAGGGGCCGAAAGGACAGACCTGAAACGAAAACTATAAAAACGATTATCCAGGTAAGAATATATCCATTTAAGCAAAACTGCTTCAAAGCCAAGGACGGACAACTTGAACAGGATTACTTTATGAGATATCTTTTCAAAAGCCTTCCTGAAATCAGTTGTTATAACGTCAACTTCTTTATCACTTCCTAAGGCTGAGAGAGGAACTAAGAGATTTGCACTGTAAGCTAAAGGCTTCGCACAAAATGCCTTCGAGGAGTTTGGGTGTATATGACAGTTTAGCTATGGGGCGGTAATTAGTGACTTTGCTCTTTAATCCCTTTTTGTGTATCGATGTTATGAAAGAAGACTTCCATATCTGACAAAGGTGTTTTCAAGGAAAAAATGAGTAAAATAAACTGTAGTGATAACCAATTTTCTTACACTTTATGTTATTTAAAATGTCACTGTCTTATTAATGGTTTTTCACCCGCACTCGGAAAAATATATCTACCAAGACAGTGCTACATGCCACACAGCACGTGAATCGATTGACCAATTTAGAAATGAAGCCATTGGTGAATTCACCGGCTAGTTTGGACTCTGCGTATGCACTACTTAAAACGTAGTCGTGGTCAACATTAATATGAAATAATCTTAAGTAAATGGCATGCATTGATTTATCAACTCAAACAAGAAACAGAGATCAACTGTAGATGCGAAACCTAATTTATCCTTTCATGCCATTGGAGACACCGAATATTGCCTCTGGTAAAAGTTTAGGTATGTTGACATGCTTGCGAGATTTAGAAATATTAGAAAAGAGGTAAGCCTTATGGTAAGGAAATATAAATACATCCATTATTAAAATAATGCAAAAAGTTACGTACCATTGATTAGAATATGGATGTTGACGATCTAATCAGACGATTTATGAACGAAAGTTTTATTGGAAATAACGACCAACTACTTTTAATAAATAAGTATTTAAAATAGCTTCAGGGCCTTCGTAGGGGATTATAGGATTATAGAGGACGTTATAAATGAAAAGATGACAGGAAACCAGAATGTGGACACGACTGGGAAAGTAAAAGAAAAGGAAGGAAAAGATATCTCAGGACCGTGGCAGACACTTAGTTTCGATGATTTGCGATGCTAGGGATGGCATCTAGTTAAAATGAACGACGGTGGCAGAGTTGAGTGTTTGTATGATTTCACTATATTTTCCAACCTCAACATTTGCAATAAAGGGAAAAGCTAGGATGTGCTAGATATTACCCTTGCTTCAAATACGAAAGGGTTAGAAATAAGGAGTCAACGAAAAGTCGATGTCGGATCACCGATGGATACACTTCCAAGTAAACTTTTAGTTCATGGTATGTACATAGTTTTCAAAGAATTTAGATCAGGTATACAGAAGTGGTATATATACAAGTATATACCCAATTAATCACCTGTGATGATATTGTTCACTTAGATAGGGCGGTAGAAAATATTAGTAAGGCGCAACAAAATTTTACAACAGGTTTTTTGCAGGTAATATTTTCTTACATTCTTAAAGTTACTATACGTGTAATACCTTCGTCACCTGCATGCACTTGTATTATTCTTGCTATGGGCCATCTAGTTGGAGGGTAATTCTCGTCTTTAATCGGTATAAGATCTCCTACATTAAAGGAATGAGTACTACTATACCATTTCGTTCGCTGCTGCAATCTAGATAAATATTGGGTCTGCCATTTCTTTCAGAAATGCTGGGTCATTTTCTGAATAAGGTTCCATCGTGTTAATCTATGTGTTTCTATTTGAAGTTTGTTCTGGTGGAGTAACCAAAGCTTGGCTAACCAGAAATTGTGCAGGTGTTAATATTTCTATATCTGAGTCATCTGTTACTGGACAAAGTGGTCGTGAATTTAAGCATGCCTCTATTTGCGTCAGCAGAGCTATCATACCTTCAAATGTAAGTGTAGTTTCTCCTATTATTCGTTTTAAGTGATATTTAATAGACTTAACAATAGCTTCCCACAATCCTCTAAAGTGAAGAGCTGCCGCTGGAATGAAATGCCAACAAAATCCCTCAAAGGGAGAACATAGAGCTGCAGTTGAAATTTCGTTTACTGCTTTTCGTAAGTCAGTGTCTAAAATTCTTTTCGCACTCACTTGTGTGGTTCCGTTGACACTGTACTAGTCGGATGGAAGCCCTCTCCTTGAAGAAAATCTTCAAAATGCTGCTAAAAATGCTTCCTTCGTCAAATCAGATACCAATTCTATGTGAATTGCTTTTGTACATAAGCAGAAACAGATTGCAATATATCCCTTGTACCTTTGCCTTTTGTTGTTCTTATCTGTATTGGACCCGCATAATCAATTCCCGTGCGTGTAATCGGCTTATTAGGTCATACTCGTTAAGCAGGTAGAGTGGCCATGATTTGATTAAAAGTTTTGGGTTTGAATCGGCAGCATTTAACGCAGTTTCTGATTACATTTTTGACATCATTCCTCCCATGCAATATCCAAAACTTACGTCGCATATAGGCAAGTGTTGCTTCGTTTCCTCCATGCAAGGTTGAAATTTTTGATCCTGTTATAATTAGTTTATTTACAAAATCGTTATTTGGCAGTATGATGGGATGCTTCCGATTGTTTGGAACGTTGGATCGTTCATTCTCCCGCTTACTCGTAATACGCTTTTCTTCTCACCCAAAAATGGGTTCAGTGATTAAAGCTTACTTGATTTGAATCAATTTGTTCCCATCCTTATTGAAACAATTTCTGAATGAAAATGTTGTTCTTGTATCAGACAAATGATAGTATTTAAGAAATGCTCCAACTCTACTCTCGTTAGTTCAAGTGTTAAAAATTCCTTACGGTACCTTCAAACCGTAGCAAGCCTGATACAATAACCAACTACTTTTGTTAAGTGTCTTATCGACGAATATTTGTCCAATAGCTCCCATCTTGATTTCAGTGTTTTTGTTGCCATGGCTTTAGTTTCCAAGTCTTTTACCTCTTTCATTTTAACCATCTTCTCTGTTTCCGTTTTGTATGGGCATTGGTCGTCGTAAAGCCAGGAAGGCTCTTCCCACCATAACTTATATGTAGTCTTTGAACATTTTCGGTTCTACCCCCCTTGACGCCAAGTCGGCGGGATTGTATTCTGATTTCACATAATGCCAATCTCCTGGTTTCGTAATTTCATGTATTTGCTTAACTCGGTTAGCAGCAGAACATTTCCATTTGTCCACTGCTCCATTAATCCAGGCTAAAGTTATCTTTGAATCACTCCAAGCATATACCTTTGCTTCCCTCCACTCTACTGATACTTGAACTTGTTTTAAAAGTTTAACTTATAAAGCCGCAGCATACAATTCAAGTTACTATTCTATCATTTAGGGTTTTTATAGGTGCCACTCTCGTGTTTGAAAAAAGCAACGTGATACAAATGTCACCATGAATTGTTACGATTTTGCTGTATACAACGGCTCCATGAGCCTTGAGAGACATCTGCAGATTCATGTACTTCAATATGTTTAATATCAGGAACATAATGTACCCAGCGGGGAACTTCAACTATGTGTAGTTTATTACGAAATTGTATCCAATTCTTGGCTAGTTCATCAGCAATAGGTTGATCTCATCCAAATTTCTCAATCCAGAGATCTTGCATTAAAATTTTCGCTTCTATAATATTTGGTGCCAAACATCCCAACGGGTCATATATCTGATAAAATTATTCTTTTTGTTGGTTTTTTTGTGCATTGTTGTGGGTTTATCTTAAAATGAAATGGTCTGCTTCTGGCGACCAGTGTACACCCAGGGTTTTTACTGTCTTTTCTTTATTTATTTTAATTGTTTTTGTGTCGTTACATGTTGCACTTAAATGCCTTAATATCTCAGGGTGGTTTCCATTCCATTTTCTTAAATTAAAGCCTCTTCTTAGTACTTTAATGTGTTGCTCCTGCATTACATATTTTGGCTTTTACCAATGAATTTGAGCTTAAGTCATCTACATAAAAGTCTCTTTTAATTATTTTTGCTATATCTGGGAATTCTGCTGATTCATCATCGGCCAGATAAAGAGCATATCTACTGTCGTATGTTACAGTTGTTAATTTAAATTCCTGCAGTTTTTGGTTTGGAGACGGTCGCCATAGTATTCTTTGAAAGTTCTGATCATCCTCAGTAACATATATCTGTCGATACCTTTTTTCTTTGTATATCCGCCGTGTAAATATATTTATGAATTCTCCAGCGAAGCAAAATGTTTTGAAGATTTTGTTGTAATTTTGGTCCGTTTAGCATTAATTCTTTTAAACTTAACCCACAACTTGTCTTCATCGATGCCTGATGTGGCATGTATTGGGTATATATTTTAATTCGTGCGGTTTTTTTTTTTCAAAATTTGAACGTTTATTTAAGAAAAACATGGACAATAGTATTATTCAAAGTATTGCCCATCTGAAGCTATGACTTTTTCCCATCTTTCTGGCAATTTCTGGATCCCATTGAATGAATCAAGTTTCACCCGGTTTTAGCAGCTCATAATACAGCACACCCATCTGATCCTACCAAATACAGAGCATTACCTTCGCGCCATGGATATTCGGTTTTGCCGTTGATTTGGCTGGTTGGCCGGGTTTCACATATGATTTTTTGCGCTTGGGGTTGTCGTAATGGATCCATTTTTCATCACCAGTAACAATCTGATGTAAAAATGACTCCCTTTTGTGGCGTTCCAGCAGCATTTCGGACAGCAAAACCGTCTTTCGACGTCTCTCGGCTTGAGTTCATGTGGAACCCAATTCCTTGCTTTTGAATATGTCCAGCTGCTTTTAAACGTTTTGAAATGGCTGCTTGAGTGACACCCAAAGATTCTGCGAGCTCTTCTTGTGTTTGGCAACAATCTTCATAGAGTAATGCTTCCAGTTCTTCCAAGCCAAAATCACCACTTTTAAATCGTGCAAATCACTTTTGGCACGTTCGCTCAGCTAGCGCATGTTCACCATATACTTCCACCAAAATACGATGACTTTCGACAGCAGATTTCTTCATATTAAAGTAATGAAGAAGAACACTTTTTCAGGCACAAAGTTCGACATATTTGAGTGAAAAAAAATTATTGTTGTTTACGCTTCAAATAAATGACATATACTGAAATGACGTACAATGACAGTAACTTTCCAACGCATGTTCCAATGGAATATTAACAATGGAATAATACAAGTTACGCCATCTCTTAGCAATTAAGTTATAGAACCAATAATATACACGTTTTTCGTTAGTATTGTTGATTTCCTCTCAATTTAGAGGCTTCATATGAATAAGATCTAGATATTCTTATTGTAGAATACATAAAGTTATTATAGTTTTACCGTAAAGTGTTATTCCTTAATAGTTTCTTTTCAGTTTGAAACCAACGCTCCATCGCTCTTATTTTAGATTCTCTTAAGTTAAACTTTTTATCGTTAAATGGAATTTTCACAGCATACGCTCCATTTTTTTTTCGAACAGTATTCAATTCGTAAATATCTTCACATTTTTTATGTTCAGTTGTCATTTCTACATCTTGGGCCAATTCTTTTGTCTCTCAAAACCGTTTTAGTTCTTCGTCTTTGTCTTTAAGTGTTATCATTGACAAAATATTTTTGTTTGTATAGTACTTTTAGTTCTTAGTTCTGTTTTTCCAGATAAAATCCATCTAAATTATGTATTTTGAGCCAGTATGCCTTCCTTTGTTTTATTTACTCCATCTAAAATTATTTCCGGAAATGTGTCAGATCCAATTTAAAGATCTATTGGGCCTGGTATATCAAACGTTGGTTTCTGTTTCTGTTTCTTTATTTCGCAAGAATTTTCTTTACAAGTTTAGCTTAAGTTTGTATTTGTGAAGATATACGATAGTTTATTATCTTTTATCTTAAACATTATTAACAAAATTTGAAATAAAGTTTAGTTAAATTAAAATTTTTACAAAAGGAAAAGCGATAAAAACCTTTTATTTGAAGACTGTATATATGATGTATGTATATATGAGTAGGTAAGTCAGAAAAGTATAAAACAATTGTTGATAATAATTCAATGGCAAGTAATACATACAAATGGAATTGAATTCAGATGTTTATCTCAATGGTGGAGGAGAGCAAATAAATGAATAAATAAATAAGCAGATAAATAAAGAATTTAACAAATAAATAAATAAATAAGTAAATAGATAAATAAATAAGTAAAAAAAGAAAGTAAAAAAATAAATATATAAATAAATAGGTAAGCAAATAAATAGATTAATAAATTAATAAATAGATAAATAAGTAAATACGTAAAAAGATAAATAAATAAATAAATTAATAAATAATAAATATATTGTATATAAACAAGTAAGTAATAAATAAATAAGTAAAGAAATAAATAAACATAAATAGGTAGCAAAAGTGTGTATAATAATAATATAATCGATACAAATAAGAGCTTAGTTTAGATGCTGTGTATATAAACATTTAACAAGAGGATTTTCTGCAGCGGAACATTTATCCAACAAATTAAAAGTGAGCCTGGCAACTCTTCCGCTAATCAATTCGACATTGATGATGATTGATGCAGTTTAACAGTTGAGTAATGCCATGGAAGGTTAAGCAACATTTTGAGTACTTTGTTTTGTGCGATTTGCAGTTTTTTGAAATGACATTTGGCAGATTGACCCCATACTTGACAGCCATAGCATATAATTGCCTGGAAAATTATCTAATAAATAATCAGTTTGTTGTCTTCTGAAAGATGAGATTTTCGATTTATAAACGAATTAAGTATTTTTAAGGCAATGTTCACTTTTCTGGTTGTGTGGTTTATGTGGTCCTTAAAAATTATTTTCGAATCCAGATTTATGCTTAGATACTGAACCGAACTTTCCCAATTTATATTCGTATTGCATTCACCTTCGTAGAATTCAGTTTAATTTTCCATTTTTTAAAATATTCATTTACTACTTCTGTCGCATCATTTAAATTTCTCTCTATGTTGAGAGGAAATTGATGAGATGAGAGTATAGCAATGCCATCGGCAAACATTGCAACTTTACAGTTTGATAATACAGGAAAGTCGTACGTAAGCAAAATATAGAATAAAAGACCGAGAACTAAGCCTTGTAGAACACCACATTTACCATCAAAAAAAAAAAAAAAAAAACGGACACTGAACAATTGACATGAACACGATTTTTCAAAAAACTGCGAACAATTTTGCACGGATAAAGAAAGCGAGGGCAATAATTTCATAATTTGTATAACAAACCATTATGCCAAACAGTATCAAAAAATTTTTCGATATCTAGCAGTATCATTCCTGTTGATTTTCCTTGTTCACGATTTGTTTAGACAATATTGTTTATTCTTATCACTTGGTGAATAGTGTTATGATTTTGCCTAAAACCAAATTGTTCATTAGGTAAATTATTGCTCTCAGAAATTACATTCATTAATTGTTCTTTGATAATTTTTCCAAGCATCTTACTTACTTATTGGCCTATAGCTCTCGGCGTTTTCTGGAGGTTAACCAGATTTAAGAACTGGAACAATTTTGGCCTTTTTCCAAATATCCGGAAAATATTGGAGCTTAAGGCAAGAGTTGAAAATAAATGCAATATATTTTATACCTACTTTAAGAAGATGCTTGAGGAAAATATTTTTTATTAGATCAAGGCCTAGAGCTTTTCCCGTTTTAAGATTTTTTATCAACAGTGCAACCTTGTTTTCAGAAACATAAATATTTGGTATAGTTATACAGCTTGAAGCGTCAAAGTTTGCAATTTCTGAGTCTACTCGAGAAGTAAAAAGAGGATCACTTAGGTTTGAGGCAATTTCATGATGTTTTATAAAAACATCTGCCAGAGCCTTGGCTTTTTCCTTATCAGTGTAGAAGATAGAGGATGGGCCTATTAACTCTGGAATATTTCGATGCTTGTTTTTCAACACCCACATTATGTTCCAGAACGGCTTCCTGGATTTGTGTAAAGCACTGAGCTTGCAGTTCCATTCAATATTTCGTTGACTAACAATAAGTTTTGTAATCAATTTATTGAGAGATCGGACATACTTCTGGAAGTTAAGGTGTCGGAATCTTTGCCAGTTCCTTTTCTGTATGTTCCTAATTTTTACTAAGTTAAGTATAAATGGGGTGAAAGTAGGGGTTTTATATATATTTGATATTCGTTTTTTCCCAGAATCATTAGCGGCACGAATAAGTAAGTTAGTAAACATTTTAATAGAGTGATCAACCTTTAATGATCCTCTCAAAAAGATGCAGATTTGTACTTTTTATGTCCTGAACATGCTGGGTTTTTATTTGCTCAGAATTTAGAAGTTGACAGAATAAAGTATTTTGATCAGAGTTAAGCTCACTTTTGCTAATCGGATTGGATATATTGTATTGTATATATCGGATTGTAAAAAAAAAAAATCTAACACCGATGGACTAACACGTGAAGATGATGGGACAAACGTGGGACTAGGTGGAAACAAAATAGCATAATGAAAAACAAAAGAAAGTCTAGAAAGTATGTTACCTCAAGCGTTTGCCCGACTATAGCCCCATTTCTGTGTCTGTAGTTAAGGTCACCTCTCAACATGCAGTAAACACAATAAATTTTAAACGATTGGTTGTTAACAAGGCTAAAGTTCTATCCGTACATTTTCAACACAGGTTGTGGTTATAATTGGTAAGAGCGAATGTTGTATAGACTGCTTAATTAAAATTGCAACTCCACTACTTCTGCGTCTAGTTCTGTCAACACGGTAGCATTTGTATACAGATGTAGATAATTTAACGTTTGATCGCAACCAAGTCTCAGTAACAAGAGCTATATCAACATTGTTGCAATGCAAAAAGTTGATAAACTCTAAATACTTTTTACGAATTCCTTTTGCGTTCCAGGTAACAATGTTAAAGTATGTATTTCTTACCATTGGAATACAAAAATTTTATAGCTAGTTGAGAAATTACATTAAATTGGTCTATTTTAGTATTTCATTGAGAAAGTTTAGTTATCATTTCTAAAGTTAAACAATTGAGTTCATTTATGGAAAATAAATCGGATTTGCTGATACTGTTGTTGTTGTTGACGTTGTTGATGTTGTTGATGCTGGTTGATGCATTTTTGATGGGCCAAATGGAAAATCTGCGAGAGAGCTTAGTAAAACAGGTTTTTGTTTTACAGAGTTCCACTGTACATCAGCAAAGGTCCTATTACGAGCTTTCGTTTTAGAAATTTTGTTCTCTGACAATTTCCGTATCGATGTATTATACACGACAAATCAGTTGCTTTCTGTTTCCCATTACAGTTTGCACATTTTATTTAATTATGGTTGGTGCAATCAGAAGTTTTATGTGACCCCGCACATGATGCACAATAATTTTTGACACGACAATTTTTTTCGCCGTGTCCAAACATTTGGCAGTTTCGGCATTGTGTGAGCTTACCCTTCTGCTTCCGTTGGTAATTCCATCTTACTTCATTATGAAATAGAGCTCGAACATTTTTCTTCAAGTCACTTAACTTGACCGTACCGATTTCAGACGAAACAAGGAATATGAAGTCTGTGAAGTGTTCATACTTTTTTCTTATTTTTTTAACTTCTAGGCATTTAAGTCCTACTTTAATAAATTCAGTTTTTAAAAACTGCGGATCGATATCATACAATCCGTACATTACAGTTTTAAACGATTTGTTCTTGAACGTATCGTGCGTTGAAAATTGACAATTATTATCTTTTAGTTTTGCAAGTACTTTTTCGTATGAGACAATAGAGTCACATCGAATTTTTATACCGATTGATAAATTTTTGATTGCATAATCTGATATGCCTAATGATTTCATCATATCGTGGATGTAGTCACACGATTTTTGCAACACTCTTTTAACTTTTTCGGTAGTCATAATTTGATCGTCACTGTAAATGGACTCTAGTAATTTCTTCTGGAGTCCTTTTTTTGGAAGTATTAGACATTTTAACTCGCGGTTTTTTATCTAGAGATATTAGTGAGCCCTTAGGCTCCGGGGATCTGTTGCGCTTTATTATAATGCCGATCGACATACACAATGATCAAATACGTCAACGTTGGCGAAAGCTCCGGAGTCACTGATCAAACGTTGGATCCGCTAAAATGTAGTTTTTCTTTAAGAAATGGTTTACATTACTGATTTTTAAGAATTCTTCAGGCTGAGTATCCGTAAGTGTTGCAAGGACCAGTGCCTGACAACATAATCTGTACTCGAAAGGGTATCTTGAAGTTAATTCAAGCATTACTTTGCTCTTGCAGGTTCTAGCTTTGCAGTTAGCCATGCCAGAAATCGTTACGTCTGGCTTGTATTTAGGGCAGCCTAACAATTGCACTGCGCGTTCTGTTATAAACGTGGCTTGAGATCCAGGATCTACTAAGGCTCTTAAAAACTCAAATGTGTTATGAATAGTTCTGGCTTTTACAATTGCAGTTGCAAGTAATGTGCATCCTACTGAACGTTGACGTGTAGGTTTGCTTTCCTCTGAATTTTCGGATACTGATATATGGGTCGATATGTTTTGAGCGTCCTTTGAATCGTTTTGTTTGCTAGGTTTAGGAAAATGTAGCAAGGAATGATGTTGTCGTTCACATGAAGCGTACTTTGAATTACTATAGCACTTCTCTTATTTTGCTTGATATAAGGGAACCTTTCGGAAAAACTCTTTCCTCTAAATTGAGCACATGTATACAAATATATTATACTATGTTGACCCTTACAATATCTAAAAGTTCTCAGGTTTGTGATGATTTTTAACCTGCTTCTTTTCAGCTGGTTGATTTGATTTCCGGGTTGTCTTAAAGCTTCCAGAGACTGAAATCTGTTTTCTAAAAACATCAACACATCTCTTAGAAGCGGTATTTCTTTAAGTGATTGTTCGTATAGCTTATGCGTCTCTCTGTCAACCTTTTGAAATAATAAATAAGCTATCAATGGACCCCAGGATTCGGTTTCAACTCCCAAATTGTTGATAGTATGAACACTTTCTTGTGTTATGTCATGCATTTGTTCTATCAAATACGCCGATTCTCCTGATATGTTCCGTTGATTTCTCAACTTGTCAAAATATTCTAAAAATACAATTCTTTTATTATTATATCTGCTGTTTAACATTTTCCATGCTGCGTCGTAGTTGTTATCAGACAAAGAAAGATGTTGAATTAGTTTTGCAGCCTCATCCTTTATTGAGCTTTTGAGATAGTGCATTTCTTCCACTTTTTCCAGTTTATTATTATCATGGATAATCTTTTCGTAAATTTCCCTATCCAGTTCTTATATTCTCCGTCAAATGTTGGAATATTTTTTGGGGCAGCTTAACATCATAACTTTCGTTGCGATCATTTTATCGTGAAGTTGCGGTATTCTTCTTCCAGCAATTCGTAACTCTTGTCGGCAACATATGTGTCATCTTCGCTAGCGTGCAGTAAGATTTCTTCATGCAAGTGGAATATGTTCTTCTACATATCTGTGGCTTCATTTATCTTAAACTGACAATAACTATGTAAGCGATTTTTCCTCTTCGTTTATAGTCTCACATTCTCTTTCAATGTATTTTCTTAGTAGGTTTCCTAATAAGTGGTAGGGTAGTTTACCTATTAATGGGCACTCCCTCCGGTGATAGACATACTTTCAGAGTTTGTCTTATAATTTGTTATTTTGAACCTTTTATATTAATCTGGCAAGTCTGCTTAACGTATTTTGCATATTGCTTTCAAATGTGACATTTCAGTTCGTCCTAAGCTTTCAAAGAACTGTTCTCAGTTTGGTGTAGCACGCAAAACTATGAAAACAAGATAATTTTGTTAAGAAAGTGAGATAAGTTTTTTTACAAATTTGTGTATTAAGTGAATTACATTTTCAATAACTAACGCTGCTGACAATTAGATTTGACTGTCCGTGCTTTCTTATTAATCGGCATGGTGCCGATCATACCAAAAAAGTTAGCTAGAATTAAATTATGTGATCGGCATAGTGCCGATCACTAATTTTTACTGGTGAAAATTATTAGATTTATGTTAGGGTAAAACACCCAGTGATCGGCACTCTTAAGGTCTCGCGCAAGTTTCTTGGTCGAAATATATCTGGTTTTGGTAGTGTTGATCTTTTACTGATACGCTTCTTTCATGTGTCTATTACTGGATTATTGATTTTGAATTGAAAAACAATTCGAATTTGTAGTTGTAAAACGTAAAATGTCGATGAAGTGCCATTTTTTAGTCATCGGCTCACTTCAAAATCAGTTATCGGCACTGCATAAAATATCGAGTTGTGCATACGTACCTACCTAGGTACTTCTTACTTACCTACTTCTGTCAGAGTTTGCAACAAGACTTAGAAAGATAAAAAGAAGTAAATTTAGTAGTAATATAAACTTTTATTTCTTAAGAATTGCAGTGTGGCATATGTTCTCGAAGTAAGTTATGGGAAAATTAAATTAAATTTATGTTTCTAGAGAAACAAGCATTTCTGTTATTTCTTTGTCATTTAGTACTATTTTATTTAAATGATCCGCAGATGTATTCACTTCAATGTGAATATCCAAGTCTTCTTTTTCATTAGGACTTGCTTCAACTGTCAACTTCAACCTTGTTTTCATTCAATTCATTCCTTTCCATAAGTTTCTGTTTCCTTGCTTTTTCTGTTGCTTCCTTCGATTGCTGTGATTTTAGTTTTTTAACTCCTATACCCTTTTCACCTTTTTTCTGTTCATTTTTTCTTTCTTTGTTGTGCTTATTTTCAGTTATTTTTATTTCTTTTAGTGTTTTTTTTTCTCTCTTTGATCTTTCCATTTCTGTCCTCTTTTCTAATTTTATTGATTACGCTTCTTTCCAGGATGATGATGTCATAACAAATGATCTATTTTCGTTTTGTCTGCTAAATTTTTGCTGTGGTGTTTTTGGTAATTTTATAAATGTTGTTATGTTTTTCGATTTCGTTTGAGCTTTTGAAGTTGATGGAGTGTCATCACTTTGGAAAGTTGTAGGAGGAAAAGATGATATTTCAGCTAGGATGAAAGGACATCATTTTCAAGATAGGCTCTTGCGCACGATAGCGAAAGATTGCGATTTAAAAAAAAAAAAATGACTGGCAAATTTAGTATGTCCATTGAATTGTCTGCAGTATCATCAGTTATTATAAAATTCTCGTCAATCTCAGGCTCATACTCCTCTATAATTTCAACATTTATTTGATCATTTGTAGTGTGCTGTTGAGACAGATCTTTCTTTACCTCATCTTAGATTTTGAGAAGGATAAAAAAATCATCGGAAACGAATTCATTCGTTGTAGACTCTAGGCTTTCGATCAGTTTAAGTTTTTCTGGACCAACAATTAAGACAAATTTTTCATATTCGAAGCGATCTCCCGCTGAATTCTCCTCATCTCCAGGGAAATGCCCATCAAATTGTTGGTTTTTACCTGAACACTTTGAAAAGTCAATAGCGTTGGCATTAAAAGGATACAAGCCACTAGCTCGGAAACCATTTATAATTATCTCTTTCTTCATACAGGTGTCCAAGACTTTCTTTAATATGGGCGCAACTTCAGCTTTAGAGAAATTCGAGCCTAAATGTTCCCTCCTCCATTCCTGCACACCTTTTTTCCATCCGTTTTTTAATGCAGAGAAGCCAGTGGGTTGCATGAGCCGAGTTGCATTCGGAGGAAGGCAAATTAAAATGATTTTTAAATCAGAGCATGGGTTTGAAAGATTGTAAGTCATTTTTTTAACTTCTAGGCATTTAAGTCTTACTTTAATAAATTCAGTTTTTAAAAACTGCGGATCGATATCATACAATCCGTACATTACAGTTTTAAACGATTTGTTCTTGAACGTATCGTGCGTTGAAAATTGACAATTATTATCTTTTAGTTTTGCAAGTACTTTTTCGTATGAGACAATAGAGTCACATCGAATTTTTATACCGATTGATAAATTTTTGATTGCATAATCTGATATGCCTAATGATTTCATCATATCGTGGATGTAGTCACACGATTTTTGCAACACTCTTTTAACTTTTTCGGTAGTCATAATTTGATCGTCACTGTAAATGGACTCTAGTAATTTCTTCTGGAGTCCTTTTTTTGGAAGTATTAGACATTTTAACTCGCGGTTTTTTATCTAGAGATATTAGTGAGCCCTTAGGCTCCGGGGATCTGTTGCGCTTTATTATAATGCCGATCGACATACACAATGATCAAATACGTCAACGTTGGCGAAAGCTCCGGAGTCACTGATCAAACGTTGGATCCGCTAAAATGTAGTTTTTCTTTAAGAAATGGTTTACATTACTGATTTTTAAGAATTCTTCAGGCTGAGTGTCCGTAAGTGTTGCAAGGACTAGTGCCTGACAACATAATCTGTACTCGAAAGGGTATCTTGAAGTTAATTCAAGCATTACTTTGCTCTTGCAGGTTCTAGCTTTGCAGTTAGCCATGCCAGAAATCGTTACGTCTGGCTTGTATTTAGGGCAGCCTAACAATTGCACTGCGCGTTCTGTTATAAACGTGGCTTGAGATCCAGGATCTACTAAGGCTCTTAAAAACTCAAATGTGTTATGAATAGTACTGGCTTTTACAATTGCAGTTGCAAGTAATGTGCATCCTACTGAACGTTGACGTGTATGTTTGCTTTCCTCTGAATTTTCGGATACTGATATATGGGTCGATATGTTTTGAGCGTCCTTTGAATCGTTTTGTTTGCTAGGTTTAGGAAAATGTAGCAAGGAATGATGTTGTCGTTCACATGAAGCGTACTTTGAATTACTATAGCACTTCTCTTATTTTGCTTGATATAAGGGAACCTTTCGGAAAAACTCTTTCCTCTAAATTGAGCACATGTATACAAATATATTACACTATGTTGACCCTTTCAATATCTAAAAGTTCTCAGGTTTGTGATGATTTTTAACCTGCTTCTTTTCAGCTGGTTGATTTGATTTCCGGGTTGTCTTAAAGCTTCCAGAGACTGAAATCTGTTTTCTAAAAACATCAACACATCTCTTAGAAGCGGTATTTCTTTAAGTGATTGTTCGTATAGCTTATGCGTCTCTCTGTCAATCTTTTGAAATAATAAATAAGCTATCAATGGACCCCAGGACTCGGTTTCAACTCCCAAATTGTTAATAGTATGAACACTTTCTTGTGTTATGTCATGCATTTGTTCTATCAAATACGCCGATTCTCCTGATATGTTCCGTTGATTTCTCAACTTGCCAAAATATTCTAAAAATAAAATTCTTTTATTATTATATCTGCTGTTTAACATTTTCCATGCTGCGTCGTAGTTGTTATCAGACAAAGAAAGATGTTGAATTAGTTTTGCAGCCTCATCCTTTATTGAGCTTTTGAGATAGTGCATTTCTTCCACTTTTTCCAGTTTATTATTATCATGGATAATCTTTTCGTAAATTTCCCTAAAAGCTATCCAGTTCTTATATTCCCCGTCAAATGTTGGAATATTTTTTGGGGCAGCTTAACATCATAACTTTCGTTGCGATCATCTTCGTTTTTCTTAATTGCTTTTCTTTCAATGCTGTGCAATTTTATCGTGAAGTTGCGGTATTCTTCTTCCAGCAATTCGTAACTCTTGTCGGCAACATATGTGTCATCTTCGCTAGCGTGCAGTAAGATTTCTTCATGCAAGTGGAATATGTTCTTCTACATATCTGTGGCTTCATTTATCTTAAACTGACAATAACTATGTAAGCGATTTTTCCTCTTCGTTTATAGTCTCACATTCTCTTTCAATGTATTTTCTTAGTAGGTTTCCTAATAAGTGGTAGGGTAAACTACCTATTAATGGGCACTCCCTCCGGTGATAGACATACTTTCAGAGTTTGTCTTATAATTTGTTATTTTGAATCTTTTATATTAATCTGGCAAGTCTGCTTAACGTATTTTGCATATTGCTTTCAAATGTGACATTTCAGTTCGTCCTAAGCTTTCAAAGAACTGTTCTCAGTTTGGTGTAGCACGCAAAACTATGAAAACAAGATAATTTTGTTAAGAAAGTGAGATAAGTTTTTTTACAAATTTGTGTATTAAGTGAATTACATTTTCAATAACTAACGCTGCTGACAATTAGATTTGACTGTCCGTGCTTTCTTATTAATCGGCATGGTGCCGATCATACCAAAAAAGTTAGCTAGAATTAAATTATGTGATCGGCATAGTGCCGATCACTAATTTTTACTGGTGAAAATTATTAGATTTATGTTAGGGTAAAACACCCAGTGATCGGCACTCTTAAGGTCTCGCGCAAGTTTCTTGGTCGAAATATATCTGGTTTTGGTAGTGTTGATCTTTTACTGATACGCTTCTTTCATGTGTCTATTACTGGATTATTGATTTTGAATTGAAAAACAATTCGAATTTGTAGTTGTAAAACGTAAAATGTCGATGAAGTGCCATTTTTTAGTCATCGGCTCACTTCAAAATCAGTTATCGGCACTGCATAAAATATCGAGTTGTGCATACGTACCTACCTAGGTACTTCTTACTTACCTACTTCTGTCAGAATTTGCAACAAGACTTAGAAAGATAAAAAGAAGCAAATTTAGTAGTAATATAAACTTTTATTTCTTAAGAATTGCAGTGTGGCATATGTTCTCGAAGTAAGTTATGGGAAAATTAAATTAAATTTATGTTTCTAGAGAAACAAGCATTTCTGTTATTTCTTTGTCATTTAGTACTATTTTATTTAAATGATCCGCAGATGTATTCACTTCAATGTGAATATCCAAGTCTTCTTTTTCATTAGGACTTGCTTCAACTGTCAACTTCAACCTTGTTTTCATTCAATTCATTCCTTTCCATAAGTTTCTGTTTCCTTGCTTTTTCTGTTGCTTCCTTCGATTGCTGTGATTTTAGTTTTTTAACTCCTATACCCTTTTCACCTTTTTTCTGTTTATTTTTTCTTTCTTTGTTGTGCTTATTTTCAGTTATTTTTATTTCTTTTAGTGTTTTTTTTTCTCTCTTTGATCTTTCCATTTCTGTCCTCTTTTCTAATTTTATTGATTACGCTTCTTTCCAGGATGATGATGTCATAACAAATGATCTATTTTCGTTTTGTCTGCTATATTTTTGCTGTGGTGTTTTTGGTAATTTTATAAATGTTGTTATGTTTTTCGATTTCGTTTGAGCTTTTGAAGTTGATGGAGTATCATCACTTTGGAAAGTTGTAGGAGGAAAAGATGATATTTCAGCTAGGATGAAAGGACATCATTTTCAAGAAAGGCTCTTGCGCACGATAGCGAAAGATTGCGATTTAAAAAAAAAAAAATGACTGGCAAATTTAGTATGTCCATTGAATTGTCTGCAGTATCATCAGTTATTATAAAATTCTCGTCAATCTCAGGCTCATACTCCTCTATAATTTCAACATTTATTTGATCATTTGTAGTGTGCTGTTGAGACAGATCTTTCTTTACCTCATCTTAGATTTTGAGAAGGATAAAAAAATCATCGGAAACGAATTCATTCGTTGTAGACTCTAGGCTTTCGATCAGTTTAAGTTTTTCTGGACCAACAATTAAGACAAAATTTTCATAATCGAAGCGATCTCCCGCTGAATTCTCCTCATCTCCAGGGAAATGCCCATCAAATTGTTGGTTTTTACCTGAACACTTTGAAAAGTCAATAGCGTTGGCATTAAAAGGATACAAGCCACTAGCTCGGAAACCATTTATAATTATCTCTTTCTTCATACAGGTGTCCAAGACTTTCTTTAATATGGGCGCAACTTCAGCTTTAGAGAAATTCGAGCCTAAATGTTCCCTCCTCCATTCCTGCACACCTTTTTTCCATCCGTTTTTTAATGCAGAGAAGCCAGTGGGTTGCATGAGCCGAGTTGCATTCGGAGGAAGGCAAATTAAAATGATTTTTAAATCAGAGCATGGGTTTAAAAGATTGTAAGTCATGTGTGTTTTGTGACCATCTACAAAAAGAATAACTGGGAATACAACTTTTTCTTTTACTAAATGCGGATGGATGATATCCTTTATGTAGTCATAAATAAATCTGTTTTAGTCCATCCGCTTTTGCTTAGGCCTATACCCCATCCGTCTGGCACTCACTTACCAATAGCCGTGTGAAGCCTTTTGTATGGATAGATGATAAATGGTGGCGTCAGGTCACCAGCAGCGGAAAATGGAAACAAGACAGTTAAAGTTTCTTTGGCGAGTCCCTTGTCTGCTTCGTAAACATTTCTTGATCCTTTGGGTGCAACTACTTTTCCATTCTTTGGACAAAGTAGGAAATTCATTTCATCTTCATTATAAAGCCGTTTTGGATCATTGAGAACATCACAAAGTTCATTTTCATCGATGTAATTTTTAATTTTAGTAAACCAACTGCGAATGTCTATTTCTGATACTCTGGCGCTGGCGTATGTTACTGCCTCCGGAGTCCTTGCAACAATCTCGGGATGTCTTCTTAAGAAGGCCTTGTACCATGTGTTACCTGGTTTATTGTCAATAAAGTGAACCTTTCTGTTGGATGAATGAAGGAAATCCTTTACAACTGCTTGAATGTCTTCCTTTCTGCGAGGAAATCTTCGACCTACTGCTCAATCTCGACTGAATGGTAGTTCTAGGCACTTTGAAGACTCTAGCCGCCTCTTTCTTGGTCATTTCATTCTTAACAGCATTTACAGCTTTCATCAAGTTATCCTCCGAGTACTTTTTTCTATACTTTCCTATATTTGGGTTAGGCATCTCTGATCTGTTAACTGACAATTAATAAAAACAAGGATAATAATAATATAAATCTAATAATGATCACCAGTAAAAATTAGTGATCACACAACTTAATTCTAACTAACTTTCTTGGTATGATTCGCACCATGCCGATTAATAAAAAAACATGGACGGTGAAATCTAATTGTCAGCACCGTTAGATATTGAAAATGTAATTCACTTTTATATTAAATAATATTTCAAACGGGATTAATAATCCTTAATACACTTTCAAATAGAACACTGAACGGTTAACTTGAAATATACTAGTGAAATTTTTAAAAAACTTATCTCAGTTTCTGAACAAAATTATCTTGTTGTCACAGTCTTGTGTGCAACACCAAACTGAGAATAGTTCTGTGAAAAGCTTAAGACGAACTGAAATGTCATATTTGAAAGCAATATGCAAAAAACGTTAAGCACACTTGCCAGATTAATATAAAAGGTGCCATTGTTGGGTATTTTACTCTATTGGTCGCAATAACGTTTTCAAAATCTCTATTTTCAAGTGATGGAGATTCAATTCGAAAAGTAACTCCATTGTTGTAACCATTTAAGCCTTTCGAGGAGTTCTTTAATGTATTGAAAGCTTTTTTTGCAATCAATTTAGCTTTCCGATCGATCAACTCTTTGAGAATAAGATTCTCGTAATTAAGTGAAGAAACATGACATTACTTATTAAAGTAACGTTTGCAAGTACCATATTGAAAATAATGTACAAGATTGGGACGAGGTAATGGAGTGCGGAAATGTAAGGGACTTAATTTGTTAGCATTTTCACTTGAAATGCTTATTATGACTGCGCTCCGGTAATTCAAAGCAGTTGTGTAAAAGATTTAGGAATGAGTTTTTCCATTTTAATTGCAGAAAAGTCCTCATTTAAAGGTTCTGTCTTAATTTGTATGTTTGCATCCGCCATAGACATGGTGATGCCCAGTTTAAGCGCGTAAATGTAATTTGTTTTCCTTATGTTACAGCTTACAGTTCTGCGAAAACTGTTGATGGAGAGAATAACAAACCAATATGTATGTTGATTTCTTTGCTGTTATATAGTACATAATTATTAAAGTTTAAAGCACCTCTTAAGACATCAAGGAAAAATCAAGACCAGTAGCTGGAATAGTGAAACGCAGACTCCTACAAGGTCATCAAAACCTGTGTAAAACCTTTAAAACCAGAAATAGATATTTTATTTTAAAAGATTCTCGCTGTAGGTTGTGATTTCTCTTCGTTAAACCCTAATTGATGAAAAAGCTCTAAGTGAAGTTGAATCTTATGTGACTAAACTTTAGCAGTGTTTTGTTGTTTTTGTGAAAGTTGGCTATTGCTTTTAGTAATGTTTGACGTGTGGGTGGAATGGTATTTAATAGATCGCTGTATCCTAAGTGGTAGTGAACTGGTTTCCAAATTGGTAGGTTCGGTTTTCGAATCCCAACCGTGCCCTAAGGACATTTATTTTTTCAGGTAACAAAATCAAGTAGGATGAGTAGTTGACTAGAAATCAACAGCAAACCAGTTATGCCTGAAATCTTTACGTCTGCCTTGTATTTAGGGCAGCCTAACAATTGCACTGCGCGTTCTGTTATAAACGTGGCTTGAGATCCAGGATCTACTAAGGCTCTTAAAAACTCAAATGTGTTATGAATAGTTCTGGCTTTTACAATTGCAGTTGCAAGTAATGTGCATCCTACTGAACGTTGACGTGTAGGTTTGCTTTCCTCTGAATTTTCGGATACTGATATATGGGTCGATATATTTTGAGCGTCCTTTGAATCGTTTTGTTTGCTAGGTTTAGGAAAATGTAGCAAGGAATGATGTTGTCGTTCACATGAAGCGCACTTTGAATTACTATAGCACTTCTCTTATTTTGCTGGATATAAAGGAACCTTTCGGAAACACTCTTTCCTCTAAATTGAGCACATGTATACATATATACTATGTTGACCCTTACAATATCTGCAAGTTCTCAGGTTTGTATGATGATTTTTAGCCTGCTTCTTTTCAGCTGGTTTATTTTGCACTGGCTTTTCTAGCCCTTGATTTCCGGGTTGTCTTAAGGCTTCCAGAGACTGAAATCTGTCTTCTAAAAACATCAACACATCTCTTAGAATCGGTATTTTACGCGGATCTTGAAGTGATTGTTCGTATAGCTTATGCGTCTCTCTGTCCACCTTTTGAATTATTAAATAAGATACCAATGGACCCCAGGACTCGGTTGTGTAACATTTTCCATGCTGCGTCATAGTTGTTATCAGATAAATTAAGATGTTGAATTAGATTTGCAGCCTCATCCTTTATTGAGCTTTTGAGATAGTGCATTTTTTCCACTTTTTCCAGTTTAATATTATCATGGATAATCTTTTCGTAAATTTCCCTAAAAGCTATCCAGTTCTTATATTCCCCGTCAAATGTTGGAATATTTTTTGGGGCAGCTTAACATCATAACTTTCGTTGCGATCATCTTCGTTTTTCTTAATTGCTTTTCTTTCAATGCTGTGCAACTTTATCGTGAAGCTGGGGTATTTTTCTTCCAGCAATTCGTAACTCTTGTCGGCAACTTATGTGTCATTTTCGCTAGCGTGCAGTAAGATTTCTTCATGCAAGTGGGATATGTTCTTCCACGTATCTGTGGCTTCATTTATCTTAAACTGACAATAACTATGTAAGCGATTATTCCTCTTCGTTTATAGTCTCACATTCTCTTTCATTGTATTTCCTTAGAAGGCTTCTTAATAACTAGTAGGGTAAACTACTCAATAATGGGCACTGCCTCCGGTGATCTGCATACCTTCAGAGTTTGTCTTATAATTAGTTTTACGACAAACAATTTGTTATTTTGAACCTTTTATATTAATCTGGCAAGTCTGCTTAACGTATTTTTCATATTGCTTTCAAATGTGACGTTTCGGTTCGTCCTAAGCTTTTCACAGAACAATTCTCACGCAAAACTGTGAAAAAAAGATAATTTTGTTAAGAAAGTGAGATAAGTTTTTTACAAATTTCACTAGTATATTTTAAGTTAACCGTTCGGTGTTCTATTTGAAAGTGTATTAAGGTTTATTAATCCCGTTTGAAGTATTATTTAATATAAAAATGGTATTGTGCCGAATTAATAGAATTAAATTGTGTGATCGGCACAGTGCCGATCACTAATTTTTACTGGTGCCCATTACTAGATTTATGTTAGGGTAAAGAACCTAGTGATCGGCACTCTTTAAGTCTCGCGCAAGTTTCTTGGTCGAAATATATCTGGTTTTGGGAGTGTCGATCATACAGTTTTACGGATACGCTTCTTTCAGATGTCTATTACTGGTTTATTGATTTTAAATTAAAAAACAATTCGGATTTGTAGTTGGAAAACGTAAAATGTCGATGAAGTGCCATTTTTTTGTCATCGGCTTACTTCAAAGTCAGTTATCGGCACTGCATAAAATATCGACTTGTGCATAAGTACTTACCTAGGTACTTCTTACTTACCTACTTCTGTCACAATTTGCAACAAGACTTAGAAAAATAAAAGGAAGTTAGTTTAGTAGTAGTATAAACTTTTATTATTTAAGAATTGCAGTGTGGCATATGTTCTCGAAGTAAGTTATGAGAAAATTAAATTAAATTTATGTTTCTAGAGAAACAAGCATTTATGTTATTTCTTTGTCATATAGTATTATTTTATTTAAATGATCCGCAGATGTATTTACTTCAATGTGAATATCCAAGTCTTCTTTTTCATTAGGACCTGCTTTAACTGCAAACCCCTTACCTGAATTGTTGACATCCACGTTAGAAGAAGTGGGTACTTATTTTTATTCAATTCATTTTTTTGCATAAGTTTCTGTTTCTTTGCTTTTTCTGTTGCTTCCTTCGATTGCTGTGATTTTAGTTTTTTAACTCCTATACCCTTTTCACCTTTTTTCTGTTCATTTTTTCTTTCTTTGGTCTGCTTATTTTCAGTTATTTTCATTTCTTTTAGTGTTTTTTTCTTCTCTCTTTGATCTTTTCTTATGGCTTTCTGTCCTTTTTTCTAATTTTATTGATTCCACTTCTTTCCTGGATGATGATGTTATAACAAATGATCTATTTTCGTTTTGTCTGCTATATTTTTTGTTGCGTGCAAATCCTCCACTCCCTTTTCCATCTGTTGTCTGCTGACCTCTTTATTTTTCCTTCCCCTTCTGGTATTGTCCCTTCTTTTTTTTTTCTTCCCGTCAGGCACAGGTGGGATTCACTGGATCCTCTGAGTTCAGTTCCCTCCCCCGGCCTACCGCTCCAGATATGACCACATGGGTACCCCTGATAGAGCCAGGCCGCCCCTGGGCCGCGAGCCCACCATATCTGAGATTGTTTGCCCCAGCGCTATAAATTTGTATAGCCCCTACCACCACAGCAGTTAAAAACAATATTGTAAAGGAAAGCCCACAATTCCCCGCGGTCAGCAAGAAGGTTTATGACCCGGAGTTTGTTGTCAACCCGGACCCGGCGGAGACGGCTTACCCTCCTCCACCAGCAGAAACTCAGCTAGAGAGCGACCTCGTTTTGGGAGGAAAACCCATAAAACCAGATAAGAACCCCCGCCCGCCTATTTTCGAATAACATAATTGTGCAATCGTTGCAATAAAACCGCGTCCGTAAGCCTTTTCAGTTGACGTTGAAACCGTTCGTTGCACTGCGCGTTCTGTTATAAACGTGGCTTGAGATCCAGGATCTACTAAGGCTCTTAAAAACTCAAATGTGTTATGAATAGTTCTGGCTTTTACAATTGCAGTTGCAAGTAATGTGCATCCTACTGAACGTTGACGTGTAGGTTTGCTTTCCTCTGAATTTTCGGATACTGATATATGGGTCGATATATTTTGAGCGTCCTTTGAATCGTTTTGTTTGCTAGGTTTAGGAAAATGTAGGAAGGAATGATGTTGTCGTTCACATGAAGCGCACTTTGAATTACTATAGCACTTCTCTTATTTTGCTGGATATAAAGGAACCTTTCGGAAACACTCTTTCCTCTAAATTGAGCACATGTATACATATATACTATGTTGACCCTTACAATATCTGCAAGTTCTCAGGTTTGTATGATGATTTTTAGCCTGCTTCTTTTCAGCTGGTTTATTTTGCACTGGCTTTTCTAGCCCTTGATTTCCGGGTTGTCTTAAGGCTTCCAGAGACTGAAATCTGTCTTCTAAAAACATCAACACATCTCTTAGAATCGGTATTTTACGCGGATCTTGAAGTGATTGTTCGTATAGCTTATGCGTCTCTCTGTCCACCTTTTGAATTATTAAATAAGATACCAATGGACCCCAGGACTCGGTTGTGTAACATTTTCCATGCTGCGTCATAGTTGTTATCAGATAAATTAAGATGTTGAATTAGATTTGCAGCCTCATCCTTTATTGAGCTTTTGAGATAGTGCATTTTTTCCACTTTTTCCAGTTTAATATTATCATGGATAATCTTTTCGTAAATTTCCCTAAAAGCTATCCAGTTCTTATATTCCCCGTCAAATGTTGGAATATTTTTTGGGGCAGCTTAACATCATAACTTTCGTTGCGATCATCTTCGTTTTTCTTAATTGCTTTTCTTTCAATGCTGTGCAACTTTATCGTGAAGCTGGGGTATTTTTCTTCCAGCAATTCGTAACTCTTGTCGGCAACTTATGTGTCATTTTCGCTAGCGTGCAGTAAGATTTCTTCATGCAAGTGGGATATGTTCTTCCACGTATCTGTGGCTTCATTTATCTTAAACTGACAATAACTATGTAAGCGATTATTCCTCTTCGTTTATAGTCTCACATTCTCTTTCATTGTATTTCCTTAGAAGGCTTCTTAATAACTAGTAGGGTAAACTACTCAATAATGGGCACTGCCTCCGGTGATCTGCATACCTTCAGAGTTTGTCTTATAATTAGTTTTACGACAAACAATTTGTTATTTTGAACCTTTTATATTAATCTGGCAAGTCTGCTTAACGTATTTTTCATATTGCTTTCAAATGTGACGTTTCGGTTCGTCCTAAGCTTTTCACAGAACAATTCTCACGCAAAACTGTGAAAAAAAGATAATTTTGTTAAGAAAGTGAGATAAGTTTTTTACAAATTTCACTAGTATATTTTAAGTTAACCGTTCGGTGTTCTATTTGAAAGTGTATTAAGGTTTATTAATCCCGTTTGAAGTATTATTTAATATAAAAATGGTATTGTGCCGAATTAATAGAATTAAATTGTGTGATCGGCACAGTGCCGATCACTAATTTTTACTGGTGCCCATTACTAGATTTATGTTAGGGTAAAGAACCTAGTGATCGGCACTCTTTAAGTCTCGCGCAAGTTTCTTGGTCGAAATATATCTGGTTTTGGGAGTGTCGATCATACAGTTTTACGGATACGCTTCTTTCAGATGTCTATTACTGGTTTATTGATTTTAAATTAAAAAACAATTCGGATTTGTAGTTGGAAAACGTAAAATGTCGATGAAGTGCCATTTTTTTGTCATCGGCTTACTTCAAAGTCAGTTATCGGCACTGCATAAAATATCGACTTGTGCATAAGTACTTACCTAGGTACTTCTTACTTACCTACTTCTGTCACAATTTGCAACAAGACTTAGAAAAATAAAAGGAAGTTAGTTTAGTAGTAGTATAAACTTTTATTATTTAAGAATTGCAGTGTGGCATATGTTCTCGAAGTAAGTTATGAGAAAATTAAATTAAATTTATGTTTCTAGAGAAACAAGCATTTATGTTATTTCTTTGTCATATAGTATTATTTTATTTAAATGATCCGCAGATGTATTTACTTCAATGTGAATATCCAAGTCTTCTTTTTCATTAGGACCTGCTTTAACTGCAAACCCCTTACCTGAATTGTTGACATCCACGTTAGAAGAAGTGGGTACTTATTTTTATTCAATTCATTTTTTTGCATAAGTTTCTGTTTCTTTGCTTTTTCTGTTGCTTCCTTCGATTGCTGTGATTTTAGTTTTTTAACTCCTATACCCTTTTCACCTTTTTTCTGTTCATTTTTTCTTTCTTTGGTCTGCTTATTTTCAGTTATTTTCATTTCTTTTAGTGTTTTTTTCTTCTCTCTTTGATCTTTTCTTATGGCTTTCTGTCCTTTTTTCTAATTTTATTGATTCCACTTCTTTCCTGGATGATGATGTTATAACAAATGATCTATTTTCGTTTTGTCTGCTATATTTTTTGTTGCGTGCAAATCCTCCACTCCCTTTTCCATCTGTTGTCTGCTGACCTCTTTATTTTTCCTTCCCCTTCTGGTATTGTCCCTTCTTTTTTTTTTCTTCCCGTCAGGCACAGGTGGGATTCACTGGATCCTCTGAGTTCAGTTCCCTCCCCCGGCCTACCGCTCCAGATATGACCACATGGGTACCCCTGATAGAGCCAGGCCGCCCCTGGGCCGCGAGCCCACCATATCTGAGATTGTTTGCCCCAGCGCTATAAATTTGTATAGCCCCTACCACCACAGCAGTTAAAAACAATATTGTAAAGGAAAGCCCACAATTCCCCGCGGTCAGCAAGAAGGTTTATGACCCGGAGTTTGTTGTCAACCCGGACCCGGCGGAGACGGCTTACCCTCCTCCACCAGCAGAAACTCAGCTAGAGAGCGACCTCGTTTTGGGAGGAAAACCCATAAAACCAGATAAGAACCCCCGCCCGCCTATTTTCGAATAACATAATTGTGCAATCGTTGCAATAAAACCGCGTCCGTAAGCCTTCTTTTCAGTTGACGTTGAAACCGTTCGTTGCACTGCGCGTTCTGTTATAAACGTGGCTTGAGATCCAGGATCTACTAAGGCTCTTAAAAACTCAAATGTGTTATGAATAGTTCTGGCTTTTACAATTGCAGTTGCAAGTAATGTGCATCCTACTGAACGTTGACGTGTAGGTTTGCTTTCCTCTGAATTTTCGGATACTGATATATGGGTCGATATATTTTGAGCGTCCTTTGAATCGTTTTGTTTGCTAGGTTTAGGAAAATGTAGCAAGGAATGATGTTGTCGTTCACATGAAGCGCACTTTGAATTACTATAGCACTTCTCTTATTTTGCTGGATATAAAGGAACCTTTCGGAAACACTCTTTCCTCTAAATTGAGCACATGTATACATATATACTATGTTGACCCTTACAATATCTGCAAGTTCTCAGGTTTGTATGATGATTTTTAGCCTGCTTCTTTTCAGCTGGTTTATTTTGCACTGGCTTTTCTAGCCCTTGATTTCCGGGTTGTCTTAAGGCTTCCAGAGACTGAAATCTGTCTTCTAAAAACATCAACACATCTCTTAGAATCGGTATTTTACGCGGATCTTGAAGTGATTGTTCGTATAGCTTATGCGTCTCTCTGTCCACCTTTTGAATTATTAAATAAGATACCAATGGACCCCAGGACTCGGTTGTGTAACATTTTCCATGCTGCGTCATAGTTGTTATCAGATAAATTAAGATGTTGAATTAGATTTGCAGCCTCATCCTTTATTGAGCTTTTGAGATAGTGCATTTTTTCCACTTTTTCCAGTTTAATATTATCATGGATAATCTTTTCGTAAATTTCCCTAAAAGCTATCCAGTTCTTATATTCCCCGTCAAATGTTGGAATATTTTTTGGGGCAGCTTAACATCATAACTTTCGTTGCGATCATCTTCGTTTTTCTTAATTGCTTTTCTTTCAATGCTGTGCAACTTTATCGTGAAGCTGGGGTATTTTTCTTCCAGCAATTCGTAACTCTTGTCGGCAACTTATGTGTCATTTTCGCTAGCGTGCAGTAAGATTTCTTCATGCAAGTGGGATATGTTCTTCCACGTATCTGTGGCTTCATTTATCTTAAACTGACAATAACTATGTAAGCGATTATTCCTCTTCGTTTATAGTCTCACATTCTCTTTCATTGTATTTCCTTAGAAGGCTTCTTAATAACTAGTAGGGTAAACTACTCAATAATGGGCACTGCCTCCGGTGATCTGCATACCTTCAGAGTTTGTCTTATAATTAGTTTTACGACAAACAATTTGTTATTTTGAACCTTTTATATTAATCTGGCAAGTCTGCTTAACGTATTTTTCATATTGCTTTCAAATGTGACGTTTCGGTTCGTCCTAAGCTTTTCACAGAACAATTCTCACGCAAAACTGTGAAGAAAAGATAATTTTGTTAAGAAAGTGAGATAAGTTTTTTACAAATTTCACTAGTATATTTTAAGTTAACCATTCGGTGTTCTATTTGAAAGTGTATTAAGGTTTATTAATCCCGTTTGAAGTATTATTTAATATAAAAATGGTATTGTGCCGAATTAATAGAATTAAATTGTGTGATCGGCACAGTGCCGATCACTAATTTTTACTGGTGCCCATTACTAGATTTATGTTAGGGTAAAGAACCTAGTGATCGGCACTCTTTAAGTCTCGCGCAAGTTTCTTGGTCGAAATATATCTGGTTTTGGGAGTGTCGATCATACAGTTTTACGGATACGCTTCTTTCAGATGTCTATTACTGGTTTATTGATTTTAAATTAAAAAACAATTCGGATTTGTAGTTGGAAAACGTAAAATGTCGATGAAGTGCCATTTTTTTGTCATCGGCTTACTTCAAAGTCAGTTATCGGCACTGCATAAAATATCGACTTGTGCATAAGTACTTACCTAGGTACTTCTTACTTACCTACTTCTGTCACAATTTGCAACAAGACTTAGAAAAATAAAAGGAAGTTAGTTTAGTAGTAGTATAAACTTTTATTATTTAAGAATTGCAGTGTGGCATATGTTCTCGAAGTAAGTTATGAGAAAATTAAATTAAATTTATGTTTCTAGAGAAACAAGCATTTATGTTATTTCTTTGTCATATAGTATTATTTTATTTAAATGATCCGCAGATGTATTTACTTCAATGTGAATATCCAAGTCTTCTTTTTCATTAGGACCTGCTTTAACTGCAAACCCCTTACCTGAATTGTTGACATCCACGTTAGAAGAAGTGGGTACTTATTTTTATTCAATTCATTTTTTTGCATAAGTTTCTGTTTCTTTGCTTTTTCTGTTGCTTCCTTCGATTGCTGTGATTTTAGTTTTTTAACTCCTATACCCTTTTCACCTTTTTTCTGTTCATTTTTTCTTTCTTTGGTCTGCTTATTTTCAGTTATTTTCATTTCTTTTAGTGTTTTTTTCTTCTCTCTTTGATCTTTTCTTATGGCTTTCTGTCCTTTTTTCTAATTTTATTGATTCCACTTCTTTCCTGGATGATGATGTTATAACAAATGATCTATTTTCGTTTTGTCTGCTATATTTTTTGTTGCGTGCAAATCCTCCACTCCCTTTTCCATCTGTTGTCTGCTGACCTCTTTATTTTTCCTTCCCCTTCTTATTGTCCCTTCTTTTTTTTTTCTTCCCGTCAGGCACAGGTGGGATTCACTGGATCCTCTGAGTTCAGTTCCCTCCCCCGGCCTACCGCTCCAGATATGACCACATGGGTACCCCTGATAGAGCCAGGCCGCCCCTGGGCCGCGAGCCCACCATATCTGAGATTGTTTGCCCCAGCGCTATAAATTTGTATAGCCCCTACCACCACAGCAGTTAAAAACAATATTGTAAAGGAAAGCCCACAATTCCCCGCGGTCAGCAAGAAGGTTTATGACCCGGAGTTTGTTGTCAACCCGGACCCGGCGGAGACGGCTTACCCTCCTCCACCAGCAGAAACTCAGCTAGAGAGCGACCTCGTTTTGGGAGGAAAACCCATAAAACCAGATAAGAACCCCCGCCCGCCTATTTTCGAATAACATAATTGTGCAATCGTTGCAATAAAACCGCGTCCGTAAGCCTTCTTTTCAGTTGACGTTGAAACCGTTCGTAAAACGGTTAGATTTATATAATTGCGCGAACCGCAGCCGTAACGGTACGACAACGCGGAACTGTGGGCCTACCGTTAGCCGAACTAATTCAAAAATTTAACCAACGTTGTTTGATAAAACTTCGGCATACCCTGTGATTCCCCCTCAAACGAAACAAACAAAAAAAAATCGAATAGACTAGCCTAAATTCCCCATCAGGGAAAAGATAATGTGTGCGTTTTTTTTCTCATTTGTTTTCCCAATTTTGCATTAAAAATTGGGTGGCTTAGCAGCCGGCGCGCGCAGCTAACCAACAGCTGCTTGTTGCAAATCCGGTTTTTTTTTTGCGATTCCTTCTTGGTCTGCACATTCGTTTTCGTGCAGTCCTTTCCATCCCCTCATCAACCACTACCTGTGTTGTTGCGGTTCGTTCTTCTCCCTCATTGTTAAGTTTGTTGTTTGATATTATTAATAAATTTAAATCTCCCCCCCCCCCCCCCGAGATTTGCAATAAATTGACGCCCAGACTTGGGGCTCACAAAGAAAAAAAATTGTTGAAAAAAAAAGTTGTACCAAAGAGGTGCATGGTGACTTACGGGAAGTGTCTGTGTTTTTTTATTCAAAAGTTCAATTAATCGTTGTTGTTGTTTTTTTAAGACCTATTGGGGGAAGTGGTTTGTGCTTAGTCGACGTGTAACTCAAGAACCAACGAGGGAATTAGTAATCATTCGGACTCATTTCTATCGGTGGAACTCCAAACTCAGGTCGTGTATACCCTGAGATCCAAGTAGGTTTTTATTTATTTTTTACATTGCCAGTTTGCTTTTTTGGGCTTAACCATATGTAAACATAACATATAGGTAGATACTATACTATATAGTATTTACATTTACATACATATTTGCAAATTTCATATATACATATAGCATATACAAATATACATACATACATACATATACCTTTTATTACCATGTGCATATTTTATTTGTGAACTTTTTGCGCTAGTTCGGTTTTGGTGACTTGTTGTACATACCAGCTAGTGTTGCCGTGGTTCAAGTTAGTTTTTACTCCTATTTTTTTAGTTTAGATAGTAAGATTTGCTATTTTTTTCTTTTCTTTTTACCTTGTGCTCGTTTGCTTAATTGGAAAAAAAGGAGATTAATCGGTTGAGTCAGGACGAGCTGGCCTACGAAGTTGAGTGTAGGTGCTTGTTACCTGACACCGTCGATAGGATAAGGAAGCCGCTACGAGCTGCCAGAGCGCTTGAGCGACGGGGGTCTTTCAAACCTGTCAAGCTGTCAAACGGAAAATCACAGAGATCGAGAAGTTGCTGGAGAACCCTCCAGCCAAAAAGTCTTCGGAGTACTGTAAGGTACTCACCAAAATCGAATAGGCCACTTCACGGGTTGAGCGGTCCCAGCCCACTACAGACGAAGAAGTGAATTAGAAGAGGAACTTGAAGACGGATCTGATGCTCCTTATGGCCTCCCTAGAAGATGAAGACGATGAAGAAGTCGACGAACCTGCAGAAGAGGTCATCGGTTAGGATTCCACCCACTCCCCAACCAAGGCAGTTAGTTTCGGAACCTGAAGCAACGGCAGTCGAACGTTACACAGAGTGAATCGGCAAGTGGCGCTTAAAGTTCACTGGGGAACGCTGCGGTTCATCAGTGAACTCATTCCTAGAACGAATCGAGGAGCTCCGAGAAGTGCGCAATGTGTCGGAAGACCACCTATTTCGCTCAGCTGTTGAACTTTTTGATGGGAAGGCGGTTCTTTGGTATAGGGCGGTTAGGAGGACTGTTTCTTCTTGGCAGGGTTTAGTTAGGGAGTTGAAACTGGAGTTCCTGCCTCCAAATTATGACGACGCACTATTGGAGGAAATTCGTCGTAGGACCCAATGGAAGGAAGAGTCGATTGGAGTCTATGTAGCGATCATGGAAAACATGTTCGGTAGGTTGAGCCGCTCACGGAGCGACGGAAGCTGTGAAAAGAAACTTGGCACCATTCTACCAAATTCAATTGGGGTTGGGAGATCTCAAGTCTATCACAGATTTGGTCCCTCTGGGTCGGAAACTAGAGATGGTCCGAGCGAATGTGGAGACATTTGCGCCACCTCCTACTCGGTCACGTCACCTCTTGGAACCCGATTTGGCATACGTGGCAGTCGAGGAACCGAGGGCGGCAGAACGTAGGGGTGGCCGATCCCAGGCCGGCTCCAAGAGTATCAGTCTTGAGTAGGGAACCTCAGTCGAATGCCTATTCAACTGTAATCAGGAGGGTAATATTTCCGTTCGCTGTTCCGCTCCTAGGCGTTGTGTAGGGTGTGGTAAGCTAGGGGTTCTATAAAGGGTTGTTCCCAATGTTCGGGAAATGGTAGTCGGACTCTTGCACCAGCAGGGCAAGAGCGCTAGTGAATTTAGATAGGTTGTCTGCTGGCAACCAGCTGGGAGGATTGACGGAAGAAGTTTATGTAGGTTTCACAATTGAGGACCAAGAAGATGATGGTCGCCCTTATTTAGGTGTTAGTGTTTATGGCAATAGTTTAGTAGGTTTATTAGATTCAGGAGCTTCGCGTACCATCATCGGTAGGGACGGGTGGAAATTTTTAAAAGAGTTAGGGCTTAAGTTAGGAACAGCTAGGATAAGTAGGGTTTCATTGGCGGATGGGGCCGGAGTAGATGTAGTAGGGAGCGTGAGTCTTCCATTTGCTGTGCAAAAGAAATCAGTGGTGCTGGAGTGTCTTGTGATTCCAACGCTTCCACAGGTAATGATGTTATTTGCCGACTTTTGGGTCCGCGCGGGCATTTTCCCGAATTTGAGATCAGGCGAGTGGAGGTTTTCGAGCCAAAAGAAGGTGGCTTTAATTTCAATTCATAAGGAGAGAACCGAGTTGGATGAAGCCAGCAACTGACTGAGGTGCTGGAAAGAGTTTTCCAAGGTATGCCAAAGGGCATTGTGTGCACACATCTGGTAGAACATAAAATTAGGACGGCTTCTGAACCGATAAATCAGCGATACTACCCGGTATCCCCTGCGGTCTAGAGCCACATAGATAGGGAACTAATAGAGATGCTTAGGGACAACATAGTTGAGAAGTCCAGTAGTCCTTGGACCTCACCTATTGTCATGATTAAGAAGAAGGACGGATAGTTTAGGTTTTGTGTAGACTACAGTAAGTTGAATAAGGTCACAGAGCGTGATGCTTACCCACTCCTTATATTTCAGTGATCTTGGATAAGCTCCGGGATGCGAAATATCTGTCATCTTTGGATATTAAGTCCGCATACTGGCAGATCCCCGTCGAGGAAAAGTCCCATAAATACACAGCCTTTACCGTGCCTAATCGGGGACTCTTCCAGTTCAAAAGAATGCCTTTTGGGCTACATAACGCCCCAGGTTTATTAACACAGTGCTTGGTGCCGATTTGGAACCGCACGCGTTCGTATACCTCGACGGCATTGTGATCGTCACGAATAATTTCCAACAACACCTGGAAATTCTGGAGGAAGTTTTCAAACGATTGAGCACGGTAGGTTTGAAGGTCAGTAAGGAGAAGTGTAACTTCTGTAGGTCTACATTGAAATTTTTAGGATACGTAGTGGATAGGAATAGGTTGCACGTGGTCCCGAGATTCCTGCACCGAGAATTGTTAGGGAAGTTAGGAGCTTTGTAGGAACGGTATCCTGGTATACGAGACTTATACCGTCTGAGGAGTGCGAGGGGAGCTTCCAGAGAGCAAAGGAGGCCTGGTAACCGCCCCGATTCTAACCTGTCCGGATTTTGAGCGTCCGTTTGTAGTTCAGACGGATGCATCGGACTATGGGGTTGGAGCAGTACTTAAGACGAAGGAGAAAAGGTAATTTGCTGTCTAAGTAGGTCGTTGAATAGGAATGAAAGGAACTGTTCAACTACGGAGAAGGAGTGCTTGGCGGTCCTATGGGCAGTAGAGAAGTTACGACCATATATCGAAGGGGTTCGGCTTACTGTCGTGACGGATCACTATTCCGTGGTATGCTTGAGTAACTTCAAAGACCCGTGTGGTAGGTTAGCTCGGTGGGCGGTTAGGTTACAGAAATTTGATTTCGAAATCGTACGTCGTAAAGGGAAAGATCCCGTGGTTCCGGATATGCTCTCTAGGAATGTTGCGGAAGTAGCAGTACCAGCAGACCAAAGTACGGACCCATGGATCACCAAGATGATGGCGAAAGTCGAGTCAGATCCTTTAGCTTATCCGTGCTGGATAGTAGAGGATGGACGATTATTTAAGTTTATTAAAGCTTGACACGTGGTTGGTCATGACAATAGCTTAGAATGGAAAGAAGTAGTGCTGAAAATAGATAGAGCTAGGATTTTGAGGGAATGTCATGACAACGAGTTAGCAGGACACATGGGGGTTAGGAAAACGTTAGCTAGTGTAGGAGCGAGGTACTACTGGCCGAAGATGAGGTCAGATGTAACCAAGCATGTTAACCGGTAAACGATAAACCAGCTGGTTTGATGGTCGAAAGAAGAGGAATTTCTGTGCCATGGGAAATGATTTGTGTCGATTTAGTTGGTCCGCTCTGCTTTTTCCCCTTAGGACGGCGACTGCTAGGACTCTTTGTAAGGAGTTGGAAGAGAACGTCTTCCTTCTGTTCAGCGTACCGCGATGGATCGCCTGTAACGACGGTCCCCAGTTCCGCAGTAAGGAATTGGCTACGCTTGCGAAAGCGTAAGGGTCACAAATTAAATTCACTGCCCATTACTACCCACAGGCTAATCCTGCAGAAAGGATTAACCAAATTATCAAAACCACCCTTCGGTCTTACGTGTCGGAAAATCATCGGGATGGGATACCCATGTTAGCGAAAGTTGGATGCCATATCATCAATACGACGTCCTAGGAGTCTCACCGTACTTCGCGAAACCGGTAAGGACGTGATAACCAACGCGAGCGGTCGATTTTATACGGGTACGGATAAGCTTGCGAAGGCTTCTAAGTTATACAACTTGCGGCGGAGAGATGTGCAATATCTGCCTAACGAGGTTTTATGGCGTAGGAGCTTCATGGTTTCCGACGCAGTGAATTACTATGCCGCGAATTTGGCACCAAAGTACGTTGGGCCCTTTTCCATAAAAATAGGGTTTCCCCCTGGACTTACGTGCTGCAGGACGAAACAGGCAAGGACAGAGGTGTATGGCATGCTAAGGATCTAAAGCCATACCGCGCCGACCCCGAAGACCCCATAGAGGATCTTAGTCGCTTAACGAACAAGCTTAACATTACGCAAAGAGTTACGGAGAGCGTTAAGCTGCTCGATGACGTAACCTAACCATCACAAGGGCTAATGGCAAAGATGAATGTTTACCCGTAGTCTAGATGATAATCTCCTTTCGTGTTGTCTCTCACTGGTCTCTTTGTATCGGCCTTGACCACTGTTGATTCTGGTAGTTAAGCCCGTAAGCAGAAATGTGAAGGCACATTTCCCACGAGGTAAGGGTGGGGTTTGTGGCATGCAAATCACGCATCAAAAATCCCCCACTCCCTTTTCTATCTGTTGTCTGCTGACCTCTTTATTTCTCCTTCCCCTTCTTTTGTTGTCCCTTCTTTTTTTCCTCCCGTCAGGCTCTGGATGCCACAGCACAGATCCTCTGTATTCAGTTCCCTCACCCGGCCTACCGCTCCAGATATGACCACATAGGTACCCCTGATAGAGCCAGGCGGACGGCCTGGAGACTCTAGCGGACGGACGGTCCGCCCCTTGATGCCCCGAGATGTCAACACCATCAACAATGGCCGCGAGCCCACCATATCTGAGATTGTTTGCCCCAGCGCTATAAATTTGTATAAGCCCCTACCTCTACAAAAGTCAAAAACAATATTGTAAAGGAAAGCCCACAATTCCCCGCGGTCGTTCTTCCCCCCCCCCCCCCCAATGTCTGCAAGAAGGTTTACTGACCCCCATGGTACCCCTAATAAATTAAGTTTTCCTCCCTAGCCGGCGGTGTCAATTGAAGCTCTTAACCATAGCTTCGGTTTCGGATCAGAGGGCTGGTTTCGAACCAAAGCAATCACTTGGACTACAAAATAAACAGAACGAACAAACATGACCCTCAAAACATAGAACATCGACGTGTGTGATTAGCTGGGGATTCGTGAGAAGCTGCTGGAGCTCTGGATGTGATTCCTTTTGCTCTAACAGCTGAATTGGCAGAACCCTGTGTGTGTGTGTGTGTGTGTGTGGACGAATGGCGGCGATGGATAAAAAGCACGGTAAGCTCATTCCATAGCTTATCGTCTTACTGGCAAGAGCTTTAAAAAAAAAGCAGAAGAAAACAATAAAAATAACAAGAACAAGAACGAGAACAAGAACAAGGACAAGAACAACAAAATTAAACAAACCGAGGACGAGAAAAACACCAAAGAACAAACTAAAAAGGGAAACAGCAGCACCCAAAACGACTAAAGTCGGCGATTGTGGCGGAGACGGCTTACCCTTCTCCACCAGCAGAAACCCAGCTAGAGAGCGATCCCGCATAGGCAGGAAAACCCATAAAACCAGATAAGTACCCTCCCCTTCTTTTCGAATAACAAATTTGTGCAATCGTTGCAATAAAACCGCGTCCGTAAGCCTTCTTTTCGTTTTACGTTGAAACCGTTCGTAAAACGGTTGGATTTATATACTTGCGCGACCAGCTAGCCGTAACGGTTCGACAATGCGGAACTGTGGGCCTTCCGTTAGCCGAACTAATTCAAAAATTTAACCAACGTTGTTTGATAAAACTTCGGCATACCCTGTGAATCCCCCTCAAAATAAACAAAAAACAAATTGAATATACTAGCCTAAATTCCCCATCAGGGAAAAGATAATTTGTGCGTTTTTTTTCTCATTTGTTTTCCCAATTTTGCATTAAAAATTGGGTGGCGCCTAACTGTTGTGTTTGTTATCAGCTTTTGCGCTGAGTGATCTCCCCCCCCCCCCCCCCCTCCGATCCTTAGCAGCCGGCGTGCGCAGCTAACCAACAGCTGCTTGTTGCAAATCCGTTTTTTTTTGCGATTCCTTCGCTCATCAACCACCACCTGTGTGGTTGCGGTTTGTTCTTCTCACTCGTTGTTAAGTTTGTTGTTTGCCGGCAGCCCGGCATTTGATATTATTAATAAATTTAAATCTTTTTCCCCCCGGGATTTGCAATATGTGGTGTTTTTGGTAATTTTAAAAATGCTGTTATGTTTTCCGATTTCGTTTGAGCTTTTGAAGTTGATGGAGTGTCATCACTTTGGAAAGTTGTAGGAGGAAAAGATGATATTTCAGCTAGGTTTGATGAAGAAAGGACATAATTTTCAAGAAAGGCTTTTGCGGACGATAGCGAAGGATTGCGATTAAAAAAAACGACTGGCAAATTTAGTATGTCCAGTGAATTGTCTGCAGTATCATCAGTTATTATAAAATTCTCGTCAATCTCAGGCTCATACTCCTCGATAATTTCAACATTTATTTGATCATTTGTAGTGTGCTGTTGAGACAGACCTTTCTTTACATCATCATAGATTTTGAGAAGGATAAAAAAATCATCAGAAACGAATTCATTCGTTGTAGACTCTAGGTTTTCGAGCTGTTTCAGTTTTTCTGGACCAAAAATAAGCCGAGTTGCATTCGGAGGAAGGCAAATTAAAATGATTTTTAAATCAGAGCATGTGTTTGAAAGATTGTAAGTCATGTGTGTTTTGTGACCACCTACAAAAAGAATAACTGGGAATACAACTTTTTCTTTTACTAAATGCGGATGGAAGATATCATTTATGTAGTCATAAATAAATCTGTTTTCATCCATCCGCTTTCGCTTAGACCTATACCTCATTCGTCTGGCACTGACTTACCAATAGCCGTGGGAGGCCTTTTGTATGGATAGATGATAAATGGTGGCGTCAGGTCACCAGCAGCGGAAAATGTAAACAATACGGTTAAATTTTCTTTGGTGGGTCCCTTGTCTGCTTCGTAAACATTTCCTGATCCTTTGGGTGCAACTAATTTTCCAATCTTTGGAGAAAGTAGGAAATTAATTTCATCTCCATTATAAAGCCGTTTTGGATCATTGAGAACATTACAAAGTTCATTTCCATCGATGTAATGTTTAATTTTAGTAAACCAACTGCGAATGTCTATTTCTGATACTCTGGCGCTGGCGTCTGTTACTGCCTCCGGAGTCCTTGCAACTATCTCGGGATGTCTTCTTAGGAAGGCCTTGTACCATGTGTTGCCTGGTTTATTGTCAATAAAGGGAACCTTTCTGTTGGATGAATCAAGGAAATCCTTTACAGCTGCTTGAATGTCTTCCTTCCTGTGAGGAAATCCTTTAGAAAGGTTATTTTAAATCCATTCCAAAATTTGGCTTTCTTTCTCAGCAGTAAGAAAAGGTGTAGGTTCGAAAGACGACTTCTTCGACTTACCGCTCAATCTCGACTGAGTGGTAGTTTTAGGCACTTTGAAGACTCTAGCCGCCTCTTTCTTGGTCATTTCATTCTTAACAGCATTAACAGGTTTCATCAAGTCATCCTCCGAGTACTTTTTTTCATACTTTTCTTGCGTGCTACACCAAACTGAGAATAGTTCTGTGAAAAGCTTAGGACGAACTGCAATGTCATATTTGCAAGCAATATGCAAAATACGTTAAGCAGACTTGCCAGATTAATACAAAAGGTTCAAAATAACAAATTGTTTGTCGAGACAAGCTCTGAAGTATGCCGATCACCGGAGAGAGTGCCCATTATTGGGTAGTTTACCCTATTGGTCGCAATAACGTTTTTAAAATCTCTATTTTCAAAGTGATGGAGATTCAATTCGAAAAGTAACTCCATTGTTGTAAACATTTAAGCTTTTCGAGGAGTTCTTTAATGTATTGAAAGAAACATTACATTACTTATTAAAGTTACGTTTGCAAGTACCATATTGAAAATAATGTACTAGATTGGGACGAGGACTTAATTAGTCTTTAATTTCAGATTTAGGAATGAGTTTTTCCATTTTAATCGCAGAAAAGTCCACATCTAAAGGTTTTGTCTTAATTTGTATGTTTGCATCCGCCATAAGCATGGTGATGCCCAGTTTAAGCGCGTAAATGTAATTTGTTTTCCTTATGTTACAGCTTACAGTTCTGCGAAAACTGTTGATGGAGAGAATAACAAACCAATATGTATGTTGATTACTTTGCTGTTATATAGTACATAATTATTAAAGTTTACAGCACCTTTTAAGACATCAAGGAAAAATCAAGACCAATAGCTGGAATAGTGAACGCAGACTCTTACAAGGTCTTCAAAACCTGTGTAAAACCTTTAAAACCAGAAATAGATGTTCTTTTTAAAAGATTCTCACTGCAGGTTGTGATTTCTCTTCTAATTTCAATTTTCGGAGTTTTTATTCGATTGATGTTTTGTTTGCGATAGGGTGCAAAAGTGTCGGTGAAAATGTAAGTTTTTACTTTGGATGTTAGCAAAAATACTTATTTTCTATTGTTTCAGGGAAGAAAACAAAACATTGCATATCAAAATAAGGCAGTTCAAGTTGCTAGAGAACAATTAAAATTAAAAAAAAAAAAATTAAAGGTCTAGTCGGATTACAAAAACTACATCAGGACAAAACTCCGGAAAAACAGGTCCAATATTTCTGGAACAGGTGGCGGCCCCAGCAAATGCTTTTCATTCACAGCAAATGAAATGAAATGGCTGAGCTAATTTCAGACAACGAACCAGAAGTTTTAAGCGCTACGGATGAGGTTCTAATGCACGATACCGTTTATCCAATTTTTTGTGATAGCCGAGAAAATAACGACCCGGTTCAACGCCAGTCTTCAAAAAAGAAAACATTGTCTTTTGAAAAAACAGGTGTCAAATCAAATCAGGAAAACTCTTTAAAATTATTGCAAGAAATTACATAATACTAATTTAAAGATCATTTCTAGGTACCAAAGGAAAGAATATGACCCAAAGGGGAAAATATGTAAACTTTCCAAGAGCAAATTTGATTTCAAAGTTAAAAATGAAATTGAAAAGTCGAAACGTGAAATAACGAAAATTGAACTGAAAAAAAGGATATTGGAACTAAAAGAGACTGGAGAACGAAAAATGTGATGTGGAATACCATAATAAGTATTAAGTCAAATGAAGTATACTTATTTTCAAGAGTACCTTAGGTATTTATGCAATATTTTTTAATAATTTTTTTAATTATGTAAGTGTTAAAAGTGAAGTACAAACACCCACATGTAATATACTTATGAATTCATTACTTTTGTTTTATTGTTATGAATTAAAATTTTTTTTTTGTTTTTATGAATTGATTTATAAATTTTTTGTGTTAATAAACTGAATTAAAACTATTTTTTATTTGGTCTCTGAACGGTTATATAAGGTGTTATTTCTTCATCTTCCGTTATTATTTGAGGTTCTTCAACATTTATTTGAGGTATTTAAACAAATATTGGGTGGAGCGCAATTAACGTTGAAGATCTCGAGGAAGTTCTTCGGAGCATAATGTAGCCTCCTTGTAACAAGAAGGCATCTAAATCTACCCTTTAATACGTCAAAAACTCGCTCAACAATTGATCTGCCATTTGCGAAATGTTCATTAAACCGACATTCTCAAGAGTTCTCAGACGCAGACCGGCGTGAGAAGCCACTTTGCGAGTGGATATCCAGAGTCACCAATGATCCAAGATGACTTGTCTTTACTCTCAAATTGCTGTATTAAATACTTCCGCTCATTTCAAATCATTGGATGTGAGTTCCATCAATAACTCCTATCACTCCCGGAATTCAACTTTTCCCAAAAAAATGTCTTTTTGCATCTTTTTTTCTTCTTCAGTCATTTGGAATTTTATGTGCTTTGGGTATAAAATTTTTCCTATGCAGCTACAAACTTCCGTAATACAATTTGAAAGGTACTGTTGAGCGAGTCCAGCATACCGATCTTGGATATAAAATTGCTCCTAACTTTATTATATTTGGGATGGATGTTGACCGCAGAAGAGTTTTTAAATCATTGTTTCTGGAGTCCAATACATATCTGAATGCTTCTTTGGATAGACGGAAGTTTTTCACAAAGCTGAAGTGAAAATAAATACATATTTAAAATCTTATTCCATGCAACACAAACTTTGTTTTGTTCTTGTTAACCTCACATCACTTAGCTCCATTATGTTAGTTCTAACCCTTAACATTTTTCGCTCAATTCTTTCCTCCTGTGATACATTTCCTCAAACCATTAAGCAAGAGAATCCATTTGTTTTATCTTGTAAACTTTAATTTTTCACTTTCACTACATAAAATTGAATTTTGAACAAACCGCTTGGCATTTAATCGACATTTATCAAGTCAAATCGCAAGTCTCAAAAAAAATATTCGAAAATGAGAGTGTTTTTCTTATTTTCGATGAATTCGATTCGAAAGTGTTAGAGAGTGCCAATTTAAAATAGAATTGAATTGTACTTTCGAATCAAAATACAGAGTAACCACCCAGGCTTGCATCCAATATTTGAGTAAAGTGTTCGCCCCATTTAGTCTTTAAACGTGCTTCTAATGCCATTTTGTTTATACAAAAAATATAATAATATAAAATATGTTTATTTCAATGTAACTAAATAAGAGTAATTGAAAATGAACGCGAAGAGGTACAGAACTTACGATAAATGCAATGGATACATTGTAGATAAAATGTAGTCTTAACTGTGAAGTCGTCAGTACATTGAATTTATTTTAAAATAAAAATATATTGTGTCGGTTCTGTTATTGATACATATTCTACATCAATTGTCAGGAGAGATCTAGTGCAGGAATCTTAATTTCACAACACCAGCAGCTATAACTTGAGAACAGCTCTGGGAAAAATGGCCTAGGTATATTGTGAAGTCTGTATAAAAATCCATTTTGCAGGAATAATCTTCTCTCACGTTTTTCTGGTGGCCGACATATACGATGAGTGTAACATTAGGACAGATTTCATAAAAGAAAATGGACTGGTAGTGCATTTTGGGGCACATACCCAGAAATACGGAAACATGGAGATACCAATGATATACGGAAACGCCAACACTTCAGTCTTAAAAATCGTCATCTGAAGAAACCGGATTCTAAAGCCTTCGTCAAAAGCAATTGCTTAGGCAAAAGTGGAAGGAGGTCCAGCTAGCCACCGATTCTATTTGATGGAGTCGGAAAACCTGAGACACTTCATGGTGGGAAAGACCTTAGTAGGACAAAAAAACAACATGGTCCCTGTAAGGATTCTAAATCCAAAGACATTCAGTGTTAAAGTGAAAAAGGAGAGATAGTAGGAAAATATGTACCTGTTGAGGCTATATCGATCACAAACAAAATTCTCGGGCTCTATAATCTGGATCAAAAGCAGCGAATCTAAGCAGAAAACCTAATCGGTGAGTACGCTGATATATCCTTCGCTAGAGGTAGTCATTTGTCGCGTGTGCCTTACCTTTGTAAAGGTGCCTGGTGCGGAGGCTTAACACCGCAATGATTCAGACAGGTTGTTGAGGAGCGATTAACTAAGAACTACCTACCCCTTATTCAAAGGGTTAAGCGACCCGTGTATGGTTTGCAGCCAGGGGAAATCAGCTTTATTCTAACGGAGCCTTCTCGAAACAGGGCCGCCTCGGGGAGTAATCATGGCCCTACTACGTAAATGCAGAGTTTTGGCGTTGTCGACTGTTTACCATGAAACCAAAGTCTGAAAAAAATAAAAACTTTTGTTACAAATTGTGGGGACAAACCGCATCAGAAGTTTGTGGGCCCATTGTTCACAACGAACGACAGGTGCAAGATATTCCCGGAACGAGCCGAGAGGGAAGCTTTAGGAAGGTGCTGCTTAGCAAAAGCCAAAAAGCCACCATAACTTGACGACGACTTTCGGACAATACGGGGAGCTAAAACCCGACGGAAAGCAAGGGCAGAATGGTGAAAAAGGGAGCGAAGGAAACACCGGAAGAAAGAAATTCACGCCGCAAGAAAAATTAACAGTCCAGCTTTACCTCCACCTGGGAAACCAGGCGAAAAAGACGACCTTCTTAGGAAGGGGCTCAGTGGCGCTAGAGAGAAATGGTACTTCCGCTATCTCAGTAGAGACTTTGAGCCCGAGGAAGCAAGTAGGAGAATTGATGAGCATCGTGCACAGCCCAAAACAAAACGAGTAACTGCGGGGAAATAGGAGAAACTCAGAAACACCGACCTCACAGCACTGGAAGACGCCATTGTGTATGCAATGGCCTTGGGATGGAAGCATAAGCTCAAATTTCAGGGCATACATTTCAAGCCTGGAATGCTACTTGTGGACTGCAGTTTCGCAGACAGTGAACTAGCTGAAAGCAGTAGCACCCACGCTAAGCGAATGGAGGGGGTCAGAAATAATGGCTTGCAGGGATTAAGTTATACCACGGGCACATTCATTGACCATTTTCCTACCTCATAGCGCAAACCTGGCATCACTGAAACCGTAAAATGAAGGCCTTAGTATATATGAAGGTGTGGAGGGTACTCGATAGTCGTAACGAGGAACCCGGCACGTACTGGCCAACAACATCATATTGGGGAGCACTGATACCAATCACAGAGGTGAGTACTTATAAGAATCTATCATAAGTTCGTCTCCTGATATTAACAACGTAGGAAATACCCCCACTTTTGTGAATCGAATTAGGGAAGAAGTTCTTGACTTCACGCTTGGCAGTCCGAGCGTAAGCAACATTATAAAGAACTGGAATGTATCTTTTGAACCGTCACTATCCAACCATCAAATCGTAGTATTCAACCTGGGCAATACAAGTATCATGAGAAATTAAGCAATGAATCCCAGGAAAACCAACTGGAAAACCTATCAGAAAGCTCTAGAATACAATCCAGGGCGTCTTGAAACAAGGAAAAATCCAGCTCACTTCCTGGAGCCAGAGAACGCAGTGGAAGACCTCACTTACGCCATCAAAAATGCGTTTGAACTAATTTACCCACTAACGGAGGAAAAAAGCAGAAAAGTTATGGCGTTCGGAAGCCACCACCTTGATCAAAAATAAAAAACGGAATAACCACCGTGTGACGCTCCCATTGTTCAATCGGGAGGATTGTCAACCTTGCTTAAGAAACCAGACGGTAGGTACATGGAAAATGGTGACGGGAGCTCACCTAGTACTTGCTTTGAGAACAGAACAATTTCAGCTCAACCTCGGAAGGATGATAGAAGAGAAATAGATTATCTGTCTGCTGGTAGGAGGCCATGTGGGTTGTAATGGTAACGCGGCGAGGGACTCTCTAGCGAGAAGAGGCAGCAAAACCCTTCATAGGACCACACCCTACGCGAAGAATTCAGTAAATTAGAGAAGGAAAAAAGGGCTAGAACCTTTCGGGATCTCCAAGGTCTGAGACAAGCCAAAAACACAAAGCCAGAGCATAAACACTTCAACATAATTCCTGGTGAATTAAGCTGTGAGGGGCTCTGGAATAATATATTATTATTATTATAATATATTATTATTATTATAATATATTATTATTATTAATATTACGCTGATATATTTGCTACACAAGACGGAGAATATAGACGCACACGTTCAACACCACATTGACACCGGAGACGCCCGACAAATTCGTCAACCTGCAAAGCTTCTTCTAATGACAGAGCAAACAGAAATTACCGAAACGGTATCGAAGATGAAAATTGAGGGACTGACTGAAGAATCGCAGAGTCTGTGGGCTTCTCCAGTGGTCTTCGTGAAGAAGAAAGACGGCTACATGAGGTATTGTGTAGACTACTGACGTTTTAACGATGTAACTTTACTTCTGGAAGTGGTCTCTGGCAGTTTACACCTTCGAGCGAACGAACATTTCAAGGCCTGACGTAGAAAACTTGCTTAATGTGTCGGAATGACGTTATCCTAATGGGTAAGACGTTCGAAGAGCATCGAGAAAACCTAAAAGAAGTGTTTGACTCTGCGAATTTCTCAACCCAGAAAAAAGTGCTTTGTTCCGTCCGGAAGTAAAATATCTAAGTCACATTATCCTGATAAGCTGATATCCTGAGAAGCTTCTTGGCCATCGTCACGTACTTCAGGAAGTTCGTAAAGAATTTTGCTGGTATTGCGAAGAGCCTACAGAAACTTACGGAAAAAGGCTGACAGTTCAGGTGGTCTGGAGAGCGTGAGAAAGCATTTGAAGAACTCAAGCGGCAGCTGTGCAATATCCCGATCTTATATTACTCTACACCCGAAAAAAATTTTCATCGTGGAAGTAGACGCTAGCAATATTGTGGTCGGAGCTGTGATCTTCCAAATTCATGATGGTAAAGAGAAAGTGGTCACATATTACAGCAAGGTACTCTCCAGACCTGAAAGAAACTACTGCGTAACTCGGACCAAGCTGCTAGCTTTAATTCAGGCTACGAAGCATTTCCATAAGTTTCTGTATGGACAAAAGTTCATTCTTAGGACATATCATGCAGCTATGAAATAACTACTCTAGTTTAAGAATCCTGAAGGTTAAGTTGCAGAGCTACGACTTTGAAGTGCAACACCGCAAGGCAGTGGACTCAAACGCTGATGGTCTTTCTCGTCGACCGTGCGGAGTTAAATGTGAAAACTGCAACCATAAAAAAGCGAAAGAACAGGTCACTATCCAAATGGTCAGAACAGAGCCAATAGAGGGTTGGAGTACAAATGAAATCCGTTCCTTCCAACAGGCAGATAATAACATAGAACCAAAGGCAGATAATAACATAGAACATATATTGGCCTGGAAGGAACACGAAGGAAGACCAAGCTGGCAGCAGACATCGGCCCGGAGTCAAACTCTGAAAGTATACTGCGCACAGTGGGATTCGCTTTTGGTGCAAGATTGTTTGCTGAAAAGAAAATGGGAAAATGGAGATGGAAACAAATCTCGTATGCAGGCAATCGTGCCACGATCCAGAGTCAGTCAAGTATTCGAATACTTGAAATACATGAAATACATGACGAAATCCCGCGAGGCCATTAGGGGAAAAACAAGACGTTGGAAAAGCTAAGGGAACGTTTCTATTGGCTTAGTGGCAAGCAAGATGTCGAGAATTGGTGCAAAAAGTGTAAAATTTGTGCAGCTACAAAGGGCCCAAAAGTAAAACCACAAGGACGTATGCGTTTACGAATAGTTATTGACATTGCTGGGCCGTTTACCGAAATCTTAAATGGCAACCGATACAAACTTGTGGTCATAGTCTACTACAATAAGTGGCCGGAAGTGTTTGCCATCCCAAGTCAAGTGGCTAAGACCGTAGCAAAATAGAAAGTCAAAACCTACGTGAGCAGATTTGGGCTCCCAATGGAACTACACTGCGATCAAGGACGATACTTTGAATCAAAATTCTTTTAGGAAGTGTGCCAATATCTAGGAATAAGGAAGACAAGGATGTAATATCCGTATATAAATCAGATAACCTGATACCAAGAAATTTCTATTGCACAATAATGAACGCACCCATTTAAATATGTAACGAGTACATAAGTAGAAATTTCAGCCAGGGCTCGCTGCTCGAATTATTGCATTAACACTTTGCATTTCCGCCAAAAAATTGTGCTTCCTAATAAACCCGAGCTGGTTTTTCTTTTGCTCTTGTGGATGAATAAACAAACCAGGGTAATTTTAGGATCAGAGAAGAGCGAGAACATACCTGGCGAACCATTATTTTCCGAACAAACGTCCTTAAACCTGGATCAAGCGGAGCACTAGTCGCCACAACACGAGGAAGACTCTCTTCAAAGATCTCTGTTGTGCAACCTACCAAGCATCCACGGCCGCAAATCCCTAACTACTCAAGCCTTGTGTCTAATCTTTTTGGCCCCCTTAAAAAAAATATATATATACCTGAAGGAATTGTCAAAGTAATCGCAAAAAATACACCAAAGCCTTATTTAAGTAGTCCAACTTAGTAAAAAATAATAATAATAAATAAATAAAAACAAGTAGAACAAAAAAAAAAAAAAAAAAAAAAAAAAAAAAAAAAACAATAACAAAAAGTCCTCAACCAAAAAGAGATATCAATCAATCAACTGCTCCTGGCGTCATGACCAGCGGATTTCAGAGGTAAGAGAGTGACGTTATTATTGATCATTATAATAGCACAAAATATATCTCGCAGTATTAGTACGTTTTACTTTAGTATGTTTGTTCCTTTATAACTAACTATATCCTTTAATAAACTAACTATGACCTAAATTTGAATAAGAAGCCAAGTTGGTTTCATTTGTTCGGCTCCACTAGCCTACACACCTTAATACGTGATCATGACCAAAAGTATAATTAATCCGATGTTCTATTAAAATTGATTTCTATATATTCTCATCCCATCTCACAAATCCGGATCCACGCAGGCTGAGCTAAGCTGGATTGACAAATGAGAGAGCCGAGGTACGCGTGATGGCTAAGATATGTAAGGTGAGTTTGGTATTGTCGTTCGAAAACGCTCTCTTCAAGAATTGCTGTGACAAATCAATATTGTAGTTTTTACAAGGACAACACCTCTACACCCTCAATCTGATGGAATGGTCGAGCGATTTAATCGGACCTTCAATAAGCATTTGTCTAAGGTCGTCGGCAACTGCCAGCGAGACTGGGATCGACACAAACCGCTCTTCGTAATGGCCTACTGAAGTGCGGTTCATAATTCAACCGGAAACACACCATCCAAAATCTTATTTGGGCAAACAGTTCGGTTGCCATGTGAAATAAAATTTGGATCCCCACCTGTGGAGCCCAATAAGGTAAACGACTACATACACGACTTGCGCAGCAGAATTCATAAATTGCATGAAAACACCCGAAAAAGATTAAGCTAGCGAGCAACCGCATGAAGACTAGTTACGACATCAAAGCAAAATCTTCCGGTTTCAACGAAGGGGATCAGGTGTGACTGTATAATCCTCTGCGTAAGAAAGGAAAATCATCAAAACTGCAACAGGATTGGTAAAGACCATACAAAACAGATAACCCGCATTAATGAAAAATTTAAGATAGTCCATTTGGATAGAATGATCAAGGGAATGATGAATGATGAAGTTGTTCAGACAAACAACTTTAGGGAGGAAGCAATGTGATATCCATTTAAATGTCAGCAGCGTCATTTATGTTTCATGGAGAATAGAATCAAATTTTCTAGCAAAATGAAAAATTGTATGAAATTCTGGTTGGCGCAGATTGTTCTCGAAATGTCACTGGAGTATAAATATCGGCTTCCTCAAGGTATGCAGTTCAGTTCATCAATTGAATTTGAAGTGTGAATAAAGTCAGTGATTAACAGGTTTAAGTAAATGATAAAGAAAAGTGAAAGGGTTCAAATAAACGATTAAATTGTGAATTGTATTTTATTGAATAAAGCGATTGCATTGAAAAGGAATAAGTTCTATCATATGTACCCACACAAACATTTTACAATATGTATACGTACATATGTATTACACACATACTTCAGATCCAGAGAAATGCTGTCGGTGATCTAATTTTTTTTGGTTTGGTAAGGCCTGAGGCTTAAACTAACTTAAAAACTAGGACTTAAAAGTAACAAAGGTTAAATGTTAAAAAAATTAGGAAATTAGGGAATAGTGGAGGAGATCAATTTTGAGACGAGAAGTGCTCAAGTTAAAATCAAAATGGGAGAGATAAAGTGATACGGTGCGCGTGGGAGATTAGTTCATTGGACCACAAGAGGTGCTAGTGTTGAAGAAAAAAGAATTGCAAAAGGAGGTGCAATTCATAGAATTAACGAGAAGTCGATGAATGAAGAGAATGTGACCTACGCCTCTGGGTTTTGGTTGGTATTCAGGTTAAGAAGTTGAGGCGGCCACGATAGAAAGGTAAGAGATCACGTTAGTGTAGTTGTCTACAAAGTAGACAAACAACTTAAATTACATTATATTTCTCACACTTAATTTAGTTGAGTGCGCGTCTCGCATCTCAGGTTGCCGTACACACTTTTGTTAAAATTCACTTTCCCACACAAAAATTAGCTAAATGCGCGTCTCGCATATCAAATTGCAGCACAATTTTTGTTTTGTATTATATGTTACATTTTAAGTTCAAATTAAATAAATATTTACTGTCTATTTTACAACCGTGAAATCAAGTGCCTTTTTCTGTGCTTTGAACATCGGTCCTTCGAGAGAAATTAAAGTAAAGAAATTAAAGTAGTAAAGAAGTGAAAAAAAGTAATAAACAATTCTTTTAATCGCAACTCTATCAAATGGTGAAATATTTACTGCGTTTTCTGCCCATGTCTTTTACCCTAGCCGAACTTTGAACTGTTTAGTGGACTTTAACTGCAAACCCTAGCCGAACTTTGAACTGTTTAGTGGACTTTACCTGCGAACCCCACCAAACTTTGAACTGTTTAGCGGACTTTAACTGGAATAGTGTTGTTAACAAAACTTTACTTTAATTAAATTCAAGGTTATATTTTAAAATGGATAATCAGGAATTCAGCATCCAACTCGGTAAGTCGATCCAAACTCAGTATGTTAATTTTAAGAAAGATGGAGAATATAGGACAATCAAATACTTAATAATGAGAAAAGAGACACTGTAGGAAAATTGGAAAAGCTTCTTGATAATGGCGTAAAAATGCAGGACTTCAAAGAAAGGTTTCCTGACCATAATTATTTTACAAATAATTTCAAGCAACAGGTTCACTCGGTTGTAGACAAAATGATGAACGATATAGACAATCGGATAAGAATAATTGAAAAATATACAATTGAAGAAAATCAAAAAGATAAGCTAACTAGCAAGCAGGATTTTAACCACAATACAGAAGTAGAGTTTTGTTCAAACGAACAATTAGGGTAAAACACCCAGTGATCGGCACTCTTAAGTTCTCGCGCAAGTTTTTTGGTCGAAATATATTTGGTTTTGGGAGTGTCGATCACACATTTTTACTGATACGCTTCTTTCATGTGTCTATTACTGGATTATTGATTTTGAATTAAAAAACAATTCGGATTTGTAGTTGTAAAACGTAAAATGTCGATGAAGTGCCATTTTTTAGTCATCGGCTCAAAAATTTCATAGATCGGCTCACTTCAAAATCAGTTATCGGCACTGCATAAAATATCGAGTTGTGCATAAGTACGTACCTAGGTACTTCTTACTTACCCACTTCTGTCAGAATTTGCAACACGACTTAGAAAGATAAAAAGAAGTAAATTTAGTAGTAATATAAACTTTTATTTCTTAAAAATTGCAGTGTGGCATATGTTCTCGAAGTAAGTTATAGGAAAATTAAATTAAACTTATGTTTCTAGAGAAACAAGCATTTCTGTTATTTCTTTGTACTTTGTACTATTAAGTTCTATTTTATTTAAGTGATCCGCAGATGTATTTACTTTAATGTGAATATCCAAGTCTTCTTTTTCATTAGGACTTGCTTCAACTGCAAACCCTTTACCTGAATTGTTGGCTTCCACGTTAGAATTTGGGTCCTTATTTTCATCCAATTCGTTTCTTTGCATAAGTTTCTGTTTCTTTGCTTTTTCTGTTGCTTCCTTTGATTGCTGTGATTTTAGTTTTTTAACTCCTATACCCTTTTCACCTTTTTTCTGTTAATTTTTTCTTTATTGGTCTGCTTATTGTCAGTTATTTTTATTTCTTTTAGTGTTTTTTTCTTCTCTCTTTGATCTTTCCATTTTTGTCCTCTTTTCTAATTTTATTGATTACGCTTTTTTCCAGGATAATGATGTCATAACAAATGATCTATTTTCGTTTTGTCTGCTATATTTTTGCTGTGGTGTTTTTGGTTATTTTAAAATTTTTGAAGTTGATAGAGTGTCATCACTTTGGAAAGTTGTAGGAGGAAAAGATGATATTTCAGCTAGGTTCGATAAAGAAAGGACATCATTTTCAAGAAAGGCTTTTGCGCACGATAGCGAAAGATTGCGATTTAAAAAAAAAACGACTGGCAAATTTAGTATGTCCATTGAATTGTCTGCAGTATCATCAGTTATTATAAAATTCTCGTCAATCTCAGGTTCATACTCCTCTATAATTTCAACACTTATTTGATCATTTGTAGTGTGCTGTTGAGGCAGACCTTTCTTTGCCTCATCATAGATTTTGAGAAGGATAAAAAAATCATCGAAAACGAATTCATTCGTTGTAGACTCTAGGCTTTCGAGCTGTTTCAGTTTTTCTGGACCAACAATTGAGACAAATTTTTCATAATTGAAGCGATCTCCCGCTGAATTCTCCTCATCTCCAACGAAATGCCCATCAAATTGTTGGTTTTTACCTAAACACTTTGAAAAGTCAATAGCGTTGGCATTAAAAGGATACAAGCCACTAGCTCGGAAACCATTTATAATTATCTCTTTCTTCATACAGGTGTCCAAGACTTTCTTTAATATGGGCGCAACTTGAGCTTTAGAGAAATTCCAGTCTAAATAATCCCTCCTCCATTCCTGCACACCATTTTTCCATCCGTTTTTTAATGGCTTAAATGCAGAGACGTCAGCGGGTTGCTTAAGCCGAGTTGCATTCGGAGGAAGGCAAATTAAAATGATTTTTAAATCAGAGCATGGGCTTGAAAGATTGTAAGTCATATGTGTTTTGTGACCATCTACAAAAAGAATAACTGGGAATACAACTTTTTCTTTTACTAAATGCGGATGGAACTACTTTTCCAATCTTTGGACAAAGTAGGAAATTCGTTTCATCTCCATTATAAATCCGTTTTGGATCATTGAGAACATCACAAAGCTCATTTGCATCGATGTAATTTTTAATTTTAGTAAACCAAATGCGGATGAATCAATTAAATCCTTTACTGAATGGTAGTTCTAGGCACTTTGAAGACTCTAGCCGCCTCTTTCTTGGTCATTCCATTCTTAACAGCATTTACAGCTTTCATCAAGTCATCTTCCGAGTACTTTTTTTCATACTTTCCTTTATTTGGGTTAGGCACCTCTGATCTGTTAACTAACAATTAATAAAAACAAGGATAATAATACCTACTTCTGCTAGCACAGGAAACACAACCGCTTGCCGTTATAAAGCGTAACGAACGGCAAAGAAAAGGAAATGACCCTTTTTAATTAAATTTATTTATTTTTACTTCTCGCCAGTTTTAGTTACAAATTTCCTGTAACAATTAACAATTATTAATTTAGGCAAGCAATATTAAATTTATATCTACTTTTAGTTATTTTCAAATTTCAGTTTAATACTGTTTTATTTTAACGTTGTGGTTAGTTCAGTTCTTGCGGCTTTCTTTGACAGGAGAGCGCTTGACATTTTGTTTGGTTGTCTTATTGACCAGCGATTTCTATGGCTGTTGTGGTCCAGAATAAGAACGATGTCTCCAATCTTAATTTGTTTAGCAGGTGCAAACCATTTAGAACGCCGAGTAATCGTTGGAAGATATTCACTACCCAGCGTTTCTAAAAGCTGTCAGCATGCTTTTGACCATTTTTTCTAATTACTGTTGAATCACTGTTAAACAAAGCCAATGGTTTCATACCACTTGACGAGAAAAGCAAGAAATGATTTGGCGTTAAGGCATCACCAGTTTGCTCACTTAGAGCTAAATGTGTTAAAGGCCGTGAATTTACTATATTCTCCACTTCAGCTCACATGTTCCGTAGCATTTCATCCGAAGGGTTGCGACATGTCATAATCTGACTCAACGTTGTCTTGAGGGATCGGACGAGTCTATCCCAACTTCCTCCCATATGTGGGGATCCTGTTGGAATAAATATCCGTTTAGTTGAAGTCGTGGTGAAAGTTTGCATTATGACATCGTTATCAACGCTTTACCATCAACAACCCAACGCTTTTCGGTTCTTCGCAGATTCGATATGGTTAAGGGCCCAAAACAGTCAAAACCTACAAATGAAAAGGGTCGGCTTAAGGAAGCTAATCGGACTTCCGGTAATTGAGTTATTATTGGTGGTCAAGGCAGCGCTTTAGCATTTTTGCAGTGTTGGCAGGATCGTCGGATAGAATTCAGGGCAGCCCTCACCCTCAATCTCTATCGAAGCTCATTTAAAGTTGTTTGTGATTTTAATGTTTGTATCGTCTATGGTAATTCATTTTTAATAAGTGGGTTGTTTCATGATTCCCGGGAAGAATGATTGGGCGCTTGAAACTATCGCTCGCATCTTTGGATAGTTCAGCTCTTCCTCTTGCCCGAATCAGCTTATCACTATCAATATAGGGACAAAGTTTATAAATAGTGCTTGTTTTACTTACCGGTCTATTTTGTGATAAGCAACGAATTTTTTATAAGTAGGTACATAGCTGCACTTCTTTGAATAGAGCGTTTTCTGCTGCCTGAAGTTCTATCAGCTGTAGAAGTTCGGTTGCCCTAGACGCGTCGGGATTCTTCGGTCCTGGAGAATTTGAAGTGATCGCCTGTTGTTTTGCTTTGGCCCGTGATTTCCAAATGAACCGAAAAACAAATGCATCGGAGCGAACCAAACGTGCCCAGTTGGAGAAACGTTGTGGTGTTAATACAGCATCTCGGACGTTGATTTGCAGCAGGCCAATCCTTTGAAGACAGATATAAAAATGCGGGGCCCTTGATCAAACGACTCGATACACTAAACATGTCATTGCTCTTTCACTTAGTGGCGTCATCGGCAACGTTTAGCTTGCTTGAGATCCATCTCCATTCGGAATTTCTGTAAGTTCCAGAATCTCGCTTACGCGGAACGCCACGAACTGCTTATATCTTCGATGACCCGAGCGCAGCCAACACAGCACATTTTTTTAATCAGACGATACTATCGTCTTTGAAAACTTGATGAAATGGTTTTCGGCTACAGACTTCCTTAAACCGGCTCCGAGTGTTGCTGCCTGTAGTTAAAATCTGGGAATAGACATACTCTTGAGGGGGGCGAACCGTGTTTTGGCACCCAGCAAGGCAACCTCAGTTGATTTACTGTCCGAAAATCATGCGTAAGCTTTTGCTGCATAGCCGTTCTCGCTAACGTCAACAAAAATGTTGAGCTGAGTTTCAGTTTGACTTCTCAAACTGATAAGGTAACACCTCAGTATGGGCATATGTGGAAACCTCCTTTGCTATGAGTTGAGCGGATATCTTTAGCCAGTTCAATAGCTTCTTCGTTTGTATTGACACTCACTAGTAAGTCGTCGACGTAATGATTATTGAGGATCGTTCGAAACGCTTTTGGATGAACCTTCCTATAGGCTTCCGCATTTATGTTTTTGACATACTGAGCACAAGAAGGAGAGCAGGTTGCACCAAAAGTCATTTCCGTCATAACGTTGATGTCAGGTTCTTGGTTTCCGTCCATGCTCCAAAGAAAACGTTGGTAATGTTGGTCCTATTCCTGTATACTAACCTGATGAAACATCTCCGCTATGTCTCCGCAATGGGCTATTGGTCTTTTCCTCAACTTGTAGAGCACTGAGACCAGCGAAGTTAGTTGATCGGGACCCTTAAGCAGAACCGAGTTTAAAGATATGCCATGCACCTTAGCGGCGGCATCCCATACGAATCTTATTTTGTCACGAGCTAAAATCGGAAAGTGTGCACACGCCTGCGTCAAGCGTTTGCTTGTACATGGTCCAATTGAGACGGATAGCTGGTGGCAGTTTCTCCATTAGCTCCTGAAGTACAGATTGGTTGTTCAAATGTGAAACGAGGTCAAATGCTTCCATTGTAGCACATAAATTCTGAACTGCTATGGCGAAGTTGACAATCGTTTCCAATTCGTCTGCTCTTGGTGGTGGTGTGTCGTGGATTTTGCGGAGCAAGGTATGAATTATTAATTCGGGTCTTCCAAACAGCTTTTTAAGTGTAAAAATAATACGCGGCAAACAGTTTGGTTGAATGAGCATACTTCTTACGACTGTCAATGCTTCCCCTTTAAGGGCTCTTTGAAGACGAATCAAGTTTTCCTCATGGGAAAACGCGGGAACGGTCGTACGTTCAAAAATTGATATGAACAAAGGCCAGTCTTCCGGACTCCCACTGAAGTTATGCAATTCCTTCGATATATGCCGGGCAGCAAGATTAGTCCTCGCCAACCTTCGATTCTCATGAGTAGAAGAGGATGAATGCGCAATAGGCGACGATAAGGAATGTTGAGGTGGTAGCACGGTAACAGTCTGCTGGCGAGGATTCGACACATGGTTGAAAGCATGTTCTCTTGATTATAGTTGATCTACCTGTGGGTGGCTTTCTCTTTGCAGCTCATGGTTCACGACGGAAGCTCAAAGCCAAATTCTGTTTACATTGGTGTTATTGTTCGTTAGTTTTAATCCGGGTTCTTGTAAGTCTGCTTTGACTGTGAAGTTATGCGCAATTGTGTTAATAACCCAATTATGTGCCCTTACCTGAGATTGATGTGCGTTTTCGTCTTCAGACTCCGAGTACGTTTCATTTTCCATCATACTGAAGAGATAATATTTTTTATTTAGATAGTCCTAGTCACGCCTTTCTCTACGCTCACTATCTTCCTGTTTTCGTTTCTATGAAAGCTGTCTTTCTTCATACAATTTGTGCAGTTGAACTTGGATCCGTTTGACGCTTTAGAAGACAATGAACTTTGCGCATTGTTGGTGTTCTTCTTTTTTGTTGGCAAGGTTGTTAACTGCTTCGTTGTACTGGGCTCTCTATGCACACATGTCTGACATAACTAATCCTTATGAGTTATAAGGCTATCAACTCCCACACAACCGAAGTCAAACCATCCATCGCAGTCATCGAACTGCACCATACCTTCGCCCGAATCAGGTTGTCTTATTGACAACCGGCTGTAAGTGCTGCAAATAAAGCGCTTAAATCCCTTTTTAACTGAAAAACATATTAAAGCTTTTATCAATGGAAACAAATTGGCTATATTGTATCTGCAAGAAAATCAGGAAGTTTTTGTATAGCAAATCAATCAGACGATCCCAAAACAGTATCGAATTTACCAACACCAATTGTATATCATTCAGATAGAGTTATGATCAGATCTCTGTTCCAAACAATACAAATTGACTCTGAATCACAGCCGATGAAACGTAAGTTAATTAATGACTTACCAACAGATTGATTCTCGATTTTGAGTTATACCTTTCCCTTTAAATCTCAACAGGGCAGTGATATCAATATCGCCAGAAGGCGAAAAAGAAATAATTCGACGAAATATTCATAAAGGATTTCAGTGGGCATTCATTACCATATGTACAGCCCACCGACAAGATGACAATTCCATAATCGGTTTTCAGCCCTCTGTGTGGCGATCCAAAATCATACAACGAAGTTGCTCGAATGTTTGCTTTTTGCTACTCATGGTACACATGTCTGGGTGTCCGCGTCACTATATTCAAAAACATGTATTTTCAAAACATTTATCTAGTGTCCAATGTAAAAGCGAGCTTGATATTCAGGATTTGCTTTTGGAACTCAAGCCTGAACCGGTTCAAGATATTATGTTTGAATCATGCTACTGCCATATCTGTCATGTGACATTCGCCGATCCAGACTCGTAACATAAAAACAGGAATAAATTCCACAAAAACGACAGTACACTCAAAGTACAATTCAAGTGTAAAAAATATGCTCCACATGGCGCACTTTAGCGAAATATACTGTAAAATGCTTGCGTGGGTGCAAATGATAGAACTTATTCCTTTCAATCCAACCGCTTTATTCAATACAATTACAATTAACAATTCAATCGCTTATTTCAACCATTTAACTTTCTTTATCTTTTACTTAAACCACTTAATCACTCTCCTAATTCACACTTCAAATTTAACTGGAAAACTAATTTGCATACCTTGGGGATGCTATTATTTATGCTCCAATGATATATTTTGAGAACAATCTGTGCCAACCAGCGTTCCATACAATTTTCCATTTTGCTAGGAAATTCGATTCTACTCTCCATTCACCAATGGTTGATGCTTCTGCTATCGAAATCTTTTGCCATGAAAGCAAAGATGACGCTGCTTATATTCAAATGGACATCACACTACGAGTACCTCCTCCTCAAACTTATTAGTCCCGTACAATTTCCTCATTCAAAGTTCCGTTGAAATGACACAGTCTATCCAAGTTGACCACCTTCAATTTTCCTCGATCCCCGAGCTGAATACGATAGACAACGTCATTAATGCGATTTATCACCTTGTATGGACCTTCCCAATCATGTTACAATTTTGGTGATTTTCCTCTCTAACGCAGAGGATTAAACAGCCACATCAGATCTCCTTTGTTGAAGCCGGAAGATATCGATTTGATGTCGTACCTAGTCTTCACGGGTTGATCGCTGGCTTCATTTTTTCTCGTGTGTTTTCATGTTTACGAATCCTGCTGCGCAAGACGTCCATGTAGTTTTTCACCTCTTTGGGATTCATAGGTGGGGATCCAAATTTTGTTTCGCTTCACAACCGAACTGTTTGACCAATTAGAAATCGGATAGTGTGTGTTCTATTGACCTGTGACCGCGTTTCGGTAGGTCATTAAGAAAAGGGGTATGTGTCGATCCCAGTCCCGCTGGCATTTGGGGACGACCTTAGAGAGACATTCATCTAAGGTCCGATTGAATCGGTCGACCATTCCATGAGATTGAGGGTGTAGTGGCGTTTATCTTGTCTTCCTTATTCCCAGATGTTAGCAAACTTCTGATTCAAAATTTCGGCCTGGATTGGAGGTTAGCTCCATTGGGACCTCAAATCCGCTCACCCAGTTATTGACTACCTCTTCTGGTACAGTCTTAGAGTCTTCATTTGGGATGGCAACACTTCCGGCGTCTTGCTGAAGTAATTCATAACCACGAGGGTGTACGGTTGCCATTAAGGGTTTCGGGAAACGTCCCAGCAATATTGATGGCTATTCGTTCGAACGGCGCTCCGACATTGCATTGTTGCATTCATCCCTGTGATTATACTTTTGGGCCTTGGTAGCCGCACACTTTATACACTTTTTGCACCAATTCTTGACATCTTGTTTAGAAACGTTCCCTTACCTTTTCCAACGTCTTGTTTATTCCCAAAGGACTGTCTGAGATTTTGTCATGTATTTCATGGAGTACTTCCCGTAATCTGCCAACCCATAGTCAATTTTGGATAAAATAATGCTGCGAGTTATAAAGGAAGTGTATTATGATGTACAAAACTATTTTTTGACGATAAGAATCTTATCATATTAAGTCTAGTAGCTAGTTTTTTCTTAAGAGATAAACAATGATCCTTAAAAGTATTGCAAATTATACATAATTACATAATTATCAAAAGAAATACCTAAAATAGTTAGTGAGTTGACATTTTGGATTATGGATGAAGATAGATAAATGTGAAAGTTGTAACAATTTCATTTTTTACAAATATGTAGGTGCTTGTTTTTATCGGAAGAGAAAATAAATAATAAAACCCCGATTGGGAGCTCCAATGATTAAGATCGGCTAAAATGTTATAGAAGAAGTCACTCGTGCAATTGTTGTCGTTGCATTTTGATAATATATTCATATTCTTATCATATTAAATCTAGTAGCTAGTTTTTTCTTAAGAGATAAACAATGATCCTAAGAAGTACAATAAATTAACATAATTATCAAAAGAAATACCTAAAATAGTTAGTGAGTTGACATTTTGGATTATGGATGAAGATAGATAAATGTGCAAGTTGTAACAATTTCTTTTTTTACAAATATGTAGGTGCTTGTTTTTATCGGAAGAGAAAATAAATAATAAAACCCGGATTGGGAGCTCCAGTGATTAAGATCAGCTAAAATGTTATGGAAGAAGCCACTCGTACAATTGTTGTCGTTGCATATTGATAATATATTCAAATCATCCGCGTATAGGCAATGGTCTTGAATAAAAGTTGTTTGCTTTTACTCTGAATTGCCTATTAGAAAAAAAAGATTTAATGAATGAAAGCATTTTAGGGCCAATCTTCCATTGTGTGAGCTGAATTAAAATAACATGAATGCCGATCCTATCAAATGCCTTTTCAAAATCAAGAGAAAGTACGGAGACATGATTTTTGCATGAAAGCGCAGAGCTAATATACTCATCGATGTGCAAAAGTTGTCAGTGGTACTGCGTCCATGTTTAAATGCGACTTGGTTTAGATTTAGATAATTATTTTTTCAATAAACCATAAAAGCCGTTTAGAAATAATTTTCTCTTAAAGTTTGCTAGTACAAGGAAGCATGGAGATTGGTCTGTATCCTCTAGGATCATAAAATTTTGCAGAAGGCTTAAGGATTGGTATTTTACTGGTCACTTTCCACGTCTGCTGTATAGTGCCTTTATACTCTTTTTGAGTAGATATGGTGCATATTTTAATATTGGGTATGAGATGTGATCAAACCCTGGGGTTTTACCTTTCAGAGTGGCTAAGCAGCTTTCCATTTCGATCGAGATAATCTACTTTTCAGTGCGTTTTGCGGATGAACTGAGGTTGTCTACATGATGGTGGTTATTGAGAGTTCGAACTTTGGAGTTGGAAAAGGTTGATGGAAAGTTGGAGTCGTTAGAATACATGGACCAGGTTTAACCAAAGTATTCTTAAATATCTGATGGGTTATAGAGTGGTCCCGATTCGGTTATTAGGTTGTTTATTGTGATTTGGGTATAATTGCCTGATAGTGTTTTGATATCTGCCCATATCTTTTTGCTTGAAAAGTTGGGGTTAATGTTTGACGTAACTTTTTGAAAGCTTTTTTTATTGCTATTTTAAAGTTCCTGCGGAACAAGGTATTTGCCTTACGGTAATTAACTAGGTTGGTATTGCTGGGATGTATTTTAAAGATTTTCCAAAGATTTTGTTTGTTGTTGCGCAGAAATGATAATTCAAAAGACCACCATGGGGTTATTTTCTTGTTGGGGATAATTTTAGATTGAGGAATCGGTACGCATTTAAGGTTTTGGTGATTGTTAAAAGAAAGGTGAGGTAGCTGAAAAGTCAACATGTGTCCATGTCTTATGTGTCGAGAAATGTATTGGACTTCCGTCATTTAAAACGCCAAGGTTGGCACTTAAAGGAAAGTTTTCAAATTCCGTACCTCTAGAGTTTTTTTTTTTTACAGAGAAACCCAATAGGGTACTCTACCAATTGAAATCGCCAGTTAACAGAATTGGTGTATTGATATAATTAGGGATGTTTGACAAATTGTTATTTTCTGGAAATGGTGGGTTTATTTGCTAGTGTAAGCTTGATGTGCTGTATTGTAGAGAGGTTGATTTGGGAGAGTGTAAAATCTCAAACAGATTTTGTTTGAAAAAGGGTAAATGAATCACAACTATACTTTACTTTTAATTTATTTAATAATAAACAAACGTTCGCCTTTGAATCTTTACAATCGAATGAATCTATGCAATCCCCTTTTGGGTTTATATTAAGGACAGTATTAGGAGTGTGGTGAATATATTTTCCACTCAAATGTGAAAAATATGGCTGTTCACATAAATTAACGAAAAGAGGCGGGAGATTTAAAAAGACTATCTGCGCCAACATTTCGGCCCTATGTCTACGGTCTATGTCTTCCAGTAGCAGTCTTGAAATCGACTACCCGAACATTGTTGTCGTCACCTTTGATGATCTGCTCAACTCTGACGGGGGTAAGTTTTCGTCTTGAAGAACCACCAGACTTCCTTCTTTGACATTAGGCTGCCTTGAAACCCACTTCGACCTCTGTTGAATATTGCGAATGTACTCCGTTGACCATCGTTTCCCAGAGTATTGCTTCAACGCGATGACTCTCTGCCATCTATGGAGATAAGAAATTTTTTTGAAATTTAAATTTGGTTCAGGGAACGAGTTAAGTGCAGCTCCAGTTAGGAAATGCCCTGCGGTGAGAGCACTGAAATCTCCTGGATCCGGAGTAACAGCAGTAATGGGTCTTGAGTTTAAGATTACTTCTATTTCCGCTAATGCCGTTCCTAGTTCTTCAAACGTTAGAAGAGCTCTTCCAAGTAAGTAGGGTTTTTGCCGACTTGACTGCAGCCTCCCATATGCCTTCAAAATGAGGTGCACGAGGTGGAATAAATTGGAACTTTATGCCCTTATCTGCAACGAGTTCTAATAATTTAGATTTAGATGTGTTTTTCTAAAATATATTTCAAAACTCCTTAAGTTTTGTTTTTGCGCCTACAAAGATCGTCGCGTTATCGCAGTGGATTTTAGACGGACAACCCCTACGCCCTATGAGTATTTTCAGAGCGGCAATAAAAGCATTTGAACTTAAATCTGAAACAACCTCCAAATGGACAGCCTTTGTGGCAAAACAAACAAATACGGCTTCATATGTTTTATATGGTCGTCTTCCACGAACCTTTCATGATATAAGTATAGGACCACAAAAGTCAACGCCACAAATCTGAAATGGTCTATTAGATATCAACCGATCTTTAGGCAGATTTCCCATTATTTGGTGCAGCAATTATGGCCTTTATCTTTGACAATATCGACAGGATCTAACGACACCCCTAACTAGTCTCCTTCCGTTTATAATCCAGAACCGATTCCTGACGAAATTTAATAATGCCTGTAGTCCAGTATGAAAATTCTCTATATGCAGACGCCTCGCATATGCCTTAACAAAACAAATATTGCCGGGCAATTAAATGGGTAATTTGGCATTGTATCCTATCTCGATCGTGCACAACATCTAAAAACGGCGATAATTTCGACATAGGACTGGATTTCAACTGCAAAGGTGTCATGCTGAATACACCAGATGATTTTTGTCAGCGCCTTATCCAACTCCTTGGCTGTAAGTGGTTTATTCCCTAACCTCGTTTCTCCTTCCCCAATCCTAAGAAAGCGAAATATAATATATAAGCTATCACCCGAAGAGTTTTGCTAAAACCTTTATATTTGTATAGCCGTTCAATGAACACCCTATCCACGATGGTGCAAGCAAACACATGCCTTTTTTTCTTTGCTTCAAGCAGCGTGTTGTCTAGGGCCTAGCTCTAAAATTTAGGGTTTTCGGGTTTGCTGAGAACCTCTGGATCGGTGAACCAAATTGAATACCATAAGTCTTCGACTAGACTTCCCCTCGAAATTAGATCTGCGGTATTACTCTCCGATCTTACATGTCTCCAATGTATGTCACTGACCTTGCTAGCAACGAACGTTTCCCACGAGCTGGGCGATGAAGCAAGCCAATGTAAAACAATCTCAGAGTCAACCCAACTTAAAGTAAACTTCTTTAAGTTCTTACTTCAGCGATTCCTGAAACTTTTTCCATAGTTTTGATAGTAACTGCGCGCCACACAGCTCCAAGCGGGGTAAGGACTTTGTTTTGAGTAGCGATAATCTCGATTTCGCAGTTATTAGCCGTACAGATACTTGATCGAACTCGTCAACGCACCTACCATATAAACAACATCCATAATCCTTAATCGAAGCATCTGAGAATCCATGTATTTGAAGACTTTTTATTTCGGATCGGAAAACACAACGAGGAATGCTGATGTAGCTCAGGTTCTGGAGATCTAAGAAGTTCTCTTTCCAGTAGCATTCCAGGTCGGTTGGTAAAGGATCATCCCAGTTTAATTGTTCTCCCTAAAATTCCTTGAGAAACATTTTTTCCTGCACAACAATTGGACCAATTAAGCCCAGAGGATCGAATAACTTACTACAGAGGAAAATACAGTGCGTTTGGAAAAAGAGTTTGGTGAAAATGAATCTTTGTAGAAGTACTGGAATACATCTTCTTTAGGATTCCTCTCTCCATTTTTCAATTCAACATTGCTATTTTCTGTGGATGAATCAAGATCGACGTTTGAGTGTCACTTGTGGAGTACAAAATGAACTGTTCTAAGTAAACTAGTTACTTCGTCCTTAATCCTTCTCAGCTCCTCAACTGACGCAGCGCCAGTAGCCAAGTTGTCGACGTAAAAGTCTCTCATGATTATCTGACTTGCCGAAACATACCGGTTTTCATTGCGTAAGCCGATTTCTTGAAGACATCGAGTTGATTGGAATTGTGCAGAAGCAGTTCCGTATGTTACTGTATTAAGGCAATACGTCCGCAGTTTTTCTCTAGGATTTTCCTTGCAAAGAACAAGTTGAAACCTTCGATCATGTGGATCGACTTCTATCTGTCGAAACATTTTTCGAACATAGAGCATAGAGATGTGTTCGCAGTCGCAATATAATGGCATACATATTGTCTTGTATAGTTGGCCCTACCATCAATAAATTGTTAAGAGAATTATGGGAAGATGTTTGACACGATGCATCAAACACAACTCTCAAATTTGTTGACGAACTCTCAGGACGACGAACGTACTGATAAGGCATATAGTAATGCGATTTATTCAGGTCGACGTGTTCCATCACCGAGTTAAGTCCTAACTCCAAGTATTCATTGATAAAGTTGGAGTATTCTTCTTTGAGCTTTGGGTTTTAACCAGCCTTCTCTTCATTGAAAAAAATCTTTTCTTTGCTATTTCCGAAGAATTTCCTAGCAAATTGAATGGCAATCTTACCGAAACTTGCCATTCGGTAGTATTATCAAGTTCTGTGTGAAATGTTTTTCACACCTGACCTGTTCTGAGGTACGAAGTGGTTTGTTAGAATCTCTTCTATATCCCAGAACCTTTTTACCAGTCTATTTAAACACGAATTGTTCACTGGTCTTTCTATCAAATTGCAGCATTTAAGCCCAATTGGTATTTTGCAAGTGCCTGAGACTATCCATCCGAAGACAGTATTCTGAAGGATTGGCAAATTTGAACCTAATTTAGTCTTTAACTTAACCATTAGCTCAAAAAACAAATCTGCTCCCAACAACATGTCGATGGGTTGCGGTTGGAAAAACAGGGGATCAGCTAAATCTAAATCCTTTGGGATCTGCCTATTCTTAATGCGCAATTCTCGCTGTAGTTGGGACTCTGTAATTGAACTCGCTATCCAAAACTCAACCTGTCGCCCAAATCCACCAAATCTTGATCCACCACAAGTAGCCGTTTGGCAATTGATTTGTGTACTAATTATTTCAACCCCATTCAGATTGATCGGCTTACGAACCGTCTTCAGTTGGAGATTATTAGCAAGTGCCTGGGTCATTAAGTTGATTTGCGATCCTGAGTCAAGTAATGCCCTTGCTGGAACAAATTCCCCGCCAGATACATAACTTTCACTACTACTATTGCTAAGATAACCTTAGAATCTCCATCTTCATCTCCAGAGTTTAACAGAGACGTCCTTGAATTGTCCGCACTTGTGCGCGAAGTTGATGCTTCATCCTGAGAACTATTGTTGGCATACCTATGCAAAAGCAAGTCATGTGGATCTGAACACACATCGCATCTTTTTGAGGAACACTTGCTTACTCCATGACCCTTATTAAGACACTTTATGCACAAGGCCAAACGCTTTGCCTGCTTGAAACGACCGTATACGTGAAGGCTTTTAAATTTATTACAGTCCACGATAAGATGTTTAGGAGATTGGCAAAAGTGGCATGACTCTTTTGTTGTTATTAGGTTTTCGTTGCAATGGTTTCGGGTGTTGTTTATACTTCCCCAATACTGTAAACGGGATTTTCGACTCTCGACTTTCTAAGGACTGACAACGCTTAATTAGCTGTTCAGAGCATGTCGCCCAATCCGGCAACTTCCCGTAATCTAGCGACTCATGCCGGCGAAGCACCTTTCACCTTTTTGAAAGTTCAAACAACATGGAAACATACTCCATGAAAATCAAGCACTTATTGTCGTATCTGTCTTCGAGCCCATTGAGTGCTTTCGGGAAGTTGTCTTCCGTAACCTGAAACGCCTTGATAGTACCTAGTTCCTGTTCGCTCAAACATGAAACCAAATGATTGAACTCTATATTAGTCAATGAGGCACCAACGTTTTGAAGGAGCCAATAAAATTCTTGAAGTCTGAATATTTTCCAGAACACCTTGACAGCTTCAATGGTGGTAATCGAGAAGTTGACGAAGAGGGAATCCTAAACGATGCTTCTGGGACGCTAACTCTCCTTCTCGAACCCATCAGCGACAATATTTTTGACTTTGTTGTAATACACAACTCCTGAATTTCACCACGCGCATTATTTAACTAATTAACTCCAAATTCCCCATTTTATTGCCAAGTAATTATTGTTTTGCCAAGGCATATGCGAGGCATCTGCATATAAAGAATTTTCATTATCATCATTGGACCACAGGCATTATTAAATTTCGTCAGGGTTCGGTTCTGGATTATAAACAGATGGAGACTAGTTACGGATGTCGTTAGATTCTATATACATTGCCAAGAGGCTTAACTTAAGTTTCTCAACTTAAGTGGCTTAAGTGTTTCTAGAGACTTTTCTATTTTTGACATGTTCTAATATAATATAGGAATACGCTTAACAGATATCAAATATGTCCTGCAACTGTTAAGCCTGTAAACGGAGCGAAATATGTATATGTATGTAAGTAGGTGAGTGCAATGTAAATTATGCTGACGAAACAATATTCTGCACTCAAAGCTTTCACCTACCAACGATGCGAATTTGTAATTAAGAATATGTTACTCTTGGTCAAGAGTTTTGAAGGGAATTGGTTCCCACGATGAAATACTCGGCTGAGTATGAAGCAACGACGTATGCTTTTCAGCGGGGAATTGTAGTGAAAGCTTTTACCAACGACGAGAGAATGATCGATGACGTAAATTTCAAAGTGGAATGATTGCAAATTAACTGCTATTGTGCGAATTTTAAATATGTATTAATGTGGTGAGTTCCGATTTCTATAAGCAAGTTAAGTTAAAAATGTGAATCAAAAAATTGCGGCGAATTGCGACAACGAAATTTGTAATCTGATCTTTAGCGATGAATTTGTTAAATGACTTTTTAACAAATTTGGAAAGATTTCGTTTCTCCGTTTAGACAATGCGGGTTCGGCTAATACATATGATACATACATATATTATGTATTTTAGTGAGAAACAAATGTTTATTCCTGGAGAGTTGTTGCACACTTGTGTTAAGGAATGTGTGAAATTGGCTCTTGAACAGGTGTATGCGAAAAGGTTTGTGGAAAGTATAACTGGGCGAATAACGATGACGAATGGTACATTAGATTGTTTTATTAACGATATAATATACCTACTGCATACTAAGATTAATACATATATGTAAATTTCTAAAATATATACTAAGAAACGATACAGACTCACCAATATCTTGTTCTGTGTTCTCCAATTAGAAAAGACTCCGTCGAAACCGATCGCGATAACGAAACCGAGCACTTTCCACTCAAAGTTTATAGTTTTTATAGTTTCTTTTCCTGAGTAGTTTTTTATCACTGCTTTATGGCCTTATTTTTCACTGGGACACAATTAGTCCTGTCACGGTCGCCATGTAAAATCACAAATAGATTTTGTTCGAGAAACGGTCGGATAAATGAAACACCACTATACTTTACTTTTAATGTATTTAATAATTAACAAACGTTTGCCTTTGAATCTTTACAATTGAATGAATCTATGTAATCCCCTCTTGGGTTTTTATTAAGGATAGTATTTTCAGTGTGGTGAATATATTTTCCACTCAAATGTAAAAAATATGGCTGTTCACATAAATTAACAAAAAGAGCCGGGAGATTTAAATAGACTATCTGCGCCAACAGAGAGGTTTTCGAAGGACAAGTTGAATTTAAAGGTTCGTTGGATAACCTATCCATTGAGGAGTCTTTATTGTTGTTGGTTGATGTGGGTTTTTTTTGTATTACTTGACTATTCACTTTGGATTTGAGCTGTAGGAAGTGTTGAGTGAGATTTTTATAACACATGGGCTGAAAAGTCAGTGCCGTTTTATAGTAAGACACAAAATATTTGCAAAATTAAACTTTATTTATCAATATAGTTGCCTTCGAGGGCGATACACTGATTGAAACAATTTTTCAATCTTTCGATACCAGATGGGCCTCTGTTTCGGCGATTACTTCTTCATCGGTCTTTCTTTCCGGCGAGCATTCTTTTGAGGTCTGCGTACAGGAAATAGTCGCTGGGGGTCAAATCTGGAGAATACGGTAGGGAAGCAATTCGTAGCCGAATTCATTCCATTTTGCCATCGTTTTCATTGACTTGTGACACGGTGCATTGTCTTGATGAAACAGCACTTTCTTTTTCTTCAAATGCGGCCGTTTTTCTGCGATTTCGTCTTTTCAGCTATCTCGATCAACTTCACTTTACGATCATTCGTAATAATTTTGTGGACTTTTTTGATGTTTTCATCTGAAACAGCTTCTTTTGGACGTCCACTGCATGCATCATCTTCGGTGCTTGTATGACCACTTTTAAATTTTTCAATCCATTTGCGAATGGTTCGCCCGGCTGGTGCAGAGTCCGGGTAACACTTATCAAGCCATTTCTTTGCATCGGCTGCATTTTTTCCCATCAAAAAGCAATGATAAATCAACACACGAAATTTCTTTGAATTCATTTTTTTCACAATAACAAAAGTTGCTTCACTCACAAGCCTATATCTCGAGAACTAATCGTCCGACATCTTTCAAATTTATACACGTATCTTTTGAAGGTTGGTACTAACTGAAAATGGTATGGAATAAGTTCAGGTGGTGCCCTCTCTTAGAAACGGACTTTCTAGCCCATGTATTATATGTTCGTAACTGGATTACTGATTGTTGAGCTCGTTTTGGCTTGAAGAGAAATTTTTGCAATATTTGCGTATGTTAACGTAGGGGGGAGTTCAAGAGTAAATTCCTTATATGCTTGTTTGGCATCGAGCATCGTGCATTTTCTTATTGTCTGAGTTTTTGATATCTTTTTGGCTTTTAGGAAACTTTTACATATTTTTGAAGATGTGGGGTGTTGCTAAGAGCAGTTTGCACAGTATGTGCGCGTGCATGTATGGGGTTCACGCACGGTGAAGGGTTTTTGCATCTCTTTGCCATGTGACCCAAGAGTTAGCAGTTTTGACACCGCATGGGGTTGGGAAAATATTCAACGACCTTGCAATTATACAAACCAATATTAACAGTGCTAGGTGGACGGAAACGATCAGAGGTAAATAGAATGAGGCCTGTAGGAGTTGGGACTCCTTCCTTTTTTCGTGAACATGTTAAGCTTAGCTACACCTTGTGCGCTCATTTTTTTGACAATTTCATTCTCGAGTACATTTGAAAGTTAAGGGGCATAAACTGCAACTTTACACGCATTCAGGTTTGTGTGAGTAAATTTTCATCACTCAACTGTGTAATGTATTCATAGCCAGTGCTAATTTCATCTATAGATTTTTTTTATTAAGAATACACTGAACGCGGAGAGAGGTTTAACACTGTTGGTAGGGGCAATCACAATAAATTTAGGGTTGGGATTTGACGAGAAAGTCGGAATGGAAGGATTAAGCTCTGTGTTCGAATAATTTCTAGATCACTAAACCGGTTACCCGAAAGCACATGTGGCCTTGGGGGCATTGTTTTTTTACTTCTTTCTCTATCTGGTTTGTAATATGCACTACTACTAACGGAATCGAAAAAAGAAAAAGGGAAAATTTGCTAACAGAAATAGTGGGAAAAGTACCGACGAAAATAAGCGAGAGGCGCACTAAGAAGCGATTCGATGCTGCCGGTTCGGAGGTTAGTCGGTGACTGAGAGAAAAAATGTTTGGACTCAGTAGTTACTTCACTCCATGGGTGGCATCCAACATTTAATGGGGAGACTAAATTATTAGTGGAAGTTGGCTTGTGGTTGATAGTCAACTATTTATTTTACTTGATTTTTGTTAACTGAAAAAAAGTAATGTCTTTCGGTCGAGACTAGGATTCGAACAACCAACCTCCCGATTTGGAAGCCAGTTCACTACCACTTGAGTCACGGCCACCCAGGACCACCTTCCACGTTTATCCAAATAGTTGCATTCGACAAAGGCTCTAGAATCTGATTTCGGCAGATGACGACTTTTAAGACTTTAACACATGTTTCCGTGTTTCAGGGTTTGTAACCCAAAATTCACTACTAGTTCATGTTCTCTCGTGAAATCTGTACCAATGATGCACTCGTCACATATGTCAGCCATCTGAAACACGTGAGGGAATGTTTTTCCGGCCAACTGAATTTGTATGCGAATTTAACCATATACCTTAGCCGTTTCTTCCGTAGCTGTTCTCAAGTTATAGTTGCTGGTGCTATGCAACCAAGATTTCTGCACCATAGATGAAGCTGCTCACATTCAAGTTAATGTCACAATATTGAAGCTGCTTGTGGCAAAGAGCCGTAATACGTATGCAAGATCTGCGAAAAGAAATACTAAACAAAAAGCACTGAACTTACACAGAGCCATGCTAACGAATGTGTTGACATATCGGTGGAAGTAGGGTGATAATTGCATGCGGAATAAAGGACAAAGAACAGCCCACACGAGATTACATACTGGCGAATGACCGTTTCGCCAGGGTCTCGTAAAAAATAATAAAATTGTCTCATTGTCATAGAAGACCTTATTTTAGATAGAACAAAAGGCTTCCACTTGGTTTATTCTTTCTCGTTCTTTTTTCATTTTACATTTGCTACATAGGCAAAAAGATTGCTGAAATATGGGATTCTTGAATAAGTTCTGTGTTTTTTTTAGAGTTAAAGTTAAAAACACATTTTTGGTAAGAAAGCTTATATTTAATTCATCAGATATTGTCCGCCATGGTCTTTTACTTTTTTTCCAACGTTCGGGAAGAGCAATAATGTTTCTTTTTTCAGCAGAGTTATGGGTAAAGTTTTCCAGGTAGGTTCTTATTTCGTCTTTAGAATTCAATTCCCTCCGTCCAAATTCTTTTGGAGAGAGCGGAAAATATGGTAGGCGCAAAGTCTGGAGAGTTCGGTGGGTGCTGCATAGCTTGCCAGCCAAATGAATTAAGCTCTTATTTCGTCACTAAATCTGTGTGACATTGTCATGTTAAAAAAAACGCTATTCCTGTTTGCAAACTCTGGCCGTTTTTCTTCCACTGCCTGCTTCAAAGTATCGAGCTGAGGGCAATATATAACGGCATTTATTGTCTGATTGCATGAAAGCAACTCGAAGTAAAATACACCTCGCCAGTCCCATAAAATGCTCAACATTACCTTTTTGGGATGTAAACCTTGTTTACCAACCGTTTCAAATGTTTTACCAGTAGTATAGCATGATCTCTTACGCCGAATGTTGTTGTAAACCACTCATTTTTCGTCTCTCCTAACCACTATTTCAGAAAAACCATAAGTGAGTTCCATTTCAACAAAAACATACAGACGATTATCTGATCTATAATGTTTCTCTCACTGAGTTTGTGAAGAACCCTTCTCCCCCTTTTTGGATATTTCAATCCTTTTCAGTCTCTACGAAACTATTGTATGGGCGACCTTCCGTGTCCGTATCCGTCCGTGTCGTCAAACGACTGTCAATGATAACTGTAGCCAAAATTTGATTGTTGTCTGTGAGGTGGATGCCAACAGCATCAGCAGGGTCTGAATTTTCTGAACGAAAGCATGAAAACTAACGCTGATAGGTGTCAGTGCTTATTGCCGAATCTCTAAACACACAAATCCCCCGTTACGCCTCTGCCTCTTTGACACTTTAGTAGTGACATCTCTTAGTATCCTGATCTTGTGGCTTTAAGTGGTGAGAGGAAAACGATCATCGGTACAATTTATTATTTATTTTTTTTTACGTAAAGATGTTCGAAATTATTGTACAATATCGGACGAAAATTTTTTCACTCACATATAATTCGCAATATCTTTTTCGGAACGGTATCACTCAGACACAAAACCGGTCCATGAGTTCCGACCGGTGAACATTCAATGCGGATTGGTACTGATTTCCCATGCGTTCCTCCATCTTGGTACTTACCTCGCCCAACACTGCTTGGTTTCGGTGATTTAATGGGAACCGATGCTTTCAGTGCGGAGAGGCCGTTGACATCGATACAATAATTTCGTCCCAATCAAATTTCGCACATGTTCCATTCAGATCTCAAGAGTACCTTACTGTAATATGCGCCGGTGGGCACTCTTGTGGGAGCATCATGGTGGCTGTGGCTTAAGCACAAAATCGCGGGAAGGGTCTTTGATCCAATGTTGAGTTTCAAGATACTGGGTGCTGTAAGCAAGAGGTTTTTCTCCCATACCAAGGGTGAAACTTTTTGCCTCCAACACGAGTTCTACTTTGGTATCAGTGAATTGACGGTGAGCGATGGTAAGGTGTATCCTTGCTCCCATGGATGTATGGGCATCCCGTTATCTTAAGTTTTTCCAACAGGCGACAACGTTGAACACTACGTGGCTACTTCAATTAAAGAGCCTGAAGGCTAAGTTGCGAGATGAATCGGGCAGTTGCAGGTCTATAACTTTGTAATGCAACATCGCAAATTAAAACTCCACTCAAATGCTGATGCTCTCTCGTCCAACTTGCGGAGTTAAGTGTGAACACTGCAACTATAAAGAAGCGAAAGAACAGGCCACTATCCAAATGATCAGGACCGAGGCAATAGGGAGTTGGAGTACAGATGATATCCGTTCCTCCATCAGGCAGATAATAACTTCGAACCTGTACCATTAGAACTGGGATCGTCACAGACCCCTTTTCTTAATGGCTTAACGAAACGTGGGCCATAGTTCAACAGGACACATACTATCCGATATCTTGTTTGGCCAAACAGTTCCGTTGCCAAGTGAAATAAAATTCGGATCCCATCTACGGGTCCCAAGGAGGTGAACGACTACGTTGATTTTTTTTATAGTCCCAAGCGAGTTAATAACGTAGGTTCTTCTACCTGCTAATCTCTTCGTTATCTCTCACTACAAAAGTAAACAACGACACGATGTTCGTTATCTCGCACGTAAACAACGACAACATGTTTCAACAACCAAAATTAGTAACTTGTAATTCGAAAACACTTAAACAACGAGTACATGCTTCATTATCTTGCAATAGGGAAAACATACCACAAAGGGGATATAAATACCCTTTTACTGGCTTTTCACCAAGGCTCGGGCGGGTGGTGTAGTAGTTTGAAACTCATGTGTAATAGGTTTCGATATTTTTCCCAGAGGTGGTTGTCAAACTGGAGCCAGTGCATCCTCAACCAGTGGGTCTTTGTACATGCTGGTTGTTAGTTCGTTACATTTAGCCCAGCCAGCAACCACTCCAACATTAGTGTTATGCCTTCATGTCATAACATACAAATTCTATGAAAAGACTTTTTCAGAAAATTGCCTCGCATGGGATTCGAACCCGCGACCCTCTGTTTAAGGAGTCTATGGATATACCACTACACCACCACCACCACTTGCGAATTAGGATTCGTTAATTGCATGAAAACACCCGAGAATGGGTATGAGAATCGAATTTTTTAGCAATATGGAAAATTGTGTGGAATGCTGGATGGCGCAGATTGTTCTCGAAATATGTCGTCGGCTACGCCAAGGTATATAAGTGATTTCATCAGTTTAAGTAATTATGTGGTTTAGTAGAAAATAAAAAAAGTAAAAGGTTTAAGATTAGCGATTGGTACCGAAACAAATATTTTTCACATTACTTTTACTTGATTCGACACAAATACTGGGGAAAATAAACTTGTAAAACAAAATATCGCATACTTGGTTTTTCTGCATTTTTTAACTTGTTAGTTGTCAAGTTAGTTGTAGTAAGCTACAACTACACTGGTGACCCCGACGCCAATAACGCAACAATTATTATCAACTACTTCCACAGAAGGTCAACGTCAAGAAACAACTAGCCACGATCAAGAGTACCAACAGCTCAGCGAAGAAATTTTAACTTACAAATTCATGGTACACGGAGCGTAAAAATTCCTTCATTTTGGCGAGAAAATCGATTTCTCTGATTCGTTCAAGTGAAGGCCGCATCTAAAATTTCTCACATTACCGCAGATTCTACCAAATATTGTATGTATGTAAAAAACGACTTGGTACTGTTAGTTTTTAGTTTTCGTTAATTTTTCCTAAATAAATCTAAGCTACTACAATTTTGGTTGTCCAGACCCCGGCGAGACAAGGTAACGAATTGCCTTCTTTCTTCATTTTAGCTCAGCTCATCACCTACGGTCCATTCTCACGACAGCGACCAGATACTTAACCCGTTGAGTAGGGTTTACCAGGCCCATGCCTTGGTAATCCATGACCATACCGTTCCAGCCACAAATATGTCAACGACCAGTAACGGGAACTTCCTCCAATTGGCCATCTTCGCTTGATTGCTTTTCATTACTCCATGTTCCACTATTTATATTCGACTGTACACTGGGTCAACTAGCTTCATGTTCAGCGGATCGTTACTAGGTCAAGTGGATTCGTGTTTGGCAGGTCGTTATTCATTGATTGATGGCCCATTTGTGTTATCTAGCTGGCGAAATATTCTTTGTCATCGTATTGTTCTAATGGAATTGCTTGGATCCAAAAGATCGTATTATTCTATTGGATTCGTTGTTCGTGTTCTCCGCACACTTTTCCTGAAACAGTTGCCGAAGCACGTCCGACTTTAATGGCGTTAAAAAACATAAATATTACATCGAGACCCAAAGCTGCATCAAAGTCGGATCTAGAAGCCCAAGTGATCGCCTTATTAAAAGAGTTAGAGCACTTACGCAGTCATACTTAAAACAAGCATTCCGGAAATTTAAGTCCGTCACGTTGGCAGCAGAAAAAAACGAATTTGAAGTTATGATGCGACAAGGGCTTTGTGAATCATAAAAAAGTGATTGGGCAGGTCCGCTACATCTCGTGAAGCAAAAAAATGTCGAATGGCGAGTCTCTGCGGTGACTATCAACATAAAGTAACAGTACCGGATCGTGATCCGCTGCCTCATTTGTGTGATTTTGCATTAAATCTCTGCGTGCGTAAGGCGTTTACTACTCTCGACTTGAAGCGAGCCTACTACTGAATTTCCGTCGCACCAGAAGACCAACACAAAACATCAGTTGTACACTTTTTAGACGTTTTCCGTTTAAGGTGATGACGTTTGGTCTACGTCGCCCAGTGTCTCCAAAAATTAATGGACTCAATACTTCGCGACCTCATGTTCTGCTTTGTCTACCAAGATGATCTCCTCATAGCTTCAGACTCGATTGCAGAACATGAACAGCACCTTCGTCTCATCCCCAAAAGACTTCAACAAAAATACCTTTTAATTAATGTGCACAAATGTGTTTTTGGACAGCCCGAAATCAATTACCTTCGGAACTGTATCGGCGAATCCGGAATAAAACCACCCAAAGCCAAAAACAATTGCAGAGCTACGTCGATTCTTGGGTGCATGGAATTTCTACAGACTTAATATGACAGGAGCAGCATAAGCACCTGCTTCACTTATCGACCTCGCACCAAATATCACTATAGACTATAGACACAGAACAAGTTTTCGAGGAATGCAAGCATCTTCTAACCAATGCCGTTCCGCTTGCATACCGGCACAAGAGTCGAGATTCTCACTGCGGTGCAACTCTTTAGATAGATCCATAGGTGCTGCTTTGAACCGATTCGTCAATAAGAAACGACAACCTCTGGGATTCTGTACGAGCAAATTTAATAGCACCCAAGCGAATTATACCGTGTACGACCGCGAACTTCTGTCAATATTCCAAGGCGTTAATTTTTTTTAAACATCTCCTTGTTGGCCGCAACTTCATAAGCTAATTTACCACAGACATTGTATAGGGTGATTCATCGTGAGATTTGATTTTCAATAGGCTTTATTTGACAGATCATTTTGGTGGGGGCGAAAGCCCCCATATATTCGGCTTAATACAAGCTATAACTTAAAATTAAACTTTAAACTAAAACTTAAAATTAAGGTTGGTTATTGTGGTGAAAGAGAACCGATTAGAGATAGGAAGTGGTGCGGTGGAAGTCAAAGACGCTAGGGTTTGAATTAATTTTTCGTAGCATGCGGGAGATTGGTTCGTTCACGCCATAGGTGGTGTGGTGGGCTGGGAAATAGAAGAGACGAGGGGTACGTAGATTTCGAGGGTTAGTGTTGAGGAAAATAGAATTGTGAAGGGACGTGCATTCAACCTGACCTGAAAGAAGTCGATGAATGAAGAGAAAGTCAGCTGCATCTATGCGTTCCTCAAGGGTGTTTAGGTTAATAAGGTTGAGACGGTTTTGATAGGGGGGCAGAGTAAAAGAATCATCCCAGGGCAAACCTCGAAGAGCGAATCGAAGAAAACGGCGCTGGATGCTTTCGATTTTTGAGATATGAACGCGATGATATGGGGACCATACTTGCTGGCGTACTCTAGGAGGGGACGAACAAAGGTAATATAGAGGGACCTGGTCACGTATGGGTTGGTGAATTCTTTGGACAATCGTTTTACAAAACCTAGTGCAGAGTTGGCTTTAAGGATTATCCCATCCATATGCAAACGGAAGTTGAGCTCCCTATCACACAAATGCCGAGGTCGCGAAGAGATTCAACGGAGGAGATAGGTTGGTTGTGGAGAAGGTAGAATCAGGGAGGAGATTTGAGCCGCTTATGTGAAAAGGTGATGGACTGGCATTTGGTGATATTAAGTTCCAAACAATTTTTGAGGCACCAGATCGAAAAACTATCAAGGTCTTGTTGAAGAAGGAAGGAGTCATGGGGAGAGGAAATGGTTTTGAAAAATTTGGTATCGTCGGCGTAAAGGGACGGACGAGTATTTGATGATCCTATCGAGATCATTTGTGGTTAATATAAAGAGAAGGGGGCCGAGATGGCTACCTTGAGGAACTCCAGAGATGGCCAAAAATGGAGCGGAGTGGGCTGACCTAAAACGAACACTGTAAAAACGGTTTTCGAGGTAAGAGGATATCCATTTTAACAGTATGGGTTCAAAGCCGAGGGCAGACAATTTGAAGAGTATTAATCGATGAGAGATTTTATCGAAGACTTTGCTAAAATCGGTTGCAACTACATCGACTTCGTTGCCGTTCTCTAGGGCAGAGATGGCAAAGGATACGAATTCAACGAGATTTGTGGTGGTTGACCTACCCTTTAGGAATCCATGTTGTCTAAGGGAAATAAGTGATTTGCATTGGAAACTTAGAGCTTCATACAAAAGACTTTCGATTAGTTTGGGTAGAGGCGAAGACCTCTTACATTCTGGTAGTAAAATGTATGGATGTTGTGGGGTGGAGATGTATGGCGGGATGGTTTAAGTGCTGACGAGGAAAACACGTTATGGACGAAAAAATTTATCGTGGTCAGCTCGGCTTCGTTGTAGGTGTGAGACTCGTTTAGAGTGAACGTAGTGGCCGAATTCAGCAGGGTCGTCTACTACTTTCTGAGGGGACATGCTAAAAATCTCGTGGTACCTGACATAAAAGTTCTTGAGACTGATAGGGTCGGTAGGGAGGCCTTCCTGCTGGATGGATACCATGACGCTGGTTTTGGTCTTCCCTTCGTAGCAGACCGAGTCCGATTTGTCGTGTAGATAGGCGAGAAAGAGACGAATGTTTTCATATATCTTTCTCTCTCTAAGCCTAAAGAGTGCATAGCGACTTTCTGTAGTTCCATTGGTTTGCTGGGTTAGTTTGACTGTGGGGGGAAAAAGAGGATCAAGAATAGGGGCAGTGGAGGAAGGAGATGGAGATTCGTGATTGGATATGGAGTTGGGCGCCGGATGAGATGTTGGGTTTAGGGTATGGGAGTTAATAAAATTAGGGTACTTAGCTCCAGTTTGTATGTCGCAGTTAGGAAATGAGTTGTTTGCTGGGATCGGTGGCGTAGAAGATTGAGAAGGGATAATATGGGTGGTTGGGGTTAAGTTAAAAGAGACGCGTTAGCGTGGGGGCTTGGGTGGAACATTGGAAATTAGCGGATTAGAGGATTGGTGTGTAAGGGCTTTGTGTCGGATAAGTGAGGAGGGAGGACTAAAATCGGGGAACAAGTTCGTTTTGAAGCTCCAGTTGGGATCGGGATTAGAGCTTCGTTTTTTGTTAGCGTGCTTTTTAGTTGGAAGGGGGTTTGGGAGCGGTCTTTTTTTAAGCTTATCGTTACGTTTATTTTTAAAATTTTGGTTGTAGTCGACACGTGGGTTTTCTCGTTCTTCAGAGCATTTGGTGATACTTATCTTCCCAGGTTTAGTGGCCTTACCAGGGGAAGTGGGGAATAACCATGAATATTTGGTTGGGACGCTGATTTTGCAGCTGCAGGAACTATTGGAGTCAGCGGGGGAAATCATCTCGCACTCGCAAATGGTGATGGCATAATTTTGGTGAAAGAAATTCCGCACCCAACTAAAATCAGCATGTTGAGGAGCCCCTTCAACGTAGAACGCTGTATGGCTTCCCTCTTTCAACTTTTCGAGTCGGATTTTCCATTCGGAGGGGGTCCATGAAGTTCCGAATTGTTTGAGCAGTTTGCGTGGGGCGGGGGCGGGCGGGATAGGCAGCGCGGTTTCGGTTTCCGTTGTTAGGGCGGTGGGAGGAGTATTTAAAAATTATTCCGTGTCTACTAATTCATTATGAATTGAGACATTGTACGGGGAACAAGCTTGGAGTTGAATTTGATCGGGCATTCCATCGATTTTGTGGGAAGCCAATCTCACTTTTTAACCGATTTCGGCAACGGTCAACCGAGTTGCTATGAGTTCCTCGCTGACGTCTATTATTTTTAGGGTTAAGTCATCGAGCGTAGAGTCTGATGGATGCGGGGTGGGATGTATTGTTTTGGAGGAGGATTGAAAAAGCAAGTCGAAATCAGTACGGAGAAGATTGATAGAGTCGTTTACGTGTGTGAGTACGTTGGATTTAAGGAGGTTGGCAAAATTTGTTTTGAATGATTTTCCGCAGAGACCATTGCAGGCTACCCATTCCGCGTTGGGGTCAACAATTGAGCACAAAACACTAGCACAGCACTTTTCCATTGTTTTTTTTTTTTTATTTTTTTTTTATTTGGGCTACGAACATTTACTGACACAATTAATTTTTGTTAGGGTTATTTATTTATTTTTATTTTTTTTATTATTTTTTTTTTTTGGTACAAGACTGGCACAGGTGAAACTAGGTCGACGAACAAAGACGGGAAATATACTGAAATTTACTGATTCGGCAGTTTACGGGGCTTTGAAGGAAAGCGGAAAAGTAACTGAATTCGGTATACAAGAGAAAACACGTCCGCACAGGTTGACAGTCAAACCATGACATGATCACGCGTAACTCCTATCAAATTGCTTTGTCATTTCTATTCAGTGCCGTTTGGCAAGTCACCATAAAAATAATTGTTTGGCTTTTTACAAAAATCAGCGTTCTGTGAGAAATGTTTTTAGTTCGATTCGAGGAACTTACGGTTCATTCGCAAGTTTAAGTCCCAGTTTATATATATATATAAGTGGATAATACTCGACTGGTTAGACAACATCCAGCACGTAGTGAAGAAACTATAGCAGCTGTAGGTGAGAGTGTACGCGAAGACCAAGACGAATCGATTTGTCGTCGTTCTCAGTAGCTTGGCTTGGCGTATTCGACAACTTGGCGTATTTTACGTGAGGATATCGGCCTAAAAGCGTACAAAGTTCAACTTGTGCAAGAATTGAAGCCAGGCGGTGAATGGGCTCTGGAAAACTCAATGAAAATTCGGTATTTTATCGTGAAATTTTGTTCAGTGATGAAGCCCATTTCTGGCTCAATGGATACGTTAATAAACAAAATTGCCGTATTTGGTCCTTATTTCTTCAAAAATGAGACAAATTAGAATGTTACCGTCAATGGTAACTGTTATCGCGCCATTCAAGCAAATGGTCTCGGTGAGCTCTGGTTTCAACAAGACGGCGCTACGGTAAATTGGCCGCCTATGTAAAGTCTCCGATTGACGCTTTGGAAGCCAACATTACTTAGCTGCCACTCAGAGAAAATACCGCAAATGAGTAGCGATCACGATACTTTTGGTCGTGATCGCCCCGTTTTTGCCTTTCGTAAGATTTATGCAAAACGTCTGACTTCTCGTTGCGGTAATCGCAGTACGTTGATCAACTATTCCTAACTTTCTTTTCTCTTGAGTATAATAATAAGAATAGTTACTCTTTTTCTTCTGCCTTCTATTTTTGTATTTGTGGCACGGTTTCTGTTTTTCCTTTCTTTTATGTCACTGTATCTTTTTGAAACCACTGCAATATTTTTTTGGCGTGATGCACCTAACTATGTTAATCCCACCGTTTTTCCTTTTTTTTTATTCTCGCTAGTATATGTATTTAAGATTTAGACAACCGGCATTTTCTCGCTGGATAGCTTAATAGGAGTTTTAAGCGAGCTCGCCCCTATCTTACCCTAAACAAAAATTTTGATTCTAAGCCTTGCTGGCTTGGCAGCAACTTTTTCTTTTAATTCGAGATTCGAAGTATGCAGTTGACGAATATTTGAGGAATATGTTTTGGTGAGTATTTGGTATTATTATCATGTTTATACTATTGGATCTATAACCTAATGCGGTTTGCTTAGAGATGGCGTAACTGGTATTATTCCATTGTTATTATTCTATTAGAACATGCGTTGGAAAGCTACTGTCATTGTACGTCATTTCAGTATATGTCATTCATTTGAAGCGTAAATAACAATAATTTTTTTTCACTCAAATTTGTCGAACTTTGTGCCTGAAAAAGTGTTTTCGCGGGGAGTTCTTCTTCATTACTTTAATATTAAGAAAAAGGAAAAGGAACTCATTTTTGCATCGGATTGTTACTAGTGATGATTACGATAACCCCTAGCTCAAAAAATCATGTGAAACCGGGCCAACCAGCCAAATCAACGGCAAAGCTGAATGTCCATGGCGCGAAGGTAATGGTCTGTATTTGGTGGGATCAGATGGGTGTGGTGTACGATGAGCTGCTAAAACCGGGTAAATCCATCAATAGACAACGCTACCGAACACAATTAATCCGTTTAAAGAGAGCAGTAGCCGAAAAACGCCCGGAATATGCGACCAGACACGATCGGTCCCACGTTGCTATTCCGGTTAAGTACTATTTGGAAAACAGTGGATGGAAAGTCTTACCCCATCCGCTTTATAGCCCAGACCTTGCCCCTTCTGACTACCGTTTGCTTCGGTCGATGCAGAACGCCCTCACTGAAATGCGGTTCACATCAGAGCAGAATATCAAAAATTGGCTTGATTCATTCTTGGCTGTAAAGCCGGCGCAGTTCTTTTGGGATGGGATCCACAAATTGCCAGAAAGATGGGAAAAAGTCATAGCTTCAGATGGGCAATACTTTGAATAATACTATTGTACATGTTTTTCTTAAATAAACGTTCAAATTTTGAAAAAAAAACCGCACGATAAAAATAGATTACACGAAATAATTACGAAATAAATTACATACCTAATAAAAAAAGCGATGGTTATTTTCACTCTAAATTAGTTTACTAGGTAATCCTAGAAAAGAATGGAAAGTGATAAATGAATTTAATAGTGGCAACTTTAAAAATAAGCTTAGCCCAGTCGTTTTGAGAAATGAAATTGCTGAAATTACTGATCCGTCTATAATAGCCAATATATTCAATGTCATATTTCCATCAATTGGACAAAAGTCATTTGATATTGATTATCCTTCATATTGCCAACACTGTTTTGGAACAGTGGAAAGAGCGTTATGCAGGTATAGTTTCTTTTTTGAACAAATTACTGGGTTCGAACTATTAAGTATGATAAAATTTCTTAATAACACGAAATCTTGTGGTAATGATGGCATTTCTAACATAACTCTAAAGAATATCGCATATTATGTTGTTGACATAAATTAAAATGTGCTTACGTTGTACCACTTTTCAAAAAAGGTGACAAAATGGATAAAAATAATTATTGACCGATTTCCTTGTCGGCAAAACATGATAAATTGTACTTGTACTGCGGAAGCCTGTAAAATTATGTATAATGACAGCGTAACATGCAATGTAAACTGTTTTAAAGTTAAAGTCGTAAAACAGTTTAAGTACCTAGGTGTTATTATACATGAAAATCTGAGTTGGGGTGAACACATCGCGGTCTTAAAAAACTGGCTGCGTTCGGCTATTCGTAGTCTGGATCGAATCAGAAATTATTGTATGAATCATACTATGAAAACAGTCTACTACGGATGTTTTCATTCGAAGTTACAATATGGTATAAACTGTGGGGGGGGGGGGGGGGGGGGTACATACATCACCAATCTCCAACAACTTGTTGTGTTGCAAAAGTATGCCGTTCGAAGAATTTGTTCTTCGTTCGAAGAAAAAAGAATTACATCAACGGTTGCATTATCAGTAGAAGAACATAAACATGCATTTATCCTAAAATAATAACTAACAACAAACAACTGATAATTCCATTACAGCCATTCAGACAATGTATAAATACCTCTTAAATATCATATTGAAGTTAGTCTTAAGAATATATCAAATAAAGAAAGTGCGTTTAAGTGCAAGCAAAATATGAATATATATTTTTTACTCATTTTCACTGAGGTAGAAATAAGTCGCGCATGTGAAAAAACTGTAGTGCTGTGGAGGAAAAACCAAAAATCTCCCGCTCCTAGTCGAAGTACTGTCGAAGTGACAGTGACTGAATGTATGTAACATCCGATTGATAGCTGGTTATGAGTGTGAATTTTGTAGGTGCACTCTTTTATATTGTTGTAAGGGCATAATACCTAAAGCAGTTGGGCTAAAAGGTAATCACTGTGTTAGTCCACTTCTAAAAGTACAGACCAGCAGTTTTAGCACTTTTATCTAAAGCTACTTGGCTACGAATTAGACCATTATTCTTTTTTCACCGCGGTCTCGCCACTTACGTGCGTAGGGATGTAGCTTACTTAACTGCACCACAATGCGATCCGTGTTCCAATTCACTACTTTACAGAAGTCCCAAACTGGACACCAGTTCGACCTTCAGCGATTTTAATGCGCTGTCTAACCCATGCAAAAACTTCTACCTCTGTATCTTCATAATGAAATCGTGATTACGGGCGATTTCAGTATACACAATTCTGGCTGGCTTCGACAATCTGGACAGACAACACCCGAAGGACGATGTGTCGAGGGCTTCGCTGCCAAAATTAACTTGAACTAGTTTGTAATTGAATGCTAGACGGAAATAGAAATACCGCCAACGCCCTGGACTTGTTTTTAACTTCTTACCTTGATAAGTACACTGTGATTTCCTTTTTAGAATAGTCGGGCCATTGAGTCCTATTAGAGAAATGATTTTTTGGTCCTACAAGACCATCTTCACTGAGGAAAACCGAAAAAATTTTAAAGGAGCCAGGAATGACTGCACCGCCTTTCTTAAGCGTGTGAAGTTCCAATACGACCAAAAATTGAGGCAAAATACACTACAACGTTTTACTCGTTCGTCAAAAAACATAAGAAATTCTGCCTCAACCACCATCCTAACGCTCATTTACAATGAAATTCCAGCTGTCAACTCTTTGGACAAAGTCAATCTGCTTGCTGCACACTTTACGGCCAGCTCAACACTTTCAATTTGTCCCCACATGCACTTGAGTGCGGCAAATTTTTAATGGGACGAATCCACTTTCGCACTCGTAAGAGTACTTAAAGACCTTAATATACACAAATTCGCGGGTCCGGATTGTATATCTCCCCTTCTTCTGAAGAGGTGTTCCTCTACGTTGGCAAAACCACTGCTTAAGCCTTTTCATTAATTCTATTCTTTAGGGCACTTTCCGAGCAGATGGAAAACAGCATTTGCCCATCCCATACTTAAAAAAGGCGAAAATTCTTCTCTTTCTTCCTACAGACCCATTGCATTTATGTCCCTTCTTTCCAAAGTCATTGCGACGCTGATAAACCGTCATGAAAAACTCGAAACGCAAAATTTTCTCAGTGAACTGAAGAACGGCTTACGTCGCAATAGGTTCACTATTGATTCGATGGCATGTCTTACCGAAAAGTGTAGCCTAAGCGTACATCAATCTGGCGAAAGCAAGATAGTAGCACTTGATATTTCTAAGGCATGTGTCAGAGTTTGGCTTCAGGTTCTTTTGTCGAAAATGCGCAATTTTGGGATCGATGACTCTCTTCTTCAATAGATTAGAAATTACCTTTCGGAACGTTCAACTCAAGTTGTCTTGGATGATTTCAAGTCTGGTATTCAGCCCCAGGGCTTCCCCAGGGTTTCCGAGACTCTCTTTCATTTTCATTAATGATATCACTGTTTTTCATATTCGTTTCTGGACTCACGTCCGTGCTTTACGCCTGTAGAACGCGAACTACAGCGTATCATCAAATTTCGATATTGACAGGATAATCAATTGGGAAACTATCAGCAGAGTGGTATTTAATACTTATAAAATACAATGCTGTCTGCTGTTATCAAAGCGAAATTTAAATACCCAACCATTATCCATGAATGGCACCTACATACCATACATCGTCAAAACCAAAAAAGTACGTACTCTAAAATATGATGATTCGTTCCTAAGCCGTACAAATCCCTTATGGAATGCCCTGTGGAGCTCTCTATTTCCTAGTCGTTAAAACTTCCAAACACTTAAACACAATGTATGTATAGTATATCGGTAGCTCTCTTTTCTTCCTTCCTAAATTTCCCTTGCCAATTCAATGTTTTGATAAATAGGCTAGTTACAGCCGAGAAAGTGAAATAGGTTTCGCGGCGTCGCACATAAGAGTATTCCGACCGAAAACCTGGACAAAAGTCGATTTTCTAAAAAATAAAATTCTGATGTGAATGCTGTGCATAGCGGACAGCAAATATACATGGGTTCATATGATGCACTTATTTTTTATTTTTTTTGTTGTAAAGTGTGTGGCGTGACAAAACAAGATCAAAGTCAACTGTTTATTTACTTTAATTTTTTTTTTTTTTTTTTGCAATTTTTGGTAATTTGGTGAGTATTGTTTGGAGGGTGATTGTGAGAGGGTGTGTTAACAAACATAAAATTTGTTATACTATACCCTGGCATTCTGCATTGATTTATAGGTTTATGGTAAATTTCACTATTCTTTTAACTGATTTCAAAGAAATCGTTTCCGATCAGTTGAAAAAAAGTTTTATTCTTAGAAAACAATAAATCATGGCTAGAAGGTTCATTGACAATTGGGCGGCCCGAAAAATCGTTTGATGATATATGCGACAGGAGTAAACGAAGGAAAACGGAAAAAATTAGGGAAACTGCTTAAATTGAAGAATTAGCTTATGCAGCTCAAATGAAGTTGAGAGAATCGGAAAAAATTGCGACATCAAAAGTTTTGACGGAAATCTTGAAAACTCCTCAAAGAGCGATGAAATATAAAAAAGCTTATAGCGATTCTCTCACTGCCGAAAATGAAAAACTTCCCATACTTGAAGCACTTTTCATGTTCATGGAAGCAAAACTATTCAGAAAACAATATGAAATCATTGCAGCTACCGGTAAGAAATTTTTTCCGTGCTACAGTTTGCTTCAAAAAGTAAAACGAGATTGCTATCCAGTTTAAGAGTCATTTACTGTGACTGAAACCTTAGCCGAGGTCAATCTTCAGGATTTGTTGGAACACACAACTCATTGATTTAAATGAAACCGAGCGCAAATCCCTTGAACTTATAACTAAATGGGGATGTGATGAGTCCCAACAAGTCCAATACAAACAAAAACTTGAAGTGAGTTCTGATTCAGATGCTTCCATTTTCCAAAGTTCACTTGTGTTATTGCGGTTGGTTTGTGGCCTAAAATTCATTTGGCAAAATCCAACTCCATCTTCTCCTCGGATCTTCCGGCCCATAAGAATTAATTTTGTGAAAGAAACCACAGGTATTACTAGAAGTGAAGTGATTTATATTAAGAACAAAATTAGATTATTGAAAAAAACAGAGTTTTCTAGTATAAAGGTTAGACCTACCTTACTTTTCACTATGGTAGATGGAAAAATATATAATGCCATAACAGAAACTATGTCAACTCAAAAGTGCTACATATGCGGATTGATTTCAAAATATTTCAACAATTTGAGCATGGAAAGAAAGGAGATCGATGTAACAGCTCTTGAGTTTGGACTTTCAGTTCTACATGCTCGTATAAGAGTTTTTGAGAGCCTATTACATATTTCCTACAAACAACCTTTTAAAAAATGGAAAATAAGATCGGACGACGAGAAGGATATATGTAACACATGGGCTGAAAAGTCTGTGCCGTTTCTAAGAGAGGGTACCCCTTGAATTAAATCCATACCATTTTCAGTTAGTACCTACCTTCAAAAGACACGTGTATAAATTTGACAGCTATCGGACGATTAGTTCTCGAGATATAGGCTTGTGAGTGAAGCAACTTTTGTTATTGTGAAAAAAATGGATTCAAAGCAATTTCGTGTGTTGATTTATAATTGCTTTTTGACGGGAAAAAAAATGCAGCCGATGCAAAGAAATGGCTTGATAAGTATTACCCGGACTCTGCACCAGCTGAACAAACCATTCGCAATTGGATTGAAAAATTTAAAAGTGGTCATACAAGCACCGAAGATGATGCACGCAGTGGACGTCCAAAAGAGGCTGTTTTAGATGAAAGCATCAAAAAAGTCCACAAAATGATTACGAAAAGAGCCTGTTGGATATATCATACACGAATATTTTGACATGCGAAAGCTCTGTTCAAAGTGGGTGCCGCGTTTGCTCATAGTCGACCCAAAAAAAAACAACTTGTTGAGGAGTGTTTGAAGCTGTTTAACCGCAATAAAGCCGAGTGGCGAGCAAGCGACAAACCTCGTCCAAAACGACCAAAAACTCAACAGTCGGCTGGCAAGGTTATGGCATCCGTATTTTGGGATACACATGGAATAATTTTCATCGATTATCTCCACAAGGGGCAGACTATCAACAGCGACTATTACATTGCGTTGTTAGAGCGTTTGAAGGAAAAGAAAGTGCTGTTTTATCAAGACAATGCACCGTGTCACAAGTCGATGAAAACAATTGATGGCAAAATTGAATGAATTCGGCTACGAATTCCTTCCTCACTTACCGTATTCTCTAGATTTGGCCCCCAGCGACTTAAGCGAGTGAACTCATACTTGCCATTGTTTATTGGGAAAGCGATTTTTCGAAGTCGGATTTCTTAAGAGGTGAATTTTGGTGAAATTTATTTTCCAAATTGATAATAGAAAAGTATTGGTTGTTCTAAGGTAAAAAAGAATTTCATTAATTTTCTTCAGACTTTAGCTTTCGATAGTCTATGAGCATATGGTATTTGGTATTTCTGCAGATGCGTTAATTTTTTTGAGACGATCCGAATAGTCGAGTTGTAAGGGGATTTGGAAGGTTGAATAATTATGTCATCAAGTATTTTTTTTTTAACTTGTTTTTCGACTTCATCTTTCAGAGCCATAGTATAATGGTAGGTTTTAGAGTAGACAGGTGTTTCAGCCGTAGTGCGTATTTCGCCTTTGACTGCCGATGTATTTATAAGTTTTTCGTGGGGTTCTGAAAATAGGTGAGGGTTTCTTTTAACTAAATTTTGCAATTTTTGTACGGTAAAATAAAATTTCTTATTCGTTTTTTTATCCTGTTTAAACCAGGTTTATCATCGCATGATGAGTTATTCTATATTTCCTCCTACTGAGTTGGCAGAAAATGGGATGAAGGTATTGGGTATATATTTTAATTCATGCGGTTTTTTTTCAAAATTTGTACAAATAGTATTGTTCAAAGTATTGCCCATCTGAAGCTATGGCTTTTTCCCATCTTTCTGGCAATTTGTGAATCCCATCCCAAAAGAACTGCGCCGGCTTGGCAGCTAAGAATGAATTAAGCCAATTTTTGATATTCTGCTCTGATGTGAACCGTATTTCAGTGAGGGCGTTCTGCATCGACCGGAACAAATGGTAGTCAGAAGGGGCAAGGTCTGAGCTACAAGGCGGGTGGAGTAGGACTTCCCATCCACTGTTTTCCAAATAGTTCTTAACGGGAATAGCAACGTGGGGCCGCGTGTTGTCATGATAGAAAATTATTGCCTAGTGTCTGGTCGCATATTCCGGGCGTTTTTCGGCTACTGCTCTCTTCAAACGGATTAATTGTATTCGGTAGCGTTGTCCATTGATGGTTTCACCCGATTTTAGCAGCTCATAATACAGCACACCCATCTGATCCCACCAAATACAGAGTATTACCTTCGCGCCATGGATATTCGGCTTTGCCGTTGATTTGGCTGGTTGCCCGGGTATTACATATGATTTTTTGTGCTGGGGGTTGTCGTAATGGATCCATTTTTCATCACCAGTAACAATCCGATGTAAAAATGACTTCCTTTTATGGCGTTCCAGCAGCATTTCGGACATGCAAAACCGCCTTTCGACTTCACAAAGATTCTGCGAGCTCTTCTTGTGTTTAGCAACAATCTTCGTAGAGTAATGCTTCCAGTTCTTCATCTTTAAACTTTTTTGGCTGCCCAGGGCGTTCATCGTCTTCCAAGCCAAAATCACCACTTTTAAATCGTGCAAACCACATGCTAGCGCATGTTCACCATAAATTTCCACCAAAATACGATGACTTTCGGCAGCAGTTTTCTTTATGTTAAAGTAATGAAGAAGAACTACCCGCAAAAAAACAAATTTCGACATATTTGAGTGAAAAAAACTTATTGTTGTTTACGCTTCAAATGAATGACATATACTGAAATGACATACAATGACAGTAGCTTTCCAACGCATGTTCCAATGGAATAATAACAATGGAATAATACAAGTTACGCCATCTCTTAGCTTAACCGCAATTAAGTTATAGACCCAATATTAATACATTTGGGCTGAACATAGTTCTTGTTTAGGCATTTGTCTATTAAAAATCTAAATATTTCTCCACTCCGAGCCTTTAGATTTTCCATAACGGTCATGTATTCTGCCTGTAAGTGATCGTTAAAGTTTTCGTTTTGTTCCTTAACATACTGTGTAGTTATGTCTTGTATCTTCAGGTCTTCCTCGATTTTTTGAATAGTTGCGGCTGCTTTGTTCAATATTATGAACTCTTTGTTACTTGTTGGGTGAAGGCATTTGTTGGGATTGGATTTGGCCTTGCCTTTTGGTTGTCACTTGTCGTATTTGTAGTCTATTCGCATAAATAATCCGTCTTTTTATATTCATGTCCATTTGTTCTCGTGAAGGCTGATGTTTAGAAGGGGGCTGATGACGTATATGTAGTGTAGCGGCCTCTTATGTTGATCTTGCGTTATTTTACTCGCATGTTGATATTGTCTTACGATGTCTGATCCCTGAGGGTTGTGAAAAAGTCTAGGATAAAAGTTTTGTCCAGGTACCGAAATTGGTCTTGATTGTTTTTTGGAGGAGTTATTCTTGGGTGAAAGAGAAGGTGGTACATGCGTTCGAAGCATTAAAGTTTGGGTATTGTTTGCATACTGTACCCTGTAGTCGATATTTAGCATCTTAAGGCACAGGTGTAAGGCCTGTGGAAAGTCCACTGGTTCTTTTAGGCTAAGAATTCGTTTTAATAACATGATACACTTGGTTAGATCTTAAAATTACTAGCACTATATACAATTTTTAAAATTATTATAACTCACTGTTTTTTTTTCCTAATTATTTTGCATTTATAATCTTTTTTTTCTGATTTCACAGTTAAATTATATTGTAATTGCTTTTAATTTTAATAGAGTCTTTAATATTCACAATATATATATATACAATTATAATAACATTTTTTTAATACAGCTAAACTTACATTAGAAAATAAAGGACAAACATTTCCTTATTATAGTTGAATCTTTAACGGTGCACACACATAACATATGCTCAGTGTTTTTGTTTATTGCGTCCTTTGTATGTGGGCGCCGATGGTGGTCTTCCAAGTCCAACTTTACAGGCGGCTGCTGATTCTTAGAATTCTTTGAATTATTCTTAGAATTCATTCAAAGTAAAGTTAAATTATACAGGGTGTCCCCTAATTCGTCAAAGATAATTTGAGAAATGATTTTTGGGTATATTCTAAGAAAAAAAAAATCGTTCTACAGTAAGGGTCTATCTCCAATGTTGACATTATTTATCGAGGATTTAAGAAAAGTTTTACTTTAACGGAAATGGCTCTGTTAATGCCAATTGTAGAAACTTAATTTATGACTTTGTTTTTAGAAGAAATACTAGCCTTTATAACTGCGGTTAAATAAAGCTGCTATCTTGTGTTAGTCTTCAGATATCCAATTTTTAAACCTGTTCCATTTTTCCTGACCATGCTTATTTTTGATTTTGAGGTCGCTTTTCTACAGAAAATAAAAATAAACATAACATTTTACTACTTTTTTTTTGTAAAGGGAGCAATTATAAAAAAAATCATCCATAATTTTTTTTTTGCCTTCAGCTCCAAAGGTTATGAAAAAAAAATGAAATGGTTTTAGATAATTTTTATTTTATGTGTGCATATAAAAAGTTATAATAAGTGCTCAAAGTGTCCCCCGTTGGTTTTGTATGCCATTGAACTGCTCCATGCATTTTCAAGCATATCTCAGTTCTCTCTGATCTGGACAGATTTTCAAGTTTTCACCAAATGAATTTTCTTGAGATCAATGGCTGACCGCCGAGCAATAAAATGCTGTCGTAGGCGCTTACCAACTTCGCCTCATATTTATTCAATCTTCAACACACCAGTATCTGAATTGCGTGATCTATGTTTGATAAGAATCTGGGTGATGAGGAACATAATTTTAGTTCCTATAAAGGTAATATCATAAAAATACCCAACTCCTCTCTTGGCTTTATTAAACGCTAGTCTGAAGAATTTCCCGGCATATATGTCATAAAAAACTTTTATACACCATTTATTGCCGCCTTCTTAAGCCCCAAGCCAAGTTTGGTTATCTTATTACACTACACACTTTCTTCTGTACAACGCAGGTAAATTCGACTCGCTTTACGAGGACTTCCCTGGCATGATGACGTGAGCTTACCACGCTACCATCAACTGACAACTTATCTCTCTATACAAACTCTCTTAACCTTAGGTTTGTGCTCCCCTTTCACCGGAAAAATTTCAGATACCTTGAAGCAATGTGTAGAATGCTAAGAAAAGTTCAATCTCACTTCCACTTCCATGTCAAAAAGCTATAAAAGTGGCCTATACTCCACTTCTGCCTCTCGACGTTCTCCTTCTGTTCCTTAGTCTTGTAATAAGTTTTAATTGACCTGCTATTATATCAGATATCAGTACTCTGATATCGTCAAAATAATTGATAAATGCCGTTGAACAGCTATGTTGAGGTCTGAAACCGGACTGCACTGGCGACAATGGGTGATCAGACATCTACTTAGAGAAGATTTTTTTCGAAAATTTGATGAGGGATTTTTCTTTCTTTGGTACAGGTGTAATCTAAACTTACTTTCAGGAATCAGGAAAAATTGAAGACGTCATAGAAAAATAAAATAAATGTGTAATGCAACTTATGATATGAGGCAGAATAAATTTTTTCAAGCATATGATAAATGCAATCCATTCTCGCCAGCAGCCTTCGGCTTAAGAGCGCAAATATGATGAAAAACATCTGTTTCTGGGACTACTTCAAAGTCCAAACCGTAATTGAACTAACACAGATTGTAAACTATACTCATGCTTTTGCAACCCTTGGCACTGCTCATAAACCCACTGGGGGAAAAGAAAACACTCGCACTACTCTTAGCCTTTGCACTACCTGAGCACCACACGTAACTGGTTGGTTGCGTCTTATGTTGCCACAATGACAGTAATTTATACAGAATATTCACTATACATGTGTACTATGGATGACGTTGATCTTTAAAAGTGAGACGAATTGACATTGAGGATAATCCACACGTATTTACGGTCAAGGTTAGAAGGTTAGGGGCAATTAGGGGAAAGTCGTTTTTGGAAGGGTGAAAATCTGGAAAGTTCCTATCTATGTTAGTTCATTTATGATCCAAATACAGTGGATAGAGTGGAAGTATCGAACTGGTGCCAACGACGGTGTTTAATTTTGAACCGTTTAATACAAAAATTACTTCGTGGGCCGTTGGTTACAACCTCTGGAAAGTACTATGGATTTGTACAGCTGCGACCCAAGAAAACGCGATATGTTCCTTCTACATTATATGATACAAAAACATTGTAGAATCATTTTGATCCAAAATCAAATACGAGAATTATAAATTTTATACCCGGAAGCAGAAAAACAAAAAAAAATTGTGCAGAATTTTTAATTGCTTTACGTAGAATATCGGTCGACTGTAAGTGTGATTTCAGGAATCAATTCGTGTTTAATCCACGAAATCAAAAAAAAAAAAAAAAGAAAAAAAAATAAATAAATAAATAAATAAATAAAACAAAAAAAAACCAGGTTGTTGGAAAAAACAAAATTAACGTTAGATAATGGGGTAAATACAGCAAGTGTCTATGAGAGTTCTGAAAGAAGAGGAGTTGAAATAAAATTGGAGAAAAGAGCGAGCGATCTAGTGTCAGTAAAATTCAAGGAAAAAACAAGGCGAAACTACGCAGCAAACCGAATAAAACAAGGCAACCCATAGATAGAACGGATAAACCTTTCAACAGGAGACCGTCTGCCATACTTGTAAGAAAGGCATGTAAGAGCATCTACGTAAAGAGTGCTTTAAAGCACTTGAATCAAATTGAAGAAGAAGAACACAATATAGGTACCCTGAAGTTGGGAGAACTTATTCTTATTGGAGACAGAGGCAGAGAATAAAATGACAAGAAAAAGACATGCTTCCTGTAAGTTGCTAGTAAACAGAATTTTTATTAATTTTGACACAGGTGCTTCGGTGACACCTATCAGTCTGACGAATGCCAAGAAGTTTTTTTCAAAACTTAAAGTAAACGCAATTGACACTGAACTGTTACAGTCCTCCTGTAACGATTTATATTTTTCGATCTGACAGTAAACCGTTGCTGTCCCTTCCCAGGGAAATGGAAAATAGCATTAAGTTGGATGAAAATTTTATGTGCATCCGCTACCTACAATACAAACTAAGAGTCGTTTAGTAAAGTGGCAGATTTACAAAAATTGATATGTCCATCGCCTATATTTTATTAGAAATACTTCCGAAAAAATAGACATATTATTAACTTGAGCACGCACAAGGGTTTATATCAGCGCACACGTATGGTGTATGGGATTGGCATTGGCAAAGCTTCATGGAATAATTAGTTTGGGACATACCATCTGTATCAATGTCCCTGGGCGATGTCAAAATAACACCGTGTGACGATACAACTCACATACAGAAAACGTTTTAGCTAGATTAAACAGTCATAATATGCGACTAAGCTGGATTAAGACTGAATGCATGAGGACCGCATTCAGTACTGCGGGTATGTTATTAACAAAAATGGTATCCATAGGACATCGAGTAAAATCGATGCAATACAAAAGCTGAAAAAACCAACAACGAAAGATGAAGAACCCCCATTTCTGTCTTATCTATAATTATTGAACCGGTTACTACAAAGCAAGGTACCATATCGTTTTGTTAACAATTGCGAAAAAAATATTTGTTTAGGTAAACAAAACAAATGCAGTTAGATACAGTGTTGGTTTTCTACGAGCCTAAGCTGCCAGTTATTCTCGTGGACGATGCTAGCCCGACTGGAGTTGGAGCAGTATTGAGCCATGTGTTGGTTCCTAGAGACCTTTACAGTTTGCTTCTAAGACGCTGAATCAATTACAATAGTGTTATAGTCAGGTAGATAAGGAAGCCTATGCCATCATATTTGGGCTTAGAGAATTTTAATAATACATTTACGGAGAAAAATGTGCTTTGGCAACAGATAAAAAGGCTATTTCAGAAAGGCATGCCTACACTGTCAGCTACAAGAAAGCAGCATTATGCGATATTTCTAGAGCATTTAAGTTACGATATTAAACTTAAAAAAAAAAACGTAATGCTTATGCCGGTGCGATGTAACGCTTCCCTAGTGCGGATAATTATAAGCATATCGAAGAAATAAACGTTTCAGAGGTGAAAGCTATTCAAATTTGTTCGATCACTGAAATGAGGGCAAAAACTGAGGTAGATAAAGAAGTAAGTTTGTTAATAAAATTGTTTACATATGGCCGTGAATAAGAGCTGAGTCAAAGATTCGTCAAAGTGGATTTATTTTTAGGTATCCGCTTGTATATACGTAAGGAGATGCGAAAACGGGTCCTTAAGGTGAAGAGCTTAGGGAGAGCTTACTATTGGTGGAGCCAAATGGATAGTGACATTGAAAATCTGTTGTCAAATTGTCAACTATATCAAGCTACTCCCGTGGACCCTAAAAAGGGTGTTGTTGGGTGGCTCCAAGAAGAGCCGTTTATGAGGAGATATTTATTTATTTGTATTTAGGAGATATTTATTTGTGCACATAATAACCAATGCCACAACGAGAACTACTATTGGAAAATGCGAAAAAACATTTGCGTGTTTTGGAATACCCGAAATTTCGTGAGTCATCACGGAACCCAATTCAACTCCAAAGATTTTTAGTTATTTTTAAAAAGAAACTGTATTATACATAAGCAGGGTGTCTCATATTACCCCGCTACAAAACAGGGATTTGTACAAACTATTGAAAATAAAATTCGAACAGAAATTTTTAATTCAAATTTAATAATCACTTATATAATCACAATTTTATTTACTTATAGGCGAGCGATCCATTTAACCACTGGCAAATCACTGTCAATGCTGATGTTGGGTCTCCAGATTCAGTCAAAACTTGACCTACTCCTACCTGGAAAAGTTCAACAAAGTAATTTTTCGTGGGAGAATGGGTGGCAGGAAGGGACTTTATGCCAAACGAAAAGTGGCAATTCGGGACGATAGAAGCGATCTTTTACAATTTACATTACAGCGTTAAGTTGAACGATAATCAAGTCTGGAAAGCCATGTAGATAAGCTGACTAAAACTATCTATTCAAAAGCACACGGAGAGTGATGAGGGATCTCAGCTGGAAGCTGCAGAGCCAAATGCAATAGTTCAAAACAACCATGCCACCTTTCGACGATGCACTAGGATTTAAAAACTTAAACCATTATAGTATTAAATTTCATATTTACTTGGATTTTTAATTACTTTAAACTTAATATCAATAAATGAAAAAACTGGACTTCTTTAATTATATTATATTAATAATTGTATTTATATAGTTATATTTATGAAATAATTATTTATTCTATTAAATAGTCGGTTAGAGATGTAACATGCTACAATAAATTTTCTATAAATATGACTTCATAAAGAGAAATCATAAAGAGAATTTCACATCTCGTCATAACAGTTTATTAATGTCTGAAAAAGTTGTAGTAAGTTTTTTGGTGTATTTCACCAGAAACCATTCCGAATTCATCAGCCATTTCGGCAAGAAACATAGCAACGTTGATACTGGTATCATCCATTAATGGTATATCTATGTTTATAAAAAACGCAAACATTGCCAGATACCACGATAAATACCACGATCCGATCGGAATTGAGGTGTGCTTATCTTTAATTTTCAAGGATGTGGGTTTTACTTTGGCCTTATTCGACTGAAAATGGAGTACATGATCATCTAGCAGAACAAAACTGAAATCTACTCCGAATAATGAAGAAAAAGCAATTTATTTGATCGGTATTAGTTGATGGTCCAAAAAAGAATAACCGATTTGCCGATTAATAAATTTAACTGTATGGTATTATCTTACTGTACAACAATTTAAAACACATATTCAAAAATGTTTAAGTATTATAATTTTACATGTTTACTCGAATTTACATTTATATACTTATTTAAACAATTGTGAACATACAACCGCCTTGAAAAATAGTAATATCTTTCACCCGAAGGCAGCTTAGCAATGGGTCGTACATATTCTTCGACTGATGTTCTTACAGTGACCACTAGATGTTTACTGTCCTTTATAGGATAAATATTTATGATTTATCCATTTAGAGAGTGGAAGACTCGGGTCCTTTAAAAAAATAAGTTGCAAATTTATTTAAAATTTCTTCATGCCATCTTTTCAAAAGCATTGTATGAGTGCTGATATATGCAAATTAGTTTTCAAACAAATTTTTGAAATAAGGAGGCCTGGTTAGAGAACTGAGGTGTACGGTTTCCTTATCACAAAGTGAGATGGGAAAAGTGCTCAGGACTCACTGTAAGGGGTACACCGGATTGGATTGGAGCTCAGTAAGAAGTCAATTTTGGATAAGAGAGCGTGGTATGTCAACTTGTTGTGTGAAATTACTCTGGTTAAATATTTTATGGCGAATTTAACCCCAGCCTACCACAAGCCACAAAAGCGCGAAGCGATATTATCTTTCGATAGATGATTAGTGATAATCTGATGGAATTTTTGAGAAACTTTCGTGGAGTTCATCAAGTAATGTTTTTGCAGTCTATAGACTTTTCACGACGCGATGTGAACCGATCTAATGCTATCAAAAATGCGGTAGATATCAGGTCACCGACCACTGACCTATGAATGCCCTTTGCGTCAAAGCAGATACCATAGCCTTTTACAAAACGAGAAGTTCTACCACGACGCAAACGCAACAAAATTGTCTTGGCGTAGAAACAACCTACATCACTGAATGGACATGAAAAGAGAATTCTCCCCGCCGGCAAGCTATCCATTAACTCTGTTTTGTTGTACCTTTTAATTGCCGAAAACAAACTATACTCGTACACTTACTTATCACTTGACGCACACGATTGCGAGTTTAGAAATATAGCAGTCCTGCTTAAGAATAAGTATAAGGCTCGCAAACAGTTCTCGTTGTTTGTCAATAGATGACTCCAGCTGGTAAATTTTGACATGTCCAACAGGTCATGAACCAAGCTAAGACATGTGGTAAACATACTTTTGTTGTGTAAAAATGTTTGAATCCTTCGAAGACGCTGAAACAGAGGCATTGCTTGATGAGAATACATGCCAAATACAGGAAGACCTTGCTTGAGCATTAAAAGTTATCCGCCCAGTCATTTTCAAGCGATTACATGCGTTGGGAACCAAGGAACTTGGATTGTTTATGATTTGAAGCCACGGGAAGCTGAGCGTCGTTTTTTCGCCTGTGAACAAGTGCTCCAACGCCAAAAAAAATATTTCTCATCGCATAGTAAAGGGGAATGAAAAATGGATTTATTACGTCAACTCAAAGAGAAGAAAGCCAAGGGGACTTTGCGGTCATGCTTTTACGTCGTATGGGTTTTTCATTTCATTTTATATGCGTTTATATATAATTAAATTCAAAAATTAGCTTAATTAACTTAAAGTTATCTTATTCTAATTAACTGGCCCCATGCGGACACTCTAAGTTAAACCTAACAATTAAAATTTGTCTTTCGACGTTTCGTACATTTGATTTTGATGTTATTTTGTATTAAACAGAATTAAAACTAAGAAAATAAATTTGTTACAAAAACTTAGTAAAATGACTTATTTTTTCTTATCATCTTTTAAAACTTAAAACTAGAACTTAAGAACTTCCTTAATACGTTCTTAATCTACTTAGGCTACTTAAGCTACTTAAAATTATCTTATCATTTAGGTATTATTATTTTTTGTGAGAAGAAGTTACCCGAAGGTTACCCTTCTCTTTGTTGTTTTATAATTCTTTTTTGTATTTTTGTTTTTTTTGTGTATATATATATATATATATACATATATGTATATATATATATGTAAATATATACATATTTTTTTCCGCTTAAAACTTTACTAATCCTACATAAATCTATGTAAGTCGGCCACGGCTAGAAAACTAGGCTGCCGACCCTGCTCCTTAACGAAGCTAACTAGTGCAAGAGGAATTCGACGATGTAGATTCCGCTCCTTCAACAAGCCACCAAAATTGTTGGTGCTGCCGAGCAACATCCCTCATGTCGCGATTCCCTACCGCCCTACTGAACCGGAGACGCTCCGCACTGCCGTGTGCCACGTCTCTTTTGTAGTTAAGTCGCCTCTCCGCAGCTGTTCAAGCGACATGGAAGATTAACGGCACCGCTAATCTATCCTGGATCAGACCTTTCATGTCGAGGTAGAGGAACGGTTCTAGAAGAACAAAGCCGTCAAAGCGAACTCTCTCGTGATACATATAATTGGGGTAGTAAGCTTCATAGATCAGGTTATTCGACGAGGTCATTGCTCTTGCAATGTGCCTTCGCGTCAACTTAATAACAAAATTGTCCACTCTTATTAGGTTAGCCCTATTGTACAAGATCTCATTGCGATATAATTTTATGTACTCATACTCTGGTGTTCTGTATAGGCCAAGACAAGCCCTAAGGCAAGCCTTCTCAGACACCCGAATCTATTCCAAAAGACTTGCTCTCACGTTGAAACACACGGGACAACCAAATACAAGCATAGGCCGAATAGGTGTAGCAGATCACCTTTGCCCTCTCATCGAGTTGCCTGTTATAGAACAGTCTCTTTGTAAGGGCAAAAGCACCTTTGGCTCTGGCCAGAGCAACATCGATATGTTCGTTAAGATATAGATATTGACCTAGCCAAATCCCAAGGTATCTGACTACATTTCGACAAGCAAGTGGCTGCCCGTGTTGTCCCACGATCTGAAACTTTCGCGTTTCAAACAGAATGGTTTCCGACTTCTGAAAGTTTATCTTCAACTTCTAGTCGTTGCAATATTGTTTAATTTTATCGAAGTCACGCTGCAAAACAATGTTTATAACCTGATCTGTACGCGACTAAGTCATCTGCGTACGCTATGGCATGGTGAAGTGAACCTATCAGATCACTTGTGCAAATGTTGCAAAGGATTGGCGAATTGACCGCACGAAATCGAAAGCCTTCTCCAAATCAATCATTCAGGCACCCGTGCACTGTGTCTTGGCTTTGTTCTATTGGATATCAGAAACCAGCTTAGACGCGGCATGAATGACATCATGCCCCGCCTTAAAAGCGAAGTCTTAAGAGTAGTCTACTTTTATGTTGGTGAAGTGCGTCAATAGTTGCGTTTCGAAATAAGCCTTCGTTGTCAGTGTGTTGATACCGAGGTATCGTTTTGTCCATAGTCCGTTCAATTGTCTCGTCCATTAGTTTTAGATACCTGTCAATTTCCTCGTTTGACAGATTTCTGTTTGAAGGTGGATAGAGCGAATTCGAGGACAGTGCTCCAGTCAGCGTCCTGGAGAAGTGTGTCCAACGCACTCTACTGTAGTTGTAGGAATGCCTTTGAGCAAATTCATCTAATTTCGCATTTTCGTTCGGAACGGTTATTTCGGTACTTATACCACAATGGTCACTGTCATACACAAAAGTGGGTAGACAGTTTATAGTATGTTGAGTCGTGCCTGCCAATTTTATACGTGTGTCAAACAACAGAAGATCCAAATAGGAGCCGTGTCTAGGAAACGACAGACTATCCGTCACCTTTAGGCCGAGTTTAAACATCACACTGTGTTGACCCCACCAATTGAATAGTAGGTTCCCTCTAGTGTTTGGTGTATTATTTCCCCAATCGCTATGTTTGGCGTTGAAATCTCCGCCGATAATGAAATAGTTTTCCTCCAGTTCCAGTCTCAGAAATCGAAAAAGTGTTTCCAGCTCTGCGATGAATAGGGTGGATTGAGTAGCCTTAGGTGCATAAACTGACATCATGTATAACCGCTTTCCACTACGGAGAGGGGTATACATGATGCATGCTTCCAGCATCTGAAACCTACGCACTACAACCGTATATTCTTTCAAAACGTATACCTTTTCTTACGAAGATTGCAACGCCTTCTTGTACGGAGTTGGCTCGATTTCTTCGCATAATTTTGTACCTTCTGTGCCTCATTTTATGTCTTTTTGTTAGCTTGTTTTGCTAACCAAAAGCACATCAGGGGCTTGGTCTTTAAGCAATTTGAACAGTGTTGCTTTTCGCTCAATCCTAATCAGTGAATTAACACTGCAAGGACCTTTAGGGTTTGCTCCGCCATGTACGTACCCATTGCGACTGGAGGTGAGTAAGGCTCGGCAGCAGAGCGTAGATTTGATCCACGCGCGCAGCTTATTCAGTAATCTGACGTTGAAACTGAGCCATCTGCCCCTGGATAGAGAGCAAGATGGCTAGCATGTCAGTTGATGGTTCTGGTGCTTTAAGCGCTGGGGCCTGAGAAGCAACCTTCGCTTGCTGTACCGTATTCCCCCTACCTGCAGCCATTTGGGCGTAGGTAACTTGGGGAGTAACGGTGTTTGTATTTTGATATATTTGAACCTGTGGACGCTTAACTTCCACCTTTTGCTGCCGAGCTCTCTTTTTGTGTACTGGAATTTGAGCCTTCGCACTCTTTCACTTCAAGCAGTGCGAGGAGCTCCTCCGGATAGGTTGACGGTTCTCTCCCCCTCAGCAGCATTGTTTGCAGCTTTTCCCCCTTAGGGGTAAAGGAGAAGAACTCCGTCGTCGAATCTTTCAACAAGCTTTTTATTTTATTATAGCGGTCCACTGTGTTGCTGTGGATCGCATGCCTATCATTACTTAACCTTTTAATAAAAAAGTTATTGCCTATGGCCAACTTACATAGATCAATGGTTCCTTTTAATTCCAGTTTGTAAGTATTGATCGTCGGTATTCTTTGTTTAGCTCGTTGTTGTTGCTGTTGCTGTTGACGCTGCTGCTCTCGCTGTTGTTGCTGCTGCTGTTGCTGTTGTTGTGGCTGTTGTTGTGGCTGTTGCTTTTCTGTTTTTTGTTGTATTTCACTTTTTTGCTGTGGTTGTGCCAGTTTCATTGTTGGTTCTTGTGCCATTTTTTTATTTTTTTGCTGTTATAGCTGATGTTTCTGTGGTTGTTGTTGGGGTATGGTTTCACTCCCCTTGAGCTCCCGTTGAGAGCACTGTAGTTGCAGTTGCAGTTCTCTCTCTCGTCTTGCAACTTGCTTTTATTGCAAGTACTTTTTGTTGTAGCTGCCTGATGCTACTGTTCAGCGCTTCAACCTCGTCCTCTTTGTCCTCTGACTCGAAAGCCGCCAGAGACGCGAAGGTGTTTTTGCCCATATAGTGGTCTTCTCCACGAACAGATACATATGGGAGATTGTTTTTGTCAGCTGCCGCCCTTTTTGTCGTTGATGGCGCCTCTTCCCTTGTTCTACCAGGCAGCTTTTTGGGAGAGGTTAAAAGGGAAGAGCGCTTTGCTGAGTTTGTAGTTGGTTTCAACATCCTACTCCTCTTTATCGTCATTGCCGATGTCGCTGTTTTTGTTGTTGTTGTTGTTGACGTCTTTTGAACTGGCTTAACGGTCTGACAACGCTATTGACATAGCGGACCGTTCACTTCCACTCATCGTTTAAATACACTTTTTTATTTATGTAGACAATAATGTTTTTTTGTCTTCTTAAGCACTAAAAAGAAAAAAAAAGATGGACAATGGCTTATTGGGGGACTCGAACCCACGACCCTGGTTTTTTCGGCTCACTGCCACTACCACCAGGCTACCAAATAACTTAGAAAAATTGTCTCTAGTTTGATCTTTCACAAATTGATTGATTCGCTATTTCACACACACAAAAAAAAAAAGCCGAAACACGTCTATTCTCCGCGGAGATCAATGAACGACTGCTACGTCGTATTGAAGTCCTACCACACCTGCCATATTTCCCAGATATTGCCTCGTTCGATTATTACTTGTTGCGTTCGATGGCACATTGTCTGGCTGATCAGTAGTTCCGTCCATATGAAGACATCAAAAAATGATTTCATTCGTAGATAGTATTCGATCTCTGTCCGAAAGAAGGGAAAAAATTGTAGCTAGCGATGCACTTAAAATAATTTCACCTCATTTAAGTTACCTAAACACATCACGTCTATTCTTTGTCTATTTGATTCAACTTTGGAATTCGTTATCATTTCACATTAAAGCTACTGCGAAAAAAATATCCAAATCAACCATTTCAAAAAAGCAATAATGTCTTATTCTCTCCTAACCTAAAATTATTGTACTCTTATTACTTTTTCTGTATCTACGAGGTGTGCTCAAAGAGTAAGGTGGCTTTATATATATATATATAAATGCGACGGTTCTTCTGATCAAAATGAAGAAGTTTCAGAACAAACTTCGCTGACACAGGCCCATGCTCAAAACATCCGAAAAAATTGCATTCCCAGCAACTTCTCCTATGGCAATTCAACGATATTTCAAAACAAATTTCTTTAAAGTTTCGACATTATAGTTTTTTGTCGATGTTCTGGAGCGTCCAGAGCGAGGTTCGTCTTTGGAATCCTCTGGACCATCTTGAAAGAGCTTATATCACTTGTAAACAGTTTTCTGTTAACTTAGATCAAGTATGCCACTGTTCACATTTCCAGTATTTTAGAGCACAAATTTGATGCAAATTCTTTGATCCATATTTTATATTAATTGAAAATCGGCGACCACACCAAAACACGTTTAACCTTTCTATCTTTCAAAAAAAACTTAGTATGTGTACATGTGTACCAACACAGAAAAAAATCGATAATCGAATGTACATTTCTTTCTTTTCCCACATATTCCCTCTCCTATTTCTACTCTTATATCTTCACAAGTAACTATGATATTTTTGTATTTAGTTAAAGCTCTGTAGTATTAAGTTCTATGTAATATATAAGATTAAACCTTAATGTACAATTCGGGACAGTTTCCATGGGTGTGTGACATAGCTCCGCAATTTGTACATCTTTTCGTTTTATGAACAATTTGGTCTTGTTTTTTTTGTATTACTTGTGTTTGTTGTGACCTTTCACTTTTCTTCTTTTTTATATCCTATTCTTCCTTCATTTTTGCGTATGCTTTTAAATTTTCTTTTAGATGCTCTAATGTTTGAGACTAGTAAAGTATACTTTTGTTTTTAGCCCTGTCCGGAATTCCACCTATTATGTAGCTTACTAAATGCGAATCTTCAATTTTTCACCTAATGTTTCACCTACTATATGTTATGTTTGACAGGTGTCATAGCAACCAAAAAAAAAAAAAAAAAAAATTAAGGACCGTTCACAATAAATGTTCCCTATCGAGACATTTGGATCTTGACGCTCACTTCATACACCTGGTATATGCCATTATTTGACAACTACGGGCGTTCCTAGAGGAAATGGACAGGTGGAGAGCCTTAACAAATTAAGTGGTACCAGCATATTAGTCGAACCAACGAGTCCTACGGTCTCAAGAGCGACGAAAAGAACACCATTTACGCTACTCACTGGTGCTCCGATGTTCGCAACAGAAGACTTGCAATTTGTTCAGTGTTTTGATGAAGAGGTTCGCTAGGATTTTGAACAAAGCCGTCAGGAAATTCGTCATTAAGCAAATGTAGAAATTCAAAACGTTTAAGATATAACCGTGACCGAAACAAATCGGTTAAATACAAAATCGGGGATTTTGTTGCTATCCAGAGCATATAGTGTGGGACCGGGCTTAAGCTTTGTCCGAAATTCCTGGGCCCGTATCAAATCTCAAAGGTTAAACTCAATGATAGATATGATGCCAGCAAAGTGGGAGAACACGACGGTCCAAATATAACCTCGACTGCAGCTGACTACCATATATAAAGCCATGGAAAATATATAGTTCTGATGATGATGATGATGACGATGATGATGATGATGATGATGATGATGATGATAATGATGATGATGTTGATGATAATGATGATGGCAACGATGATAAAGATACTGAAGATATTCGTTTGAAGTTGCCCGAGTCGGTCGGCAAATAGAATGGCCTAGTGTAGATGCAGAAAAAATCCAGCCAAGAAGTAAATGCCCATCTCAGTATTACGCATTTATTCCCTTCAGGCAGTATTGCCGGAAACGTCAAAGCGAAAAGTTTAACGTAAAGTTCATTTAAAACGGTTATACCTAATTATCATTTTTTGAAGTTTTTTTTTCCTTAAATTAAATCTTATCCTTTCTTTTATAACAATATAATGTCTCAATAATAAACTTAAATAACTATTTCAAAGTTTACTTAAATTTTGGTTTTACTTAAACTACATATATATATTCGAAGAATCTAAAGATAACACTTCATGTATCGCAAGGATACTTTGCAAACGAAAAAGAACTGCGATCAATTTGCCTCCTGTGCCGATTCAGCTCTATTCGTACAGAACCCAAATCAATTAGAGTAACGTTAAAAAAAAACAAGTGTTGCAATATAAATGAAACACCATATTTTTAGCGTTTTAAAAATTTCATTATTGACCGTACAGCCACTTTACTTTCCTAACTTCGAAAGACCAACGTTTGTTTTTTCAGTTAACAGAAAACGTTCCTGGTCCAGGAGATTTTTGAAGACCAACCTTAATTCGGGCAACAATCGCTTTTGAAATTATGAATTCTCTATGCAGCTGCGACAAACCATATAGAAAGAACTTCACCGCTTAGCTGCTTCCGCACAATGCATCATCTGGTCATCTAGTATAACAGTCACAAACACATGCACTCATACACATGGCAGTGCCATACTCTGAGGGCGTCCTCGGAGCAGAACAAGATGACAAACCCATTGTATATTTTTTCCATTCAGTTTTTCTTTTATGACGATTGCTTTGGTTTACACTTCATCTTGCTGATGCTCTCCTGAGCTCTCAATTTTATCATTCGGCTGCCAGTGATGGAGGTTTTGCCGTCGGGCTCTGTTTGGATCAACTACCAACGGTACACATGCCGAAGGAAATATATGGATGCTGTTGAGCGGAAGGTGATGTTTTGGAAAAAATATTTGAAGCTGCGTTTTCCAGTGTCAACCATCCTAACAACTCCTTGAAAGTTTGCCATTATGGCTGGAACATACGGGACTGCAGCATGTGCCTTTTTGGACACATTACAAAACTCGTGGGTCTCAATCCTCGACTCGGTGGTGAAATATATCCAGTGCGGTATCTCGATGTCATTAAGAATACTTAGTTCAGCCTTCGCTGTTCCACGTTTAATGCCCTTTCCATGCATCATCAAATCTTGCATCATTTTTTTGGATCATAGAAACGCGTTATATCTGAGAGGATTTTTCTTTTCGTAGTGTGTTTTTGTTTCGGAAGGAGAATGTACTCCTCTCAGGATGCTTCTGGATCCCTAAAGTTTTTATTGCCGTGCCTTTGTCTAATGACGACGGCATCTTTGCTTTCCTATCAACTTCTGGAATGGGTTTTAACATCCAGTTAAAGTCCAGTTTTGAACGAAGAACTTAAATGTTTCAGCATGAGCAGTCGTTTTATTTCTAAAGTTTCATTAATTGAATCTGCGCCATAAATGACGTCTCATTCAGTTGGTGCAGTGAATATTTATCATCGGCAGATCCGCTGTGACTTTAGGCAGGGCCTAAAGGTCTGCAAATACGGGGACGGAGAAATAATTCATAGCCTAATTCATGCAATTTTGCCATGGTTTTCATTGATTTGTCCCATGGTGCATTATCTTGATGAAACAACACTTTCTTCTTTTTTAAATGGGCCCATGTTTTTTCTTGTCCAACACGGTCTCAGCTATTGCGATCAACTTCACTTTACGATTATTCATAATTATTTTGTGAACTTTTTTTACATGTTGAGAAAAAGCTTCCTTCGGGTCCACTGGGTGCATCGCTTTGGTGCTCATTTCGCCCCATTTAAATTCGGCAAACCACTTCTCGACGGTTGATTTTTCTGGTGCAGAGTTAGAATAATTATCAAGCCAAGCTTTTCTCTCAACAGTACGAACCAATTATCCAACAGCTGTCACATTTGTACACGTGTCGTTTGAAGGTTAGTACTATTATAAAACGTATAGATTTAATTCTAGTAACACCATTTATGTGTAAGCCTAAGAGCTTTCTAACACTTGGAAACAGAAAAAAAGATTGCAATTACCGAATTTACTACCTAAACTCCCATGCACACGTAAGTTTAATTCATTAAAGTGTGTGTTTTTACTCTAAATTCTACCTACATCCCTAATTCGGATAGGTTGGCTTAAAAAAAATTTAAACATGGGTCCTTCACCTGTGCTCATAAAAACCGATCAACTTAGCCTTGTGATGGATGAGGCATTGGGTATATTATTCAAAGCAGGTTTGGATTGAGCTTTGTAACATTAATGAGCCCATATTAAAAAAAAAGGGTTATCCCAACAGCTAAACAAATTATTGGATAAAATTACGAATACCTCTTATATTAATTGAAAATGATTCAGATTTACAAGGAGTTCCTCAATTTTTTTATGAAGCTTTCTGTTCGAAAAGACAATGTACATTCAATATTTTCATATTCATATTTCATATTTCACTTTATACCATTAATGTGCAATATACCAGTGTATTTCATTTTAGTTGATTGTAATATTAATTGAAACTAAAATTAAATGTAACAAAACAAACGTAGCGTTACGTTAAAATAATAAATTATAACATGAATGTTACAATAACTATAAATTACATCAGGATGAAAAGACATGTTTTATTGAAAAATCGTTTTTTTTTCTACCCTTTTTCTAGGCTACACATATCTAATTCAAAGTCCCAAACCCTACACGGACCAACATTTGTTCCTTTGAGCTTTATAATACACTACACAAAGCATTAACAATTTTTTTTAAAATAATAAAAAAGTGCAAGTGCACAAAAATATATATGTTAATCTGCAGACTACATACATATATATATTCAACTTTAACTTCAACTGTTAAAAATTGGGCAAAACTGACCAAATGTCGTAAGTTGCTATGGAGAAAGGAAAGGAAGGAAATAGAAGAAGGAGAAGAGTAGGAGAAAAAGTTCTGGAAGAAGATTTTGATAAAATTTTTGATGTGCGAGAAACGTATTTCACTTACCAAAGTGAATCCACCGATGCTATCGACAATGCCATGGCAGTATCTTAGGAGAAAATCGTGGAAAGTGAATTAACAGTTGCTTCTTATAATAAAACTTTAATAATGAAATAAAAAGTTGCATTACTTAAAATTTTTTCTTACAGGTGAAACTTCTCCTTTGTTGCAGCGTTTAGGACTGTGTTCTTGCAATTATGACAATACATGAGAACTGCTTGTCGGCAGATACGACCACAAGCGAGTGTTGGTAAATGCTCTCTTCCAACTTTTTTTGAACAACAGTAGTTGATAAAAGAAACAGCAGGTAATATAAAGTCTCTATCGGACACGTCCCAGGAATGTTTCCATACCCTGTAAAATCTACGATTGACAGTTAGCTACTGGGATCAAAAATTACCTAATTTAAGTCAGCGCTACTGGAGGAGAAGTTAGGCATATTAATATTAGTAAGTCTAAAACTGCAATAAATTTAACGAATGCAATAGTATGTACACAAACGTTTTACGTAACATCAAAAACTAACCCACCCAAAGTTGTCTCTCCTGGGGCTTATCAACCAAGTGTCCTTTTTGGCAACAGCGGTTTTTAGAGTCAGGTCGTTAAAACGCTTCTCAGCAGAGCCGTTCGGAACCGGCAATAAACAGTAAGCCCTGTTCAGGAGTGTAAAAAATTCACAAAGTGAGAAACACAAATGCGTGCGAAAACTAGGCCTTGACCCACACCGGGCTGTTGCGGCAAAGTATTTATTTATTTATATATACTTATTTCTTATTGTCAGCGATGATGATGAAAGATCCTACAGTTCCACAGGAATCAGAGTTAGATTCTCTTTCTTGGGAAGAAAATTGCGCAAAATAAGGAAATTGTCCACAGATTGTTACAGGTTTTCGATATCGACACACAACTGCGACACTGGAGGAGTTACCTTTCGACACGAAGTAAACTGTTGAAGACAAAGCTTGTGAAGAGCATTACTTCAAGACAATTATAGGATTGGTTGATGAGTGATATGAGGTGTTGCTGCCGTATAAAACCGAATGTCACCCTGATTTTGGTGCCTTGAAGTTAGGTGCTTCGAAGTTAGATGCCCCGAAGTTAGGTGCCTCGGAGTTAGGTGCCTTACGTAAGTTTCATCAAATGGAAAGATTTCAGGAAAGCCTCACGATGTATGAAAAGAATCATACTGAATACACCACACCAGTTTTTTATTCCTCACCATGCGGTATTCAAGGAGTCAATCAGAACTACTAGAGAAAAAAGATACAAATAATTACAAATTTTTTCAACCTATTTTTACCCATGTAGCACAACACACATACTCCACACAATCTTAAAAAACTATTCATTTCGGTCCACGTTGCCGAGTTCTGAAATTTCAAAACACCGAAGGGAATTGAAGAATCAAAACTTGGAACGCATTTGAAAGTTTAGTAACACTATTAACGTTATCTACTCAAAACACAACCTAATTTCAATTTTATATCAGGTATCAATTTTTAAATTTTTAAAAGTGAATTAAACATATATCATATAAAATCAATAAGATTTCAATTTCAATTTTATATCAGGTATCAATTTTTAAATTGTTAAAAGTGAATTAAACATATATCATATAAAATCAATAAGAAATCTTAAACTTATTTTACCTAGTTATACGCGTGATATGTCCGTGGTCTCTATTTGCTCTGTTTTCTTCTCGCGCTCACTTCTTTTTGCATAAAATCTGCTTAGTGCTCTCTGTTCTCACTTATTTTTACTCACTGCGTACAGACTACATTTTTCGCATATAATATATATATATATATATATATATAAACATTTTTTTTGTGGATACTGCAAAGTTCTGGGCGTAGAGCTATGCAGTGTTACTTAAATTTAAAAACAAAATTACTAATGTACAGTAGAATCTCGATTATCCATTAACCATCAATTCTGTTAACCGTCACATTTTTCTGCCGCCAAAATAAAATTTCATTGGTTTTAGCTTATTTTATGAAATTCTCTTATTTATGAAATTATTTTTTTTTGCTTGTGCAGTGTTTCTAAGTCACACACACATAACTTACATAAAACTCATATGAATTGCTTACTTGATGCAAATTACAAAAACAGCTCAAAAAAGGCGCATCCTTGGTCATTACCTAGAAATTTAAACACCAGACACATTGATAGTATATATACCACCTTGATCATTTAATTCTTTATTAATTCTGAATTTATTCAGAAACTAAATAATACAAGTTTATTCATCTAAATCTTCACCCCGACTGACTCGAATTGCTTTAGACCGCTATAATTTCCAAACCGTTCATTACTGTGAGCTCAAATTTTACTATATACAAGCCTTTTAAACGATTTGCGTCTCAGTTGTGTTGAAAAATTTTTATCCGCGATGGAATTCAAACGTGATAGTGTGATTGCTTTATATTTGGCTGGAAAACCACAAGTAGCTATCGTTAGAGCCCTCCAGCACCTCAACGTGAATAAATCATTTGTGTCTCGAACCATAGCTCGTTACCGTGATACTGGCAGCGTTGAAAAAAAGTTTGGAACAAGCTCTTCGCCGGGAATGGGAAAAAGTATCGCAGAGCCACTTGAGTGCAGCGTGCGATGCTTTCTTCGGCCGTCTCAAGGCCATTATTCTAGCCAAAGGTGGACATATTGAAAACTACTGATACAATTTAAAAATTGATGTACTTTCCAACATTTTTTGCTTTGGCACAATAAAATTTAGCAAAAAATAAAAAAAATATAGCATTTTAAAAAGTTGCAATTCGAGTCAGTTACCTGTATATTGTCCCCTTTAAAGTAATCCCCATCAGCTACAACACACTTATACCAGCGCTTGATCCAATCCTTGAAACATTTTTTATATTCAGTTTTCGGTATGTCCATCAGGGCTTCCTGCGATTTTTCCATTACTTCTCTCGGCTGCAGAAACGTGTACCCCGTGGTGGTTTTTTAACTCGATTGAATAGAGAAAAGTCACAGGGAGCCAAATCAGATGAGTTCGGTGGCTGTTGGATGGTATTTGTTGCATTTTTCGTCAAAAAATTAGGAATAATAATGGCACTGTGCGACGGCGTGTTATCATGGTGCAAAATCCACGAGTTTTCTGCCCATAATTCTGGTCTCTTTCGGCGAATTGCTTCACGCAAACATTTCATAACGCCCAAAAAAATACTCTTTGTTTACTTTTTGGCCTTCTAGCGAAAATTTATGATGCACTACACCGTTGTAACCCATGAAAACCGTGAGCATTGCCTTCTTTTTTGACTGAAAACGACGTTATTGACCAACGGTGGCCGTGATCTAGTGGTATATGCATAGACTCCTCAAGCAGAGGGTCGCGGATTCGAATCCCGTGCGAGGCAATTTTCTGAGAAAAGTCTTTTCATATAACTTGTAATATATGGGCTGAAAAGTCCGTTTCTAAGAGAGGTCACCACTTGAATTAAATCTATACCATTTTCAGTTAGTACCAACCTTCAAAAGATACGTGTATAAATTTGACAGCTGTCGGACGATTAGTTCTCGAGATAAAGCGTTGTGAGTGAAGCAACTTTTGTTATTGTGAAATAAAGGCTTGACAAAGAAATGGCTTGACAAGTGTTACCCGGACTCTGCACGAGTTGAACGAATCATTAGCAAGTGGATTGGAAAATTTAAATGTGGTCATACAAGCACCAAGATGATGCACGCAGTGGACGTCCAAAAGAGACTGCCGTATTTACTGACAGTCGACCAAAAACAACAACGTGTTGATGATTCAGAGGAGTGTTTAAAGCCGTTCAACCGCAATAAAGCCGAATTTTTGCGTCGGTATGTGACAATGGATGAAACTTGGCTCCATCACTTCACACCAGAGTCAAGTCGGCAGTCAGCTGAGTGGCGAGCAGCCGACGAACTTCGTTCAAAACGACCAAAAACTCAACAGTCGGCTGGCAAGATTATGGCATTCGTATTTTGGAATACACATGGAATAATTTTCATCGACTATCTCCAAAAGGGGTAGACTATCAACAGCGACAATTACATTGCGTTGTTGGAGCGTTTGAAGGACGAAATCGCAGAAAAACAGCCGCATTTGAAGAAAAAGAAGGTGCTGTTTCATCAAGACAATGCACCGTGTCACAAGTCGATGAAAACGATGGCAAAATTTAAATGAATTCGGCTACGAATTGCTTCCCCACCCACCGTATTCTCCAGATTTGGCACCCTGCGACTATTTCCTGTTCGCAGACCTCAAAAGAATGCTCGCCGGAAAAAGATTTAAGACCGATGAAGAAGTAATCGCCGAAACAGAGGCCTATTTTGAGACTAAACTGAAATCGTACTACAAAACTGGTATCGAAAAATTGAAAAATCATTTCAATCAGTGTATCGCCCTCGAAGGCAACTATATTGATAAATAAAGTTGAATTTTGGAAAAATTTTTTGTTTTACTATAAAACGGCACCTACTTTTTAGCCTATGTGCTATGTAGTTATATGAAAATCCCGTCGACGTCAACTCTGACATGAAGGCATAACACTGATGTTGGAGTAGTTGTTGGCTGAGCTAAATGTAACGAACTAACAACTAGCACGTACTAAGACCCAGTGGTTGAGGATGCACTAGCTCCAGTTTGACAACCACCTCTGCTAAAAATATCGAAACTTAATACACATAAGTTTCAAAAACTACTACACCACCCGCCCGCGCCCTGGAGAAAACCTAGTAAAATGATATTCATATTCAATTAGTGCGCACGCGAAATTGTAAAAAAAAAAATTATCAATGTTTTCGTCAGTTTTTGATGTCGTTGATCTGCCACTTCGCTCATCATCTTCGATTGACTCACGACCACTTTTGAACTGCGCGTGCCACTGGTAAGCGACCGTTTTCTTTAGAGAATCGTTGCCGAAACACTTTTCCAACATTTCAAACGTTCGCGAACCATTAAATCCGTTTTTATGCAAAATTTAATACAAGTTCGTTGTTGCAAATTTAAATCCATTTCTAAAATAGAAATAGATGTACCCTCGGCTAAGTAACTTTTGCAAATGTCAAGCTATGACGCTAAAATTTAGAGGGAATGTCAACAATGTGCATACTTTTTGATCAAGAAGGTATAGTATTTAATGATCTCTTTCGTATTTTACCATTTATTTTTTTTTTCTTTTTTTTCTAAGCACTTGCGCGCAAGTATCACTTTCACGAAAACCAAAACAATAACAAACGATGTATATCAATATAAACAAGGTGTCCCAGTTTAGGTTTTCGTCCAGATAGCTACGATTCCTGAAGTTATGGTAAGCAAAAAATTATATTGCAGGGGTGGGGGATCTATTTTCACCCCCTCCAAGTTATAGGCTGTTAAAGTGAGGAACCTCTGATTTCGATGTAAAACTTCTTAAAAGGCAAGCATCGTCCATCGGGCGGGAGCATGTTTGAAAACATAATATACAATATATGATATTTATGTATAATATTGTATCATCAATGCACAATATACGAGTGTATTTAATTTTAATTGAATATAATATTTATTGAAATTAAATTCAAAGGTTACAGCTATACTTAAATGTAAACTAATAAATGTAATAAGGTAATAACTAATAAAATAATAATTTATGACATGAATACATGACACTTTAAATTTAAAAATGGATGTAATTCTCTTTTTGCTGTTACATCATGACGAAGAGACGTGTTTAATTGAAAAGTTGCATTTTTCTAGCCTTTTTCCACCCTACATATATCTAACACGAAGTGCCAAACGCTACATACTCCAACACCTTCTTTTTCACTATAATAATAATTTTATATGCAGGTCATTCTTCGGTGTAACTAGATATCATTTATCATTCATCTTATATGTATTATTCATGTTCTTAGCCAGTTATTGATAGTCGAGATGAATGTGGTGAAACTATATGTATATTGAGTCTGATTGCAAGCAGAATTTATAAGTAAGAAAAAAAAACTATTAGAATTCTTGAAAAGTAGAACGATCTGTATTGACATATGCTAGCAATATTCGTAGTCAATAGTTTTTGAAAAAAAAAGTTGTATTTTTTGGAAGAAATACAATTTAGCATTTGTAACCATAAAAAAATTTGTGCTAGTTCTTTATGTTAAATTATTTCTTTACATAGAAAATGCTTTCAACAATTGTTTTATCGAAAATTTTCGTGAGCGATTTAGAAATAATTGTCCTTTTGGTAGGGTACCTGTGCCGAAAGAATAGTATAAGCTGATTTATCAAATTCGGCAAAGAAATATTTTCGATCCTATTTAAACGAGAAGACCAGAGGAAGTTTTTGATGACAAAAATTTTGAGCAGCTGTTACGACTGCTATTTTTTTTGCTGTAAAAATTAACCCCAAAAGCAACTGCTGAGGTATGTAGGGTTCAAAGTTTGTGTTAAATACGTGCAGGGTAAAAGAAAACGTCTTTTCGGTTTGGTGTAACAGTAAAGAGAGTTAATTTATTCATCCGGAAATAATATTTCATCAATATCTTTCTCTTCAATATCTCCTCGTTGAATCCCTGCTTGATGATCAAGTGCGTTCTCGAACTGATAGATAGCTTGCTGTACGACGTGATGCTCCAGTCTTTTTGAAGTTGGAGTGGTCTCGAAAAATCTGCTCCAGAACACCTTTCTGATCTGCACCCGATGACAATTTTAGTTCAGTTTTATTCTTTTCTTGAGTTTTCTCTTTTTGTTTTTAATTATTTTATTATATATTATTTATTGTTAATAAAAGGTAAATGTTTTTTGTTATTTATCTTTTTCGTCAACACTTTTCCTTAGATTCTCGGATTGGAATTGGATTTCGTTTGCGACTGTGTACACCGGCGCGAGTACAAAATCTCATATACGTGTTTCCGTTAGTGTGTGTATTTATGAATTTACATCGTTTGTATTGTTTGTTAAGTACTTAAAACAAAAAGCATTTCTTTGAGCTGTTGTTGCAATTTACATCAAGTAAGCAATTCATACGAGTATTATGTAAGGTTTGTTATTTTTTATTTATATAGGGTTTTCTAATAACGACTTGACAACTTTTTTTTTAAATAAAGGCCAAACCATTTGAGATATTTCAAAAACTTTATTATTGGCTTGAAGTACAATCACAACATTTATGAATGGAACTCGACTTCGTTCATATGGCCCATTCATTGGACCCAATTTTCAACGCCTCGGCCACTCGGCTTTGAGCTCTTCCAACGTTGTCGGCGTGTTGGCATAAACCAAAGACTTAACGTAGCCCCACAGAAAATAGTCAAACGGCGTTAAATCGTACGAACGAGGTGGCCAATCGACTGGCCCATGTCTTGATATAACACGCTCACCATACTTACTGTTCAATAAATCGATTGTAGCGTGTGCTGTGTGGCTTGTGGCACCATCCTGTTGAAGCCACATGTCGTCCATTATCGTCGACGAAAAAATATGGCCCAGTAACGTCGCCGGCATGCAAACCGCACCAAACAGCTATTTTTTGTGGATGAAGTGGTGATTCATGAAGCACATGTGGGTTTTCACACGACCAATAACGCATATTTTGCTTATTGACGAACTCATTGAGCCAAAAATGAGCTTCGTCACTGAAGATGATTTTGCGATGAAATTCATCACCTCAGCGCATCTTCTCCAGAACCCAATCAGAGTGTACTTTACCATGATGAAAATGTTTGCTGAATAAATTGACAGTGACAGTTTGATGATTAGTAAAAGAGTGCGTTCACAAATTAAATTCAAAGTTGTCAAGTTCCTATTGGGAAACCCTATATTACCTGCAGTTGACTTTGTCAACGATATGATACTCCAGTCTTTTTGATTTTTATCAATTGAACGATACAAAATAATTTGAAGGGTCCGGGACTTAACGCCGGGTTACTATGTCCGGTACTGAGTACCCATGTGGTCCCCCACCTACGTACTTACCACGCCAAACACTGCTTGATTTCGGTGATCTAGTGGGAACCGATGCTTTCAGTGTAGCTAGGCCGTTGAAATTGTAGTGGTCTCGAAGAACACCTTTCTGATCTGCACCCGATGACAATTTCGACATTTTTAAAGATTTTTATATTGTAAAACTAATTTGACAATATGTGTACGTTTTAAGTATTTAGAAGATACATTTTTTTTATTATTAAATAAAATCAATTAATCAATATTTAAATACAGCAACTTATGACCTTTGGTCAGCTTTGTCCAGCTGGTGACATTTGAGGTTAAAATTGATAAATAATGAATTTTTACACGGTGCGGAAAATGCGATTTATGCACAACCCCCGAAAGAGTCTTTAAAAGGAGAAAGACAAGGGGCAAGGCATCGACGGCGAGGGAATATATGTATGTACGTACATAAGTGGTCTCTAGATTTACATATTTATATTTATATATATATGTATATTTTGTGCACTTGCACTTGGACTTTCTACTGTTTAAAATGTTTATTGTTTTCTGTAGTACTTATGAGGTATTATTCGGCTGATATGGACCAAATGGTGGGGTCTGCAGGGTTTACACTTTATGCTAAATACGTTTATAGTAAAAAATGCTGTTTACAAAGAAAACTTTAAAGTTAAATACAATACATTCGTATTTAAAATCATAAGCTTACGTTACGTAAAGAAATCATTTAGATTAAGTTGTTACATTTGAAATTTGTTGTAAAAGAGATAATATCTTTGCCAAAGACAATTATTATTTTAATATGGACTGTACATTTTATTTCCGAACAACAACCATAAGTTTTTACTTTTAAGCTATCAAAAAGGTAACAGAAATCGAACATAACATCGCTAATAAATAACAAATAATAACAAATATGCAATGATATTTACGAGAATAAGTTTCAATATCTTTGACCTTGTGGATCTTTTTTGCTTCGAATCCTTACTTGGAGCAAAATGTGGATCTTGTGCAGTAGTGGAAAGTGGTCAAGGTAATGCTTGGCCCATAGATAGTGCCAAGGCATAACTACGACCATAAAAGATAATGGTGACAGTATTGTAAAATATTTGTGTTTGTAGAAATTGTAAAAATTATTTCTTTTAAGACAATCGGTGTATTCAATGGTATTAGATATCACTCTATTCAATTTAATCACTTTTCTCAATCACTTTTGCTTTTCTTTATCTTTTACAACTCGTAAAACCACTTTATAACTATTCGCAATTCACATTTTATATTCCACTTAAGAACTAACTTGCATATCTTGGGGAATGCTGATATTTATACTCCCCTGGCATCTTTCGAGAACCTTTTATACTATCCAGCGTTCCATACAACTTTCCATTTTGCTGGAATATTCGCTATATTCTATTCTCTATTCCGTAATGGTTGAGTCTTCTGTTATTGAAATATGGTAATGTCTTTAATATGACGCTATTCAATGTTAACAAAAGAAATGGACAATAAAGTTGAGCAACTGCAGTGTGAAATGGCTGCCTGCGCAAACAACTCGGACAGTGAGAAGAGCTTTGCTCTAACAATGGTTTTCACGGTCCTTCAGCAGAGATATTGCAAACAATAGACATTGAAAAGCATAAGGACTATATGGCTTCAGTACAAGCTATCGATAAACGACTTGGGGATAGCCACATGCAGGCCCAATTGGAAATCCGAATACAGCAACGATGAGAAACACTCCAACAGAGTCAGTATATTGGCGCATTTATCGTCTCCCACCACAGGACAGGAAGTAATCGATGAAATGGCAAAGAATGCATTCATTAGGGGAATCGGAGATTCAAAGTTATACTTAGCAGTAAAGATGGCCCGGAAAGGAACCCTTGCCGAAGCATTTGCCTTCGCTCTGGTAATGGAAGCAGCCAATCAGGCTTGCAAGGGAACAAATTATATCGGGGAGTTATCATCTGTTGAATGCTCCTGCGCAAGACTACGTGCCGAGAAACGTGATACACTACGAAGGAGACGAAGAATGCGCGGAACTTGAACTGCGATTGTAATAGAACGCCAACACCAAATGATCGGCTGAGGAAGAATATAGTTGTCTGTCAAACCTCATGTTGTGACACTTTCCTGCGATGACATCTAGCCAAAAATTCTTATTTGCGCATTCTTTTTTCGTTTTAATTCATTAGTAACAAATCCGTCATAGCGAGGACGTGGGGAAGAGACACAAACTGCGGTAAATTTTACACATTGTATCTTTAAAGTTATATTCAATTTGAATTTTCTGGAAATAAATTTAATTTCACACCATTTGGTTAGGACTGTTCATTTGCTGTCTCTACTGCTCACATGTGGCGGAACGAATTTCTTCTTTCATATTTTTCAAACTGCGTGGTGTACGCCAGTGAAGCCATCATATAACACAAACCTCAGATTCCCTGCAACGGAAAGTCCACGTCCATATCAGCCACAAGCCACAACTACAAATATTCTAAAGAAATAAAAATCTGATGCTATTACCGATGCATCCACCACTTCTTCCACGGTCGATGCTCCTTTAGCTCAGCCGCTTATTTCACCAAATGTTTCCATTTCAGTGTCATCAGTAGCACCCCAGAGTAATCCTTTTGAGGTAATACAAGAGCAAATAAACGCTCGTAAAAACACAGAAGAAAAACTGATTTAAAATGTCAGAATATGATTAATAGTGTTAGAGGCAGGTTATGCGAGCCAACACCGTTCAATTGAATATGTCTAACACATTGTTGCTGATATTCACTTCGTACGCCTCCGCATTAGGGAATAGTTTTGAGCTCACAACTATAACAGCCTCACATTTACCAGTCACGCCATCCTCCAGATTACAGATAAGTACCATCATCACTTACTGATCGTATCTTATCGCTTTTTTCTGTGCGCTCAGTCACGCCGTCTTCTGTTGTTGCTCATCGAAAAACGTAGTCTTCTCGACTACAGTATAGTACCGCCCAGTACATCTGTGCCAACAAGAAAAATTTAAGACTTGCCAGAGTTTAGCGGACAGGCTGAGGATTAGCCAATATTCACAACATTCACTGAGACGACTGTAGCATATAACTACAGCAATCTAGATAACAGTATACGCTTACAAAAAATGTACTTAAATGTATATTGGATGAACTAATCAAGAAGCTTCCTATTAGAAAGAAAATTGATTGGGCTGCATATGCAAATCCGTTACGGCCGTTCCTTAGTATTCTCGATTTCAGCAATTGTATAAACGCAATTGCCGATTTTATTTAATCAAGGTCACAGTTGGGGTCGTCCAACGTCAGAATCAAGACGACGAGTAGTACTTCATGCAACAGAAGAGCAACGGGCAGATGCAACAAGATTTCATATATGCCAGGGCCGGCTTAAAGCATCTGTTTGCAGCAAATTCATCGAACATACTGTGCAAGAATAGTTGCGGTGTGAATAGTTGTAAACTGAGCCACCATAAGCTGCTTCATGAAGAACGGAATCGGAATAATGGGGTTCAACGATCGGTTGCTAAGTAACCACAAGTAACCGCAGGTGAAAATAAAGTCGTTCTCAGCTGTTCTACCAACTCAAAACGAACTCGTTGTTGTTCCGTATTTTGCCTGTTATGCTGTTGATGAAGGATCCTCTATAACGATGGTGCCTTGGATTGTAGGGCCGTGATAATCGAAAGGAAAGATTCAATTTTACTCAATTTTACACCGAAGTTACTCATTAGACTAGATAATTGTCTGCCAGCATCAGTATTGGTATTGGAGATTGAAGCCGACTTGCGTGCACGAAAAATACTTGAAGCGAGAAAATACTGCTGCGGAACAATGGCAAAATAGAACTGTCAGAATGAAGAAAGATTATTCCTTTCCTACTGCCTACAACGAAATTATTCAAAGATGTTCGCATCCTTTTCTTTGGTGTGACGGGAGAAGTATGCCAGATGCTTGTAATGACATTTGGGGCCGCTTGTTCACCGTTTTCCGTTGAATATGTCAAGGCGGTAAATGCCAAGGAGCAAGGTAGTTATGACACACGGGCTACCGAAGCTATTCTCCACCATCATTATGTCGAAGTGACGACTACGTGGATAGCTTCGAATCTATTGATAAAGCTGTCAAATTTTCTAGACAGGTGTGTGAAATTCACAAGTATGCTGAATTCGAGATGCATAGCTTCACCTTCACCTTCTCCGTGTTATATCACATGTTCGGTGATCTATAGAAGACAGCCTGGGCACAGAAAAGGTTTTTGGCATGTACTGGCACCTGTCCAGTAATACTTTCAGGTATGTTCAAAAATTGAATCGTGTCAATGCAAGCATCATTGATGGAAAGATAACTCCTATCAAAAAACACAATCAACTAACTGGTGATATAGAAGTAGCTTAAAAAAAATGGTAGCAGCCTATATATAATATACCCGAGTTCCAGATACCACGTCACTATTTCTCCTGCACTGTTCCAGAGCAACTTCAGCTACAGCGAAGACGCCTTACCACCGTAGCATACTGGAGGGCCATTTACTCCAATGTAAGTATTGGTACTTCCGATGACTATCCCGAGGCTCGAGCTGCAAGCCGCCACCCTTGCGACTCGCCTTATGAAGACAATCATAGATAATAACTAACTGAAAGTCAACTAAATGTTCCTTTGGAGTGATTCGCTTTAAACACCGAATCCCAGCAATTCTTACCGTTATTGACGTGGTTAACTGGGGGTTGGTGCCAACTCAATATAACTTCGCCGATGAAGCCACTCGAATTAGCTCGAATTGACGTAGCTAGTTGGTGCAAGACGACTTATTATACAAACTCCGGTCATGTGTTTTCTATCTTGATTGTCCGGCACTATCATCAACGGATGAAACACTAAAACGTGGAAGCAGTGATATGATAGTTACGGAGCAGTTATTAGATGCCAACGTTGCGGCGAGTAAAGTGAAGGCAAGCTGCAGCGTATGTAAAATAACTCATGTCTCATCCGTCATCCCAATAATGAGTCCGCTGCCAGAGGATCACGTTACACCTTATATGCGACCTTTTCATTTACAGGAATAAACTACTTTGGTCCGGTCACAGTTTGAATAGGCCGTAGAATGGAGAAATTGTTCACGTGTCTGCTGGCGTGAGCCCTTAACTATAAATTGTCTGAGAGCTCTCAACAGACGCCTGTATTGTGGTAATACGGAATGTCATTAACCGTCATGGAGTGCCGATGAGAGAACGAACTGACAGCCTCAAGAAATTTGTCGTTGCAGATAGGAAGCAAAACGTTTTTCAGATGTGTCTGATTATAGACAGTGGAGTGGGTGCTCAATCACCCCGAATAATACCCGAATTATGCGTACAAGAGAATGGTGCAATAGTGAAAAAGGTATTGCGTCACATTTTGAAGAAAGCAACACCTTGTGAGCATATGCTACAATGTCTCACCGTAGAACCCGAGAACGTTGTAATCTCTAGCTTCCCGAACGCTACCAGTCCAGAAATGCCTAAGCACCAACTTCGCGAGGCAGAGGTAAATAGCAATAGTCGACAGCCGCTTGACCATCAAAAAGTCTTCGCTGGCAAAACGATGTAACGAAAGCCTTTTGGTAGAAGTAGTCAGCGGTAGAAAGAAATGGATGGCAAAAGTAGACACCGGTTTCATGGCCTCAATTTTAAGTAGGAATTTTGTGCAGAAGTCTTGGATGCATAACACTAGTAGTTGCAGCTTGCTAACAGTTACGGGAGCAACGGTAAAGATATATGGTGGAGTCCACATACAAATCCAGCTGGCCGGAACAACTTTCTCTTACGTGTTTCTGGTGGCTGAAATATGTGACGAGTGTATCACTGATACAGACCTCATGACAGAACATGGACTAGTAGCCGACTTTGGGGCACAAATCCTGAAATATGGAAACATGGAGATACCAGTGGTATACGGAAACGCCAACACTTCTATCTTAAAAGTCATCATCTGCTGAAATCAGTTTATAGAGCTTTCGTCGGAAGCAGTTGTTTGGGCAAAAGTGAAAAATAGTCCCGTAACCGCCAATTCTATTTGATGGAGTTAGATTTCATGGTGGGAAAGTCGTTAGTAGAACCAAAGGACAAAATTGTTCCAGTAAGGATTCAGTTTTAAGGTGAAAATGAGATAGACAGTGGGAAAATATGCACCTATTGTGTCTATATCGATCACAACACCGGTCCAGAGTATAAAAACCGAGAATAAAATCCTCAGCCTCTGCAATCTTCATTAAGAGCTGCATATTCTAGCAGAAAAACCACTCGGTGAGAACGTTGATATATTTGCTACACAAGGCGGAGGATGTGGACGTACGCGACTCTTTTGAAACCACATGGACACCAGAGACGCCCGACCAATCTGTTAACCTGCAAGGCGTCTTATATTGGCAAAGCAAAAAAGTTGCCGAAATAGTGTCGAAGATAAAGGTTAAAGGGCTGATTGAAAAATCAGCGAGTCAATGGGCAGCACAAGATTTTGTGTGGATTACTGACGTCTCAACGATGTCACCAAAAAGGACAGTTAGCAGCTACCAAGAATTGATTACACTTTGAGTACGCTTTCTGGAAAGAAATCGTATTCAACATAAAAGCGGTTACTGACAGGTGAAGGTTAATCGAAAATATCGTCAGAAAACGGCTTTTACTTCAGGAGACGGTCTCTTGCAGTTTATCGTGATGCCGTTCGGACTGGGAAACGCTTCGGCTACCTTAGAGAGACGAATGGAACGTTCATTGCAAAAACTTACATTGAAAAACCGCGTATGTGGACGAAGCTATCGGCAATGGGAAGACGTTTGAGAAGCTTTGTTAATTTTCTTTTTTTTAAAAAAGAACTTAATACTCAAGTGGATATGAATGCACTTATACCCCAGCATGTACTAGGTTTTCTTTTTGTTTGGAAATTGAGATAGAAAGGGAACGAAAGATGTTTGGGCTTAGTGGTTATTTTGCTGCATGGGTGGCATCCAACATTTAATGGGGAAACTTAATTCTTAGTTTGAGAGGCGCAGAACCTAGAAAAGTGTGTCTTGTTCCCTCTGGAAATAAAATATCTGAGACATACTCGCATTAACATATGACAGCGGAAAGAGCGGAGATAGAATGATAGTTATTTCAATCAGCAGCGGTCAAAGTTAGCAATTCCATATCATTGTCAAAATATTCAGTAAGGCTTGGCATCATGCATCGTTTTACGCTTGAGGAAATTATTACATAAAAGGGGTGATTCATCGTGAGGTTTGAATTTAAATAGGCTTTTTTGACAAATCACGCGTGACTCCTATCAAACTGCTGCATCATTTTTCTTCAGCATCATTTGGCAAGTCATCGTGGAAAGACTCACACCTCAACAGCGTCTCCAAATTGTTCAGCTGTATTACGATTTTTCTGCAATTCGAGGAACTTACAGTGCGCATAATCTACCTACTGAAACCACTATTGCCAATACCATTCGCAAATTTGAGTCCCAGTTTACATAAGTGGATAATACTCGACCGGTTAAACATCCAGCACGTAGTGAAGAGACTATAGCAGCTGTAGCTGTGAGTGTACGCAAAGACCGTGACGAATCGATTCGTCGTCGTTCTCAGCAGCTTTGCTTGGCATATTCGACAACTTGGCGTATTAAACATAAAAAAAACTTGTGAAAGAATTGAAGCCAGGCGGCTTGTTAATAAATAAAATTGCCTTATTTGGGCTGATGTGCAACCCAAAGAGTACTAAGAGCTACCTTACATCCATTAAAAACAACGGTATGATGTGGTTTATGGGCTGGTGCAATCATTGGTCCATATTTTTTCAAAAATGAGGCAAATTAGAATGTTACCATCAATGGTAACCGTTATCGCGGAATGTTAATGGACTATGTGCTTTCTGAAATTCTAACACATGGTCTCGGTGAGCTCTGGTTTCAACAAGATGGCACTACGAGCCATACAGCGCGTGAAACAATGGACTTGTTGAGAAATCATTTTGTTAAGCACTTAATCTCACGATTTGCTACGGTAAATTGGCCGCTTAGATCGTGCGATATCACACCTTTGGACCATTTTCTCTGGGGATATGTAAAGTCTTAGGTCTTCAGGAATAAGCAAGCTACGATTGACGCTTTGGAAGCCAACAGCAGTCGTGTTATCCGCGAGATACCAGTCGCTATGCCCGAACGAGTCGCCCAAAATTCGACTTTTTCACACAAATTCGAAAAACTAAAACGTTCATAAAATATCGGGTAGCAGCTAGTAGCAGCCAAATCTTTTTGCATTACAATGACAAATATTCAATCTAACTTATTAAGTGCAAACAATCACAAATAACACTATACTAAAATTATTAAAATTTAAAGAACCCGTATTGAAGCAAAAACAACTACACATGATTTTCAAAACTGCATTTAAAATGTCAATACATACCCACAGTAGAACTCTCCATTAAAAAAAAAATTAAGATTGATACCACAAGAACTTGAAATAACTTACAGAGGAACACTAACAAACAAACGAACCGTTAACTTTGAACTCAGTTTATCACAACACACGATGAAGAAGAAAAAAAAAGCAGCAGCGCGTTGACCCATGTATATTTAAGTTTCGCTATAGCAAATTTTTACTTTTTAATTTTACTTTTTAGTAAAATGAATTTTGACCAGATTTTCGGTGCAAGTACTCCTATGTACGCCGTAGCCGCCAGTATTGAAAAAGACCTAGAAATATTGATTAGCCGCCGATCAGCTGAATTAAGCATCGCCAGAGAATTAACCCAGCTTATTTTGCGATTGAATTTAGACCTACATCCGATTGTGTTGACGCAAAAATTGAAATGTTGGTCTGAGATCTAGATTTTGGTAAGAAATATCATCTTCTAGGACGAGGCCAATTTTTGGTCAGCGGCCCTCTCAACAAGCAAAATTGCCATTATTGAGGCGGACCCGATCCACAAGTATTCGACCAAGCATCAATGCATGTAAAATGATTGACTATTTGGTGTGGACTTGGGTCCGAAATAGCAGACAAGAAATCATTAGTATGGATTAAAGGAGTGTCGAAGACAGAAAGGAGACAGTGGTTTCGAAAATTCCGTTAGCACGTTTATTTCAAGTTGTCTTGGATAGTTTTAAATCTGATATTCGCAAAATAAATGCTGGTGTGTACTAGGGCTCTCTTTTATCTCCGATATTCTATTAAATTTTCGTCACTGATCCCTTGTCTGCCACTTTTAATCCCATATATTCCCTTACTGAAAACAGTACTCTCTGTCTCATATTCGTTTGCGGACTCACCATCCCTGATATACAGCGTATCTTAAGCACATTAAATTTAGATTTTAGCAGCGTAACTAATTTGGGGAACTACAGAGGAGTGGAATTTAATATTTCCAAAATATAATGCTGTCTGTTGTCGTTAAAGCGAAATTTAAATACCCAGCCATTATCCATGAACGGCTCTTACATTGTTGAAACCGAAAAACTTTCTATTCTCGGTATGTGTGCCAATGACAACTTACGTTGGAATGAGCACATATTTGATTTCGCCAAAAATGCAGCAAAATGCTTAGGTTTATTAAAGCAATGTAAGAAATATTTTACTTCCTCTGACCTAGCGTCAATATATAAGGCGTGTCCGCCCGAAACTGGAGTACAATGGACACATATGCCCCAAGATCTCTTTTCACTTGCTAGATACGTTAGATACTACACAATCATTCGACACCCTTGAACAGCGACGTAACGTCTCCTATTTCACCTTATTGTTTCCCTATTTTCACCACCAGTGCTTCATAAGCCGTACTAGTTGTTTATAGAATGCCCTACTTAACTTTTTATTTTCTAGTCAGTATAACTTGCAGACATTTTAAACTAACGTACATCGGTATCTTTATTTTATCCCTCCTCGAACTTTCTTTCGCCCGCGCTATGTGCAAACATTTTAAGGGTACACAAAATGTCTTGTGCGCGCGCCATTTATAAAAAAAAATCTACTTGAGTTTCACTAAGTGACAAAGCAGGTAGCTTTTATTTACAGACGTAGATGCAGAGTGTTAGTTGCAGCTAGTTATGTACATATGTATGTACTCTTATTTTTGCATTTAGTTTATTTCTTGATATGACAATGTGAATGGAAGATCTTTGGCCTTTAATACAGATCATCGATATTTGGCGGAATATTATTTTGAAAATATTAACATAATGAAATCAAGGATTGGTTAGCGTGAAAGGTCGAGAGGGGGATTTGACCTTGCACAACACTGTAAAATAGATTGGTAGTTAGTGCACATGGGTTTGAAGATACATACTTATACCGACGCAACGTCCACATATTTATATAGTTTAAAGAGTTCGCGTTTCTGTTTTTTCTCCCACTTAATCGGTTCGTAAATAGGTCCAAATATTCGGCACAGGACTTTCTTTCAATGGAATTTAATGTCTGCTCTACCACCTTGCTGGTCATCGAGCATTTGGCTTGAAAAATAGGACTGACAGGATTTGCTAAAGTGTGAAAATTTGGAAGATCGTCGAGTTATCGGGCTGGAAGCGAACTGTGTGGTGCAAAAAGGTTGAAAAAAGGATATAGTATATTTTCGGGCTTGCTTTGTCTTCCCAAATTTTGGAAATAATGTGACAAATGTTTTAATGTGGGCTTAATATAAAAAATTGCTTCCTTGGTACAATAACTCCCATTGGAGCTTCGAATAAATTGATATGCTTTGCAATTACACCAGAAGCTCAATTAATACACAAATACATTGATGTGCTCCCGCACATTCAGGCCTTTCTTTGACCAGAGGTCGAGCTGGGAAGGGAATGTTGTCTTATATTCACTGACGACTCCAAATCAAGCCAAGGCTCCGGCTGTGCTAGTGTTTATGCAGAAAGTAATTACACCAGATGGTTCTATTATCTACACATTTACCGTTATTTTAATAAAGGCTCACATATTCTGAGAACTTTTTTAAGTCAGTAACAACTTTGTTTTCGACTTTAAACAAGAAATGCAAAATTTCAATGTTGAATGGATTGCTAAATAATAATAACTTATTACTGATCTTAGCCTACTTAAGCGAAGGTGAAAATCAAAATAAAACATATATAATACATATGTAATCATCTTAACTCAAGTAGTTTCCAGGGGACACGAACGAGGACGTGGCGGCATATCGACCCCCACCCTCCCAACCGCCCAATAAGAAATTTTTCATTTTAAGTATACTTACATTTTTATTCGTTCATTACATTTTTAAATTTTGACCCACTTGCAATTTTTCCAAAGCAATAACGCTATTAAGAAATTTATTATAGTGATTTTGTGGTCGTAGTATTCACTAGAGATTTCAAGCCAATTTGAGAAATGTATATTTGTTTCCTTTTTTAGTTTTTTAAAGTACATATGAGTAAAATATCTGTACATGAAGACAGACTTTGAAATATTTTGCCGATGGCCAAAAGAGAACTGTATTTTTTTTGAGTTCAAATATTCCTTTAATTTTATTAGTACTTCTATTATATCAAAACTCTGTTTATCTTTTGACATTTCTTCTGTACAATTTTCACATATTTTGTTAATTTTTTTCATTGATTTCAAAAGCAGTATCCTGCAAAATATCTAGTGGCTAGATCATTAACCTGCGGTACGTTAAATAATATTGCCTCTTCATCTGGTGAGTTAACTATTTTGATCGTTTTCAAATTATTTTCAATACATTCCTTATCCTCAAGAATGTCCCAATTTTGTTTTAGATCCTGGGCAAGCATTATTTGTTCTTCTGTATCACTCTGCTATATAGCATTCCAATCCACTTGCAGGTATTCGGAATCATCCTTATTGCAGTTCGAAAACTTCGATTTAAACAAAAATTTAATGGATATAACTTTGATTAACAGGCAGCCGAATTCAGAAACACTTGGATTGCTTTAATTTATATTCCGAGCTCTTATTTTTTCAAATAAGTTTTCTAACGGATCTTGATTAAATTTATTTACGTAAACCTAATATAAATCATTATACTCATTGAATAATAGAATTTTTACTCTTAGAACTCTTTCTATCGTGAAGGCAAAACCGTTGAAACAGAATGATCTATTTCTGGCATTTATGGGCTTAATGTTTGATATATAGTCCTTCATTTCTTTAATGAACTTTATATTTGTATCGTTTCGTACAAGCGCCGGTTTTCCATTTAAAAGAACAAAAAGCCTGTCTATTTTTGTTTTATAAACACAGATGTTGATTTCACAAACTGAGTTATATGAGAATTTCTTCAATTCTATTAAGGCTTCAATTCCACAAGATACGGATCTGCTTAGAACCTATGCAGCTAACTTCACGTTCATTTTTTGGAACTCAGTAGGGTCAATCTGTGCCGATGTCAGTCTGGGACATATTTTGGTAGTATTACTTTTTTCTGTATTATAAAGGTATTTAATTACTTGCCAACTAACAATTCCATCTAAAATGGTCAAATTGTACTTAAGTAAGTTGTTCCGAATGCTTTTTATAAGATGAGGAATGTCATACATTCCATTTATGGGTAACTTTGAGTTTTTTTCATTTAGATTTAGTTTACTACAATATATAAACTCCGATTTGTGGGTCCTTGATCAGAGCAAATGGCTATTACATTAAATTTCAGCTCCGTGCATATATCGAGGCAATTATATAGTATACCTTAATCTCAAGTTGTTTCATAGGTATATTGCTTGGACAAATGACATGATACGGATATTGTTTAAAAGTACCACATAAACTCCGAATCATGAAAACACACGCAGATTTTGCGCATATGTTCGATCTTTGATTTTTGCCATAATCAACAAAACCTTTAATTTTATCTTTAAATTTATTGAAGGATTGGCCTGAAGGCTCATCTCATCAATTTCTTTTTCCTTTGATGATAATGTCGAGCTTATTTCTTTTATTTCCTTTAGAACATTTCTATTTAACCCAGGTGATAGACTTTTAATCTTAATCCACCTCTGTAATGAAGATGGGTGCGGCAAGTATTGTCCAAGCTGATCTCCTAAAAAGTTGTATCTGGATGATGAACGAAAAAAAATGAACTGTGAAATCCACTTCTCCTCTTCTGTGAAGAATACACTGTACTCTGAGACAGAATGGGCTTTGAAATTGTCTTAGCATTTTGATGAATGTGCCTTTCGCCTTTTTTCCACCTTTTAACAACATATTTATTTTCGATTTTTGATTTTCTTTTATTGTTTTTCTTAAGCTATTTTTCGATTTCTTAAGCCTTTCAATTCATTTATTATACAAAGATTGTCTTTTATATGAGCCTTGCAGTTAGTGCAACAAAATTCAAGGTTGTCATTGAATCTTGTTCTTGATAATTTTTTCAAACCCAAATTCAGTTCTTCCATTGTAACTTCATTTAAATCTAGAGCTTGTTTATTGCAGTTTTTGTATATTTTTTTAGCAATTGTTGGATCGAAATAAACAACGGAATCTTCATCATTAAATATGAAAACTCTATCACTTTCCTTTAGAAATATAAAAGGGTAAGCATTTCTTTTTAAATATTTCTTACCAATACAGCCATTTTCAAAGTGCTTGCTACATATGAAGGGCTTTTTAAGACCATTTATGTGTTCCAGAGACGACTCCCCTGTCAAAGCTAGCTATTCGTCGTATTTAATTGTTCCTTTTTAAGGAAATTGAAATAATTTTCTATATGGAAATTCGTTTCTTGTTGCACAACAATGTGTTATTGCACACTTAATTCTTTTCCAGGGCATTTTCTGTTGTAAACAATTTTTTTATTTATTTTTTATTTATTTAGTTTCCTTTTTATGGATGGATGTATGTAGTTATATCCTGTATAACCTGAAAACTAAATAGTAAATATTCTAGCAAAGGCACTCATGATGGTCCTAAGCCTGGGGCTAAAAATGTGGACTTCGCACAGCATGTTGAGCTCCATGGGCATTTGGGACTAGATATAAGGGGCAGACGATAAAGCAAAGAAGAAGTCTTCATCGAGGTGTAATAGCGCACAGTCGGGTGCGGCTCAGCGGTTCGCGATCAAATAAATGTTTTGTTTCGTTCATAAATTTTCTGTAAAACATATGTTATAAATCTATCATTTTAATATATCACTTGTGTTTAAAATCACATGGGGGCCGAACCGGGATTCAATCTACCGGAAACACAGTAAATTTGAATGGTAAGATAACGGCTAAGTAAGAAAAAGTTAAGTTGCTAAAATTAAAAAGCAAAGTAGATCGAGACGACGGCTAAATTAAAGAGGGTACAAGGTTGTGCTGTATGTATGGATGAACTCGAGAAACTAAAAGTTCGACAGCTACAGGATTTTTTCAGGAGGAAAAGTCTACCTTATCGGTAAAGCGTCAAGACTGATTTGCTTACTCGGATCAGAAATAGTTTTAGGGAAGGAATTACAGTGGATGATATATTAAACGACACGATTTAAGATAGTGAAACAGAAGAGTATAAGGAGTTGCCACACCTACTAGAAGAAGAAGAGGAGGAGACAAAGATGGTAAACAGAAATAACTTCGTCTTTCGCGATGTGGAGGAGTCTCTTGAACAGGTTTCGAGAGAAGGGAGAAAAAGTTGCACTAAATGGATGGAAGAATTTGAGTCGATCGCTGTATTCTGTGAATGGAATGACATTACCAAGTACAAGTACCTGTATGCACGAAGGTTACAGAAAGGTACTGCAAAGTTAGCAGTGGAGGCCACCGGGGGAATCACAGATTGGGAGAAACTGAGGGCGCGTTTAGTTAAAGAACTCGGGAAAAGGTTGACAAGCATCGAAGTTTACAAACAGTTGGAGTCCCGGAAGAAAAACACGTCAGAAAGCCTATTAGAATACTTGCATGCAATTTCAAAGATCCGTAATCAAGGAGATGTCGAAGAATACTCTTTAGAAGAGTACATAATAAATGAAATTCCAGACACGTTAGGTAACAAAACAATACTTTAAGAAGCCTCAACGCTCGATGAATTGAAGACCAAATTGGAGACTTATAATAGAATGCAGCGGCAAGCATCGAAACCAATAGTAGAGACAACTAAAAATAATGGACGCACAAACATCACGTCGACGGGACCAACGGCAAAAAAGCGTTGTCATATCTGTGGTTCGATGTCGCATTTGGCACAGGGCTGTCTGGATAAAGGAAAGGGTATGCGATGCTATAAATGTAACCAGTTTGGGCATATATCACCAAACTGCCCGAATCAACATCAACATCATCGTCCCAACATCATCGTCCTTAAGGATGACAGTTACAAACTGTGTGTAGATTATCGAGATTTAAATGCGAAGATGGTCAAAGACCGATATCCCATGACTGTAATGGAGGATGTGTTGGAGCAACTACATGAAGCGAAAGTATTCATAACATTGGACCTTAGAAATGGTTTCTTCCATGCGGACGTAGCGGAGAACAGTAGGAAATATACAGCATTCTTAACGCCGGATGGTCAGTTAGAGTTCCGAAAGGTGCCTTTTGGCCTGTGTAACTCTCCAGCCACGTTCCAGAGATTCATCAACCAGGTATTTCGACACCTAGTGTCATAGCGGTATCTATTGATGTATGTAAATGAAATTATAATTTTCGCCATAAACGAGGAAGAAGCATTGGAGAAGCTGGTAGCAGTGCTGAAAGTCGTAGAAGAGTTTGGGCTGAAGATTAAATGGGAAAAATTTAAGTTCTTAAACAGATCTATTTTTGGGATACTTAGTGGAGAATGGAAGCATCAAACCATCAACAGACGAAATAAGAGCGGTGCAAAAATTCCCGACGCAAACCAACGTAAAGCAGATTCAAAGTTTTCTGTGATTGACGGGCTTCTTCCGAAAATTTATTCCAACCTACTCACAAATTGCAAAGCCGCTTTCGGACCTTTTGTGCAAGTCGGTCAAATTTAATATAAGTGAAGAACAGCGTGGTGCAATCGACACGTTGTAGTCGTATCTGTGTAAAAAACCGATTTTAAATCTGTTTAATCATGCGTTGCCGACTGAGCTCCACACGGATACGAGTCTAATAGGATATGGTAGTGCTGTATTACAGAAGCATGATGACGGTGAGTTTCATCCTGTATTTTACCTCAGTTTTAAGACGGCAGCATTGGAAAAGAACTATGCGATTTACGAATTGGAGGTATTAGCTATAATGAAATGTCTACAGAAGTTGTGTGTGTATCTCTTAGGATTCCAATTCACTGTAGTGACTGTTTGAAAGGCGTTCCAGACGACTATGACGAAGAAAGATCTGTGTCCGCGAGTACCTAGATGGGCCATTATGCTCCAGGAATACGATATGAAAGTGATACATAGGAAAGGAACAGCTTTGAGACACGTTGACGCGTTGCGCAGATATAAAATGGTAGCTGCAAAAGGCAGCTACAATAATTACTAGTCAAGAAACGATATACTCTACAAGTTTAAAGAGGGGGCTCATCTACTTGTCAAACCAAAGGGAATGCAGCGTGAGATCATTGCAACAAGATTGGTTGGGTCCATGATATTAATTAATTAATGAAGTTATCTACCAGACCCAGCGTTGAAACGAAGGAAAAATTAAAGCATACCATGTGGATGAAATGTGTCATTTCAACGGAGCGAATGTAAACAGCGTCATCTATATTAAAATATTAGAAGATTTCTGTATTTGAATAGCAGCAGACTAAACCATTGGAGAATGAATATTTTAGCGAAATGGAAAGGTGTATGGAACGCTTGATAGTACAGATCGTTCTCGAAAAATTTCAGGGAAGCATAAATATCAGTATCCCCCAAGATATGCAAATCAGTTCTAAAGTGGGTTTTTAAGAATGAATTAAGAGAGCGATTAACTGGCTTAAGTAAAAAATAAAGTAAAGTAAAAGTGGTTGAGAAAAACGATTAAATTGCATGATAATTGTATTAAATAAAGCGATTGTATTGAAAGGAATAAGTTATATCAATTGTACCCACACAAACATTTTCCTACATTTATGAAATAAACTTTATGAGTTTTAAAATAGTGTCTGAATAAAAACGAAAGCAATTCCATATTTAAATACCTTATATTATCTCTAAATCAGAAGTGCAATATCATTTCGTCTTTTTATTAATTTGTTTGCAAAGAAGTGGTGTGGAATAGTCATACAGCTTGATTATTCAATACAAATATTAAACAATTTTACTTTAGGAGAACAATTTGTAGCCCGTTAATAAAGAAATAGAAGTTTAACCGCTTAGCGCAATGAGTCTTTCGACTCCTTGGACCATAGTAGGAATGTATAATACATACCAGCTTATGTATGTATTATACATGTACATACATGTACCTAATTACTTTGTATTTTATTTCAATTTTGTTTAAAATACATTACAGAAAATGCTTGCTACAGCTATATTAATAAATACGTAGAGTTGGTCTCGTTCCGACTTTCAACCGAAATATTGTAGTTACTTAAAATGAAATTTTAATATAGTGTCATGTGTGAAAGAACAGAAGTAAAACTGCAAAAAGCTGATAACAAAGACAATTATGGAAAACGATTTGGTAAAAATTTTCGAAAATCGAGTATAAGCAGTTTAAAGTGCTCTTATGCTCAGGCCATTTAAAGGATGCCTCAGATGCGCGGAACAATTAATTGGTAGTTCATCATATGGGTGCAGAGTTCTTCGAAATATGTGACTCATTTTCGATGAATGAAAAAACTGCTCAACATACGGAGCTGGAGAATAAATATAACGAGAACTTTTTACCAAAAATTAATCCATTAAAGGTGAGCCCGTGAATGTTTTGGTGGTGCCACGAAAAAACTTTAGCAAAATCTGTGACTTTGAAACTTTGAAAGATGATTCGGCTCATACCTGTTTATAAGTGGCTTGAAAAAGAGTAATAATAATATACCGCCATAGTACAAAGCCACAAAACGAGAGAAGAAAGCCACTAAAAGAGAAGAAATGAAAAATATACATATTTGACATGGCCAGAACACTGTTAATAGTTAAATTAAAACCGAAAGAGCTGGAGAAAGGCATGTGTGTCAGTACTACGAGAAACTAGGATAATAAATTCGTAGGCGGCCTATGTGGAAGAGTAAAACGGCAGAATCAAAAATGTAAAGGGACAAGCATTGCAGCAGAAACGAAAGTCAGCAACAAAACCAAAACCGATTAAGCTATTTTTCAATTTTGTCGAGCGCTTTACATTACTTTATCTTTTACTTTAACGACATTATCACTGATACGTTTTACACATTGAAAAAAATGATAGAACTTATAGTTCAAGTGCTTTATTCAATAAAATTATAGTCTACAATTTAATATCATTTCTAGCACTTTTACTTTACTTTATCTGTTACTTAAACCACTTTTTCACTACTAGTAGTTCACATTCAAATTTCAGTTTTAAACTGATTTCTACCATTTGTGGGGTGCTTATACTTATACTCCCCTGACATATTTCGATAATGTTCTGTACTATCAAGCGTTCCATGCAAGTTTCCGTTTTACCAGAATATTCGCTAAAAATTTCCATTCTTCATTCTCCAATGGCTGAGTCTTCTGCTATTCAAATATCCCTAAAGATGTTCCTCCTGAATAACTTCGTCATTCATCGTTCTGTTGAAATGACTCATTCTATCTACTTGGACCACCTTTAGCTTTACTCAATTTCCAAACTGAATCCTGTAGACAACGCCATTAAGGCGGATTATCACCTTGTATGAATCTTCCTTATCGTGTTGCAATTTTATTTATGTTGCAAATTTAGCCGAGGATTATATAGCCACGCTTGGTCTCCTTCGTTGAAGCCGGAAGATTTCGCTTGGATGTCTAACCTAGTCAACACTTGCTAGCTTCATCTTTTCACGGATGTTTTCATGCAAGCTACGAATCCTGCTGCTAAAGAAATAAGTTCCAATTATGCCCCCATGTATGGATATGCTAAGTCGAACACTTGTGCATTGTGTTCGTTTTACTAATGGCAATTTTGCGCTGAGCCAAAAATGGACCTTGTCCCGGAAGATAGCATTGTATATAGTTTTCCGCTTTAATTATTACGTTAACACAATATTATATGGATGTAAGCCGAAATTCAACCACGATAATATTTTTTAATAATTTCCGCACGTTTGGCAAGCGTAAAACGATGCACGATGAAATGGCAATCCTTACTGAATATTTTGAGATCTAGGTGTCATAAGTAACTTTAACAGCTGCTAAAACATAACAATTGGAAAAGCTATCATTTCTATCTGGTTACTTAGTGTTTTTGAAAGGGATAGTCATAGATTCTTTCCAAAGACTCGTGTCACATTTGGGGTTCTCAGTAGCCCTTTTTATCTTGCTGTAAAGTTATGAAAAAGAATTTCGCCATACCAGGAAATGTGTGATAAATTGCAAAGTTCCTTTTATGTGGATGATCTTATCATTAACGTTAACAACGAGGAATTCGCGGAAAGAATGTGCACAGAATCTTGTCTCATATTGAAGTTTGCATCGGTGAAACTTCGAAAATGGGACTGTAACAGTAAAACAGTTCGGCAGCTAGTCTTAAAGAAGGATCGAGTTCGGAGAAAGCAGAAGGTTTGCGTTGGGTCCTTGCGATGGATAAACTGGAAGATTAGACCCTTTTGTGAGTTTCTTTCAGTCAGAATAATTTTATTCCACTTAACGAACTATTTTAAAAATGATGACTCAAATATTTGATTCATTTGGTATTCTAGGTCCTTGAAGAGTGCGCTTAAAACTACATATTCAAAACATGTGGCGTTATATAGGAAATAAGATTGAAACAAGAATTTGCCAGCAGATCTGCAATGCATTTGAGTTGCGAGTTGCAAACACATTCAGAAACTTACGAAGATTTCAGTACTTCGTCTCTTCCTTACGATTAAGGGTTCAATCAATTTTTTTATTTTCGCAAATGTAAGTCTATTTACTTTTGGACCCGCAGCTTACACTAAAACAAGCGACAGTAAGGAAACGTATCAGTGCATATAATTAATCCTCTCCAAATCCACCAACAAAATAAGATAACTACAATATATTGAAGCTAGAGCGAACTGCCAGCATACTTTGGTAAAAATCCTTACCAAAAAGTATTCTTAAATTTTAAAACTGAATAGACTACAATTTTACATTATCTTACATTTCACTCTTAACATTCCTTAAATTGCCTTGTACTTTTAATACAAGTCAGTGTTTTTATAAATCCTTATCAGATTCGGTTTTTTTTTGATAAAAAATTATTATATTATAGTTTAACGTCTCGTGTTCTATTCCCATTTAATCGAATGATATTATTCCGTGCCACATACGTTTTCCCAAGTTATGCTGACCACAGCTATCGTGAAGGTAAGTAGATCTTTAGGAAAAGTTATTTCACTGTGAGCGTTGCTAGATTCAGGATCAGAGACTTCCTTTGTAACCGAGTCAGTATTTCAACTTTTTCATTACAGAATCAAATCGACTTATGTCGAGGTTTCCCAGTTAGGTTTGGTCATCAGCGGCACATGACCATGATCATGATCGGCGTTTGCATATAAGTGGCTGACGGCTAATACTCGGCAGGGAGCCATTTAGTTATCGATTGGAGGCACATCGATGGCTTGTGCCGTGTCAGCTCATCTTTTTTCAATTCATCCTCGATAAAAATCTGAAAAAAAAGTTTTGAATTAAGCTGCTTTTATGAGTGCAAAAACGCAAAAAAAAAAAAAAAAATGTGGCGTGTGAAGAACATGTTTCCTAAAAATGTCAAACACTTGACAGATGACGATGTGAAAATTATCTTTTCCTTCAAAAGAGCAGTTATACATGTAAGTTTCATGACTTTGGATTAAATGATTCTAATGATGGGACCGAAAATTCAAAGCAACATCGTCGATGTAATCGTAAGGTAGAGGCTGTCAAATCAGGATGAAGGAGAGGTTGCATTCACCAATTCATACTTTTTCGCAATGTTCCATCCGAAGTTCCCAAGACATATCGCTTTAAAACAATTATCTCCGTCTGCTACTTATTTAGCTATTTTCTTTGTTTAGTAGAGGAGGCCCATTTTCGATACCCGAGAACTGCAAGGATTATTCGATAGGAAATGTATTTGACCCAATTTCGAGAGCTGACATAAAATAAGAACCTAAAAAAAATTAAGGATATAAAAATAACACTTGGAGCAATCGGACTTAATCTTCGTGGAATTTACTAGTGGGATCCCCAAAGCAGTTCTTTGTATACCGACACTCCAACAAAGCATCTGTGGTCAATGAAGGGGTCCGTTTTGTCAATCAGAGCCAACCTTTTGGAATAGATATGTTGTATTTCGCCCCACATCATAAAAGCTTTTTGCAATTGATGTGGTTCAAAAAGACGACGAAGACATCCTAAAAAGACGAAACACGTGTTTCAGGATTTCGAAGGCCTGAACCATATTAGGCTATCCCTATGAGTTTAGGCTTAGTAACAATTCAAAAAAGTAGAATAGCACGAATTCTGCGGTGCGTCGGAAAAGGCGTGTGGAGCGACGGTTTATATTCACGTTTTTGAAGAATAGGGTAGGTCTGATTCTTTTAAAGGCACAATTCCTCTTTCAATTCACAATAAGAGTTATGCAGCGTAATTTTTTTTACCGAAGTTTTCGCATTATCTGATGAGGATTCCTAATCTGACGGAGACGAAAATGCACGCATTGACGGATTATATAATTGCACTTTATTTAAACGAGGCGAAATAAGCACCGAAGACGATGCACGCAGTGGACGCCCGAAAGTGATTGTTACGGGCGAAAACATAAAAAAAGTTCACAAAATAATAATGAATAAGAGTAAAGTGAAGTTAATCGAGATAGCTGAGACTCTAAAGATATCAAAAGAGCGTGTTGGAAAGGAAAAAAAACGGCCCTATTTAAAAAAGAAAAAAGTATATATGTTTTACTATGTTAGCCTACGAACTTTTCAGCCGACCTGTTATTCTTGCAATCACTTAAAACTTCAAGGGCTTACTTTTTGCTCAAGAACTCCATTTAAAAGGCTGTTTTTATATCTGAATTTTTATATGTCGAATTGTGTATCATTTTCTTATTTTATTTCGGAAGTGCTTTTATTTCCCCTTCTAAGTCTAAATTTTCTTGTTCTTATGTTGTATTTTCGATAGTCACGTTTACATTTTCTTCTTTTGTTTTTTCCATTTTAATGACATCTCTACTTGCGGTCACTTTGTTGTTAACTGGATTGTCTATTCTACAGCCTTTTATGTTTTTTGAACAACCAACAAATACGTGTTTTTTAGATTTGCTGTTCCACTTTAAACTTTTTTCTCTCGAGTTGTGCACCATCACTAAGCTATCGAATATTCTTACTTTACTTATATCCGGCTATTAACCTGTCCACTTGTCTTGTCCTCTAATCCCGCTAAGGTAGACCTAGACGGTCTCCGCCTAAAAACGCTTTTCTAAGTTGGCACCTTACCTTTTCAAAGGCAACAAATTTTCCTCTTTCCTAGCTCTGCTTTTTTCACGAGCCCCGCCCAGCATAGTTGCTTCCTTTTCTGTTAGGGAGCTACGATCGCGATTTTTTCCTTCTCGCGTTTGCACTTTGTTTGAGAGGATTTGATTCGAGTTTATTATTGTCTACCCTGTTCCTGTCGGCAGGACCTATCTTACAGGAAATTTGAGTACAACCGTATAGATACTGTCTAATGAGGAGTCTGCCCCCTACCCTATCGTCGAGTTACTGTAATTTGCGATGAATCCGAAGAGGTACCAGCAATAACCACGTGAAACCTTGGGGCTGACGCTTTGAAGGCCAAATTGTTATTTGCTATTTTCTTTTGAACGGATGCTGTCGACGACATGGAGAATTTATACGAGTTGGGAGGGCTATATCCTCCGACATCCTGGTTTTGAGTTGAATTGCCTAAGGTAGCGTTTGGGTGCTAATCAGTTAACCACATCCTTTTTGTTGTATTTGTTTTTGCTTTTAAATTTTTGTTAGTTTTTTGTTCACTAGCAAAGGGATTTTGTCTTGTACTTACCCATTGTATACAGGAAAGGAAAATTAAATTAAAGCTATACACTTTGCGCACACTTTGCGCACACTTTGCGCACACTTTGCGCACACTTTGCGCACACTTTGCGCACACTTTGCTTTGGAAAATCATTTTTGGTTTTTATACCCTTCCTGTCGACTTTACCGACATGAGTAGATCTGCTGTTAAGTGTGATTGTTACCAATTTGGCTCCGTACACTTACTATGGGTTTGCTCTTAGGTTCGTCAGGTACTACCTAGGCTCTTTCATCGCGTCAAGGTCGCAGAACAGGAAAGAGAGTTTTTAACTTAGATTAAGTCTATATTAAGCCTAATTATTGAGGATCTCAGCCCGCACCAAAATTAAAAAAAAAAATTAAATTAAAATTACTCGTTCGTTAAAATGTTGATGACGGACATACGCACAAAAAATTTGTACGTTGGTTTTCGAGGTTTTGTAACTATAGCTACACAGCGTTCCTGGCCGATTTAAAAAAAATGAATATAACACGTCAAATCAACCAGAAATATATAGACTGCATCAAGACTAAGTCTAAGAAGTACTCGTAAAATTCAACCAACGCCCAATATGTACACATTGAAGTTATAAGTTATTCACAGACTTGGATAACGCTGTGCGTTAATGAGGTTTATTGTTCGCCAATGCTGTTCACACTGCCACGGTATTCAGTCGCATTCTTACTTTGCGGTGTAATTTTTAATTATTATTTCGCTCCTGCTTCGCCATAAATCCAAATTGTTGACCTACTTCACCTTTTAGTTTTTTAAATTCGCGACAGTTCGTATAGTGATTGTTGTTTAATTAATTTAATCCCAATTAGTTTTTATAACACTTTTTGTTTTCTCGAAATTTTCCATGTCTTGTGGATTAACTAATTCCTCTATTAACGAAAACAATACTGAATTTGTTGCTTGTAAGAGGATCTGCGGCAAAACATTCCATTAAATTTCTGTCAGCATAAATAAAAGAGTCACAGATTTCACTACAGAGTTTACATTCGATCCCTACTTCCACTTTGCAACATACGATCATCCACCCAATACATTACGTCATCGAGTGCCGACAAAAAACGTGTCACACAATTTAAATCGACATGGACGACTTCAAAATGGCAAAGCCGGCTAAACCAATTCCGTACAACGAGTCAAACTGGTCAACTCTAATGGTAAAGGTGCCTTAAATTATGCAGATGCTGCTCGGATCTCTGAGTTCTTCAAAAAGAGGTACGACGTCACCATCTGTCTAATATCTCATAAGAAAAATTTCAAGCTAAACTTACTGGCTAGGTATGAATGCTCATTTGTTAACCCATCCAACACCAACCCTTACCTTGGAAAAAAGAACGAAAATGGACAGATGAACTCACCATTAAAAATATAGAAACAATTTTTAAATTTTTAAAAAATTTTATCAAATTATCCACCCGACAATTTTCTTAACTCTTTGGGTCAAAATTTTCATTGAAAATCGCTTAAAACATAAAAAAAATTCAAAAAAGCAAAATATTAAAATATTACCAACGAAATAGTTCGTAGCAGTTCTCGTTAGCTGAAGCATATTCTCAGTTTTTGTGGATATGGTACAAAGGATAAAACTTATTAATAAAATCGCTTTATTCAACACAGTTACAATTCAGAGTTCAATAGCTTTTTTCAACCTTTTTAATTTTCTTTATCTTTTATTTCTACCACTTAATCACTACTCATAATTCACTCTCTCAACTTCACCTAAGAATTGACTTGCATACATTTGGGGTGCTGATATTTATAATCCAATGACATATTTCGAGATTAATCTGTGCCATCGAGCGTTCCATACAATTTTTTTATTTTGCTACGAAATTCGGTTCTACTCTCCACCCAGCGATGTCGATGGCTATTCATTTGAATGGTGCTCCGACATTGTATTGTTGCATTCGTCCCTGTGGCCTAACTCTTGGATCCTTGAAAGCCGCACCCCTTATGAATTCTTGCACTAATTCAAAAAGTTCCTGGTAGCGTCACGGTGTGGCGATTTGGGTTGTTTGTTTCGATTTGGGTTACGTTTTTTGTTAAGTTGTTACATCTGTAGTTGACATTCCCTCTAAATCATAGCATCACAGCTTGACATTTGCAAAAGTTACGTAGCTAAGAGTACATTTACCTCTGTGTGTGTTGGCGATTTTTTACAATTTTAGAAGTGTATTTAAATTTGCAACATCTAACTTGTATTAAATTTTGCGTAAAAAACGGATTTACTGGTGCGCGAAAAGCATCATTACTGGAGGTGAGACGTGGGTTTATGAGTACGACAAGCAATCCAGGTATCAGGCAAGTGATAGGCGTTCACCGTTTTCAGTCAAAAAAGATTCATGGATTACAACGGTGTAGTGTAACATGAATTTTTGCCAGAAGGCCAGATAGTAAAGAAGAGTATTATTTGGGCGCCGAAAGAGATCAAAATTGTCGGCAGAAAAAGTTGTGGATTTTGCACTATGATAACGCACCGTCGCACAATGCCATCCTTATTCGTAATTTTTTGACGAAAAATGCAACAAATACCATCCAACAGAAACCGAATTCACCTGATTTGGCTCCTTGTGACTTCTTTCTGTTCATTCGAGTTAAAAAACCACTATGGGGAACGCGTTTCAGCAGTCGAGAGGAAGTAATGGAAAAATCGGTGGAAGCACTGATAGACATACCGAAACCCGAATATAAAAAATGTTTCGAGGATTACTTTAAAGGGGACAATATGGATTTAGATGAATAAACTTGTATTTTTAATTTTCTGAATAAATTCCGGGAAGGTTTTTCGATCAACGAATGGTTCAAATTAATTACTTGTTGTCGGTAGCGATCTTTATTAACAGTTTCAACAGGTTTTAGGACCTCGTGGTACACCTCACCTTTCTGATCTCACCAGACACATAGCATTGTCTTCTTGCCGAATCGATCTGGTTTTGCAGTCGAAGTTGATGGTTTTTCCGGATTAACCCATGATTTTTTCTGTTTAAGATTCTGAAAATAAATCCATTTCTCATCACCAGTAACAATTCGACAGGTGCAACCAAACAAAAACAAAAATTAAGGTCCGTTCACAATAAATGTTTCCTATCGAGACATTTGTATCTTGACGCTCACTTCATACCGGTACACCTGGTATATTTTTCCTTTACGCTCTGCAACATTTTTTTCCCATCTTTTTCCATTTTTTTTTTACTGCTTGAGAAACTTAGAGGAGTGCTATTTATTATAGCGACAATTTTTTTATACTGAAGAGAACAAGCTCCGTTTTGGGTTGATTTACACTAAAGCCACGATTCTCAGAGCAGAGAATGCATAAAGTGTACTAGAAACGTCATTGTCTATTTAGCGGTCAAAAACTTCTTAAAACTACTGAACCAAAATGCCGCATATTCTAATTTGGTCAGCAACTCATTGAGGACAGTATTTCATAGTAGAGAAGAGGCTTTCCATATGTGGTTGCTTTCTTTCTGCAGTGAGAACTCCCGAGAATCAAGACTTTGCACTTGATAATCAAGCTGTAGGTAGAGTTAATTTTGTCCAGTTCTTGAACAGAGCTGATGCTGTTGAAGGAATTATAGTGCGGTTTCAACTGATTTATCCATTGCATGCTGGCAATTCGACAGTCATTTGTGTTTAAAATTGCTTTTGATGCGGAGATCACGTTTTCCCTCAGAAGTCTTTTGCCGGAAAGGTAATAGATTGATGGATCAGGGTTTCTTACTGGGGTTCAGCCCGCTATTTGTATAAACCTACTACATTAACCAAGGTCCAGGCAAAGCACATCATTATTAGCTAGAGAGGCTTTCGAAACGCATAGCGGAACGTCTTTGGTATCCTAAGAAATTATGTAGGAAAGCAATCATCGTGCCTCTGATCTACCTGTGCTATCTGTAGGTAGCTGCTGAAGTGCAGTAAAGTATGTGAGTATTTGCAAGTAGATCCAAAGTTTCTTCCTCAGATTCAAACCAGATATCTTCCGGGTGCTTTAGTGCGCTCGAAGTTCAGGGTGTTTTGGACACAATATTATTTAGCATTTAAATAAAACACAGAATAATTGAGGTATCAGGCTGAAATTTATTCTAGATGTAGGATTTCTGTACCGCTAAAATGTTTGTACACAACGCGGGCGAAGGAAACTTAGAGATGAAGAAAAGAGTGGTACCAAAGTACATTGGTCTTAAAGTTTGCAAGTAACCAAGACTAAATGTTAAATTTAAATATGGATTTCGATCTTGTTATGAGCCCACAAGCCCGTTTGCAGCGATCGATTCTTTGGAGCCAATTTTTCACCACTCTTCCACACATATCGGACGTTGGCAATTTCGCGTTCGATATAGTTCCTGAGCTCTTTAAACGTTACGTAACTTAACGTAACCCCATGAAAAGGAATCCAACAGCATTAAATCGCATAAACGAGGGGGACACTGGACCGGAAAATTTCTTGAGATGATACGATTACCCAACTTCTGCTTCAATAGATCAATTGTTTGACCACCTGCGCGGCATGTTACACCATTAAGTTGAAATCACATATCACTAACGTTAAGTAAATTCTGGCCAAAAACAGTCTTCAAACTTGAGACGATAGCGGAATCAATTGACCGTTACATGGCGATCGTTTTCATCGACGAAGAAACACGGTTCAATCATATCAATCTTATCAAAATTGAGCTTCATCTCTGAAGATGATTTTTAAATTAAATTCTGGACTTTCTTCAAACTGTTTTAGAGCCCAATCGGAGAATGCTCCGCGCTTCAAATGATGAAAAGACTTCAATTCTTAAGATAAGATCTTATAAGGGTGTAGGCTAAGATCTTTGTGCAAAATTCGCCGCAAATGTGGACTGAGAAATTCCCAATTCCTGAACTAAAGCACTTACGGCTGCGATATTTTCGGTACTTCGGCCAATGTGTTGTCTCACTGGCAGAGGAATATTCAACAGTGAATATGTTAACTCGAATTTATCCACTATACCACGTACAAGCTGTACTATTATTTATAGAGCAGTGAACATTCCCCACTTTCATCTTGCAAAAACGGACGTTGTCGTGTGGACAAATTACGCATTTGTCTATTTAGATTATCTCAATAAATACAGTCGGATGGATGAAGCCATTAAATCGATATGATAGGCTTCAATTTGAAGTAGAAAATTATCAACATGACTTTACGAAACCTTTCGATTTGACTACAGACGTCAGCAATAAAACCGAGAAAAATGATAGTGCAAACGAAAAAGAACTGTTAGCTATTGTATTGGCCTAACAAAAATTAAGAAAATAACTGTACGGAATAGCTAATTTAACAATATACAGGGCGAGTTTCTTACTTGATTTTTAATTTTAAATTACTCAAAAAATACGCGATATCGCGAAAAATGTTTTAGACAGAAGTCACGAGGTTCTGAAGGGGACATAAGATGGTGACCACGAGTTTGACCTTTAGCCCCATTTTCAAACGAAGGTCACTTTTGATTCTTCAAGTTTGCATACTTTTCGCCATTCAAGTTGCCTTCAATAAAATATGGACCTTTTAATTTATCGCCAATAATTCCCGCCCAAACATTAACATTCCAAGAGTGCTGTCGTTCAACTTTTCGCAACCAAAAAGGTTTTTAGGTAACCCAGTAATGCATATTATGTCGATTGACCTTACCGTGATTGGTGAAAGTCGACTTATCAGAGAATATATTAACACCTTGGCGAAGGAAAGGGGGTCTCGTTCAATTTGCTAAAGTGCCCATTGACAAAAGAAAACATTGAAACATGATAAGAATGGTATTTATGCCGATGTAATATCTTACAGACAATCATCTAAGAAATTCCTGATTCACGACTTATTTGGCGAGTGCTAATGTGAGGATCGTGTGCAACGACAGCTAACACTGCTATTTCATTGTCCTCAACAATCACCGATTCCTTTTCTTTGGTTGCACACTTAATTCACTAGTGAATTCTTGCATGACCCGATTAAAGGAAGCGCGAGTTACAAACGCAAGATGCTCAGCAACACCCACAGCACTCGCTAAACCAACAACATCAAGACGCACAGGTCATCAGGTGTCAACAGCAGCCGAATACACACGCCGATTGGAAACTGCAAACGTTACACTTTAAATAAACATTGTGATGTACAGGTGATCTAATTAACTGAAGTGTTAGCGTCTGCCGAATTTCCGGCGACTGCGAATATTTCAATTTCGTTAGAATCACCTTTGCAAAGCCGGGGCTTCATTTTAAACAAAAATTTGTGAAGTTATCCAGAAACATTCAAATAAAGTTGTGTTTTTTTATCTCCGCTGGCTTTGCTTCCCATTATTGGCGCAGTCGTGTAGTCCGGTTGATGGTTTTTGCATGAAGTTTTCATATTAATTTGGAGGTTTACCGAAACTAAAAATAATAAAAACGCGATTTTGTTAAACCAGTGAGTTTTATCTTTTAATAACCGGTATCGAACATCGTTCATTGTTCAACGGAATATTGAACAAGTGAAGTGAAAATATTCGAAAGCAGATCGAACATCGGTAATCGTTCAACGGAATATTGAGCAGTAAAAGTGAAAATATTTAAAAGCACATCGAACAACTCAGCAACATACCACGACAAATCAACAAACTAACTTCAGGAGCGTAGGAACGAAACCTAAAGGAACATTAGAATTTCGGAAAATGAAGACAATTCTCATAATATTCGGGCATATGTAAGTCAGAATACATATTTTATACGTACATACATATATAAAAAGGAACGAAATTTTGTAATTAAATGAATATTAAACTTGATTGAATAAATAAAATACATATCTATATATATGTAACGAAACAATTATCATAGACTAAGCTTATACAATCTATTGTCAAATTATTAAACCTAATTACTAAGTTTAATCGAATTATTAAGCCTACAGATACTACACAATTATTACATACCATTTGATAAACGCTCATCAAAAAAAAAAATCCCTCCCAACCATATTCCAAATTCGCAAAATTTCTTTCTTCCATTCCGGAAACATTGGTTAAAATAAGTGACTTCTTTTACTTAAGCAAAACCGAAACTATGAATCCCCCAATGAATTCTAGCATCACTACTTCCCGTGACATATTTGAATCCCTTCGTATTCCAGATGCAGTAAAAGATCTGCCACGTTTCGACGGAAACCCCCGTCTGCTATACGACTTCATCAACAACGTGGATTTAATTTTGATGCACCTTAGAGGCATCAATGGCTCACCCTATTGCCAAATAATTTTAAGGGCTATATGGAATAAAGTAAAACGACAGGCCAGCGAAGTTTTGAATATATATATGGCACTTCATTATCATGGAACGAAATAAAAAACAGCCTAATATTACACTATTCCGATAAACAGAACGAGACATCCCTTATCAGAGTCCTCCACTTACTAAGACAGAGCTCGAAAGCAGTGAAGCAATTTCATAGCGAGATTGTCGAGATTCAAGCCACATTAAGCAATAACCTTCTCAGCCATGAAACCGATCCAAACGTGATCAATGCAAAAAAGGACTTATTTTCTGAAATGTGTCTCAACACCTTTCTCTCTGGTCTCAAAGAATCTCTCGGTTCAAGTATACGTGCAACGAAACCAACGACATTAGCAAAAGCACTGTCATATTGCATCCAAGAACAGAATATGTTCTACTTGAAATACGATCCCCGTTTCCAAGCCCAAACAAAACGACCAGCCTACAATCAGTAATCTTCTAATTCACACACAAACTTTAACAAAATCCAGTTTCCACATCAAACTTACAAACCAGCTCATTTCTTTCCCCAAAATGATCTTACCAACTCACCGAATCAGTTGTTATTCCCGCTTTTAACGAATTTTATGAACTTGGAGAATTTAAATTTCTGTTTTTTAAATTTCATGGCTACTTTGACGGTTTACTAGGACTGGATATATTGACCCAAATTCACGCTAAAACTGACAAAGGAAATAAAACACTAATAACAAAGAATGCTAAAATAATCCTTTTATTTTAACCCAATTTCAACTCAGGTAAACACGTGATTCCTCCAAACACTAAAGTCATAATAAGAGTGCCAGTCGATTGCAAGAACGGTGATGTGTTTATAAAACAAACCATTATCAAACCAGAACTCACAGTTTCTGAAGGTATCTATAACACCAAAGATTAGTACTGCCTAGCTGAAATCTGCAACAACTCCCTATCCGAACAAACCCTTTTGATCGAACAACCGCTTAAAGTAACACCCTACCACACAGTTTGTTGAGATTAACAATTACAGTGTAAATTACACCGAACAATCTTCGAAGTCAAACATCGAAGATCTTCTACGCTTGACTCATCTTAGTTCGGAAGAAAAAAGAAGACTCCTTAAAGTTTGCAGCGAATTCGAGGACATCTTCTTTAAGGACGGACAAAACTTGACCTTTTCCAGCCAAGTCAAACATAGAATCGACACTACGGACAACATACCTATTTATACGAAGTCCTATCGTTACCCATACTGTCACAAGGAAGAAGTTCAGCAACAAATCAGCAAAATGCTGGATCAAGGCATAATTCGCCACACTTATTCGCCTTGGAGTGCACCGGTATGGATCGTGCCAAAAAAGATAGATGCCAGAGGTAAACAAAAATGGCGATTAGTTATAGACTATCGCAAATGAAAAGACAGTTTTTGACCTATACCCGATTCTTAATATTACCAAAATATTGGACTAACTTGGCAAGTCCATGTACTTCTCAACCCTTGATCTTGCTAGCGGATTTCATCAGATCGAGATGGATCCGAAAGATAAAGCCTTTTCTGTTGACGGAGGTCAACAATTCGGCTTTAAGAATGCACCATCTACCTTTCAAAGAGTGATGGACAACATCCTTAGAGAACTCATTGGTACATGTTGCTTATTATATCTAGACTACATTATAGTATATTCAACGTCCCTCCAGTAACATCTGGAAAATCTAACAAAAGTCTTTACAAAATTGAGAGAGTCCAATTTAAAAGTTCAATTGGATAAATAGAAATAAACGAACGCTACATATCCACTTTTGAAACTTGCAAAAATATATTAACCAACGACTCCATTCTCCAATACCCTGACTTTTCCAAAACTTTTAATCTAACAACCGATGCTACAGGTGCAGTCTTATCACAAGGACCCATTAGCAGTGACAAACCGGTATGCTACAACAGTCGAACCCTTACAACTTCGAAAATAAATTATTCTACTATCGAAAAATAATAGTTGCAATAGTTTGGGCAACGAGATACTTCAGGCCATACTTAAATGGACGTAAATTTAAAATCATCTCTGATCAAAAGCCTCTCACATGGATCATGAATCTTAAAGATTCAAACCCCAAACTACTACGTTGGTGATTAAAATTGGAAGAGTTTGACTACGAAATATTCTACAAAAAAGGTACAGCGAATACAAACGCAGACGCCCTTAGTAGGATACGAATAGACCACCTTCCGAAATTTCAAAACATCGATATTAACATCAACGATTCTCTCTCAATTCAAGGTACAAGCGGATCGACAATTCACTCCGCAGTTGAAAATGTGAATGACGGAATACCTATATCGGAAAGACCTCTTAACGAGATGGCCATTCAAATTATTCTTCAAAAATCAAGTAAAGAATCGCCTATGACCCTTGAAACCATATTTAAGAACAAACTACGTCGAACAATACGATCCCCAAACTTTAGTGAAAAAGAAATGATAGATATTTTCAAAAAATTCTTGGCACCCAGTAAACTGAACGCTGTCTTTACTGATGATGAAACCTTCAAAACCGTCCAATCCACCCTCTCCAAATATTTTTCTAATAACAAAATCTTTCGTCTTACCCGCTGCGTAGAATTATTAATCGACATCAGACAAACCGATCAACAGGAAGAACTTATTAGGTCCTGCCATCTAAATAACAACCATAGAGGTATCGAAAAAACTCTTCTCCATCTAAAAAGCGAGTTTTACTTTCCCTTCATGAAAAGTAAAATCACTGAGACAATTAATAACTGCGATAAATGTCAGCTATTAAAATACGACAGAAACAAAGACAAATTTTCAAAATTTGCTGCTAGTTATACCTTGACCTCTCTCAACAGCATACATATTTTAAAATCTTTGAAACATTACATCAGCCTACACGGCATTCCATCAAAAATTGTCTGTGATCAAGGCACAGAATTTACTTCCAACATCTTTAAAGATTTTTGTAAACGCCACCAAATCAATTTACACATAACATCCTTCCAGCAAACTACCAGTAACTCTCTGTAAACGCGTCCATTCTACCCTAACAGAACTTTATCGCATTATTTTCACAACTACTAAAGAAAACAAAATGGGAATAGACCACGATGACATTTTCTTTGATACTATATTTACCTATAGTAATTCTATCCATTCTACCACTCCTTTTGAACTGTTTTATGGACGCACATTTAAATTCCTCAAAAATCTTAATCATAACGGTGAACACGAGTACCTTACCAAACTTAACAATTTTCAAGAAGCATTCTTTCCAAAAATAAAAGTCAAGTTAGAGCAAATTCCATAAATCCAAAATAAAAAAGAAAAAGAAATTAACAAGACCATCGAATAACAAACCCATCCTATTAGGCTCACTTTGCTAAACGCCCAAAGATTGGAAACCCGTGATCTTACGAAATTAGAGGGTATACTCCCACTGGAACTAGGCACAACGAAAACTATTAAGACATACTACAAAATATTACACATAGTTAAACTCGACGAATACACAACAAACATAGACAAACTAGAAGAAACACTAAGAAATCTCAACCACATCGAAAATTTTAAATCTGCCATTAAAACAACAACCGAAAAACTTAAAGAGCTCCGAAACAAAGTAGAATTCTTAACCCCAACGATTAGACAGAAAAGAGAACTTATTGACGGACTAGGATCAGCTATTAAATTCATAACAGGAAACAAATTGTAACACATAGACAACAACACCTTCTTAATGAAATATCAACAAACTCTAAACTGAATACACAGATGATCGAACGATTTAAAAACATAACAACACACATTCACCTTCAACAAGACTTAATAAAAAACTATCTTGAATACTCACAAAACAGAACTACTAACTTTATACGTGGTAATTCCGATACGCTCCTTCACATCTTATACCTCAATCACTTTAATTTCAATATCGACCTCTTAACAAATCACATACATGATATGTCTGAAGCTGTAGTCTTAGCCAAAGTCAACATCATTCCCAAAATGATACTTAACAAAGAAGAACTCCTACTTATTTACGATACCCTTAACAATTCAAAGAGGTTAAGTTAAGCGAATATTTGTTTGAGATGCTAGAATTACAAGCATACAATCACTCAAATATAATCTTTAACATTCGTTTTCCTATTCTATCCCAAGAAAACTTTTCCCTCTTTTACCTAATTACACTACCAATTAGTAAGACAAAAGAAGTTATTGTAAAACAATATATGTTATTTAATGAACAGAGTATCCAATATTTTGACTTCAAATGCCCACGATTAGAGAATATCTTTGTTTGTCAAGAATCTTCACATCAGGAACCAACGCAAGAATCTACATGCATCGGAAAAATCATGAAAAATGTCCCAGCGAACTGTGCAGTCAACGACATTGGCGGAAATATCTCTATTACCCAACCAGAAGACAACTACATACTCCTCATTCAAGTTAGACCGACAATTATTAGCTCAACATGCAACAATTTCCAACAAACCATAACTGGCTCAGCGCTAATATACTACGAAAACTGTGAAGTAAAAATCAACGGAATCATTTATAAGCATAAACCAAACATCTTTTGGGACAAAATCTACATAAGTCCAGCCTCATATGAACACATATCTCCAAATTACACTATACAAACATTTAGTATAAAAAAATTAAACGACTTCCGATTGTCACAGGAAGAAGAAACACATAGCTTGATCTGGAAAATCGAACGCGAAGATGGCTATATTATCCTCCCCTTCATCCTTCACACCTAGGGGGGAGGAGTTATAAACACAATACGCTCAGAAACTACAAACGTTACACTTTAAATGCACAGGTGATCTAATTTGCTGAAGTGTCAGCATCTGGCAAAATTCCGGCGACTGCGAATATTTCAATTTCATTAGAATCACCTTTGCAAAGCCAATTTTTTAGGTTAAACAAAAATTTGTGAATGAAAGAGTAATAATCCAGAAACATTCAAATAAAGTTGTGTTTTTTTTTTATCTCCGCTGGCTTTGCTTCCCATTATTCACGCGATCGTATCTGGTCTGGGAAACGTTGGGCGTAAAGAGCAAAAGCACCATATGTTCCTTCCACTTCTCCATAAATCAATATCATTTAAATTTTCTCTTGAATTGAAATAGCCTGCATTATTAATCAGGAAAACGTTACTAATAATAATCAGTTCCTCAAAACAAATATTAAACTTCTAAATGAAGTACAGTTCCGTTCAAGTAGAAAAAAAGGGCAGAGTGCGCATCATACACTCTCAGGTAAGTTTAGGACAATTTGTCTCTTTCTGAAATTTCTTTGAGTTTTAACTTGACTCGAGGCAATAATGACTTCCTCAAAACAAATCTCGACCTTTTAAAACCCGGATACATAGTACGCTGATCGAAATTTCCACTGCTCTAGCGCAGGAAAATAAAACAGCACCCGGAGAGGAATTATTTAACGCAGTTAAGCAATACAACAAAACCATTCATTCAACTACAAGATTTAAACCAGGACACGTTTTTTTACCGTGAAAAATATCCTGAAATAGAAGATACACTGTGTGAAAAGGAAAAGTTATACATAAAGACAACTTCAGAAAACAAGCAGCATGTGGAAACGAATAATCGTTTTTTTTTAATTACTCTCACGCTAGGTGATCGCATAGCGAACCTAACAAATAAAAAATATGTACTGACTGAGACAGATTCTGTGTACCTATACGAAAATACCACTTACCTATATCACTTCGCTAATTTACCGAAAATATTAATACCTTATAAAGACACGATAAAGCACAACATAAATGAAGAACAGAAGATAAAAATCAATAAAATTGAAGCTTTGAAAATTACAACTGATACCAACATATTACAGAGCTAAAAGATATCTAAACTTTTTACGTTCAATTATTTTAAAGTAAATATTTGTAAAACAATAAGTAAATGCACTATAACACTATTAGAAGATAGAGAACCAAAATATAACATTATACAGGAAAATAATTTACCAAAGTTAATGTTAGACCACGGAAATATTATAGCTGACGGCGAATATGAATGGAATGGACAAAAATACGCAGATCTAAACTGATTCAATTCAACATAACCACTAATATTGATGAAAAGACATTACATGACCATCAGCAGAAAATAAAAAAGGTAATATATGCACACAGGGATGAACAGCTTTCCTCCGCATTTAAACTTGGAATACCGATTATAAATTCAATAATATTCAATAAATGTATAAATTCATAATCATTATTCCACTGTTTCCTCGGATTAACAACATTGGCACTCCGTCGTGAGTAATTAACTAGCTTTCAAAATCGCTTAAAGTGTTAAAATACGAAGAAACAGCCCAACGTTGGATATGTTAGCGTAAGACATATAACACTAAAAAAAAAAAATTCGGAAATATTCATGTCATAAAATAAAAATAAAAAAAAATCTGATGTATTAAAAAAAAAAATTTATATACCATATGTGTAGACATATAATAGGATAAATCTTAAAAACCCACCATGAAATACAGTCCACTAGAACAAACTTAACTTTACCTCAACTTCAAGCTGTAGCCACTTAGCAACTGTTTCTTAATATTATATAGATGTGTAATTCCTTGATCCACCAAATTAATTGGGAAAACGCAAAAGTAAGTCGGTAAAATGCGTAACTATACAATACATTCACACACACATAGATGCTCAACACAAAATGTCATTCAATAAAAATTAAAATGTACATTAAAATTTAACACACCATCAACTGAAATCATCATCCTGATTTAAAATTTACTTATATTGCATATCAACCGAGAAAACACTCCGCACTTTAAAAACTTTTGCAAATCTTCGGCTGCGATATTCAAAATACTAGTTGACTTGATCAATGAATAAGGAAAAACAGAAAGAGCATGGGAGCCCATGTTAGAGTAAAAGAACGACAATAACAACATTGTGCAAAATTAGTGATTCCTCTTCAGATTCAGCATATAGGGGTTTCACTTTGTGCCCCCATATGTCATTTATGTAGTCCGTCCTTTTTTTGCAAATAATATTAATAATTCAATTTTCTTTCTATGTAACAATCCATACGATCATAGAAGTAGTACGGAACCGAACCACAGGGTGTTCATATATCAGTCAAGGAAGAACGTTGCAAAAGTTTCATACATCATTTCTAATATTATTATTTATATTTCCTGAAAATTAAAAATAATGATTTGAGCAAATACTCGACATGTAAACAAACGATACCTGTCCTTCCTTTTTTTTGACTGCCTTGTCGTGGCTTAAGAGTTAAAAATCCTAAAGTTCTGACATGAAACCAGGTGAGACGTCTTCAAGGACGTATTAACGTAAAAAAATTTAACAGTAAGGAGGTGACCCAACAGGATTATATTCCAGGTGGTACTCGCAATGTCGACAATCCACCCGTAGTCGTTTCGACTACAGCCGGGGCACGGATTCTGGAGGCCTCACCCGGCATACTTCATAACCACCCCGACATTTTTGTCGCTGACCGAGGAGGTGCTGGATCACTTGATTCTAACGACTCTTGCGGCTCTTTCTACAACACGTTCGGGTAGATTGAGTATCAACGATGGAGAGAGTACCAGAGAGGCCTTGTCCACTGCTCTATTCGGATGAAGTTTACCAGACAAAAGTCACACTCTTTCTGCTGCGACAGAGAAGAGAAGCAGTTCGGTGGAAATTACACCCACTGAAACCGAACAACCTCTCAGATCCGAAGCCGAGCCCTCTTCTCCTGTCCCGAACAGGGCCAAAAGAAAGAAAGTTTCCGACATTCCCATCGATGGAAAGCAAAAGTTGTAGCTCTGATCGACGGAAATCGCCCGAAGCGGTGAAATCAGCACGGTTGAAACCAGTGCTGCAAACAACACAAGTTGCAGCTCTAGCGGATGGCACTTGGACGTCGCTGGAGAGGTTATCCCTACTAAAACCCCGAAACGCCAAAGGGAACGAGACCGGCACACATACAATGACGCTGCCATCTCCTCTCTGACGCTTCGAATTAGGATGGCTGGTAATGACAATAGTTTGAACAATGCTGAGTGAAAACACTGTGTCGATCAACTATCAACGATCAACACTGTGAGCTGGCTAAACCAGAGAATGTTTGCATTCAATGGAACTCTTAGAGTGAAGTGCTCCACGCAGCAAAATCCTGATTGGCTGAGCAAATCTATGCCGAAAATCCCACCCCTGGCGACCAAGACTTTCGAGGTTTTCAGAGAACCCAAACTGATGCGCCTCATCTTCTGGGTCCCGGGGCAACTCAGAGAAACGGAAGATGTTCTGTTGAGTCTTCATACCCAGAACCCTGGACTTGATACTAAAAAGTGGAGAATCTACTCTCAGAGGGAGAGAAAGAATCGGGAAATCAAGGACGTCTCTTCTCTTGTTTTGGGCTTAGACAAAGCTTTTGTCAAAACCATTAAGTCTCACGTCCCTATCTGCATCTTGAAAGGCTTAAATTGCACAAATGAGTGCGGATAGAAGATGACCACCCCAGTACAGATCTATTCTGTATACTCAAAACAACCTTCAACTTCCAAGTCTGCTACTGCACCCCTATGTAGGAGACTTTCCGTGTTGAATACAAAACTCCACATAATATCCATATAGGAACCATGGGTGTGGAATAAACGCATCTATGGGTTTGGATGTTTAAGGGGTTTCACACTGCTTTTCGACTAGTGATCGGTAAGTCCTAGAGCTTGTCTTTATGTGAAGAATTCACTCTCACCAACTAAACTTGTGCAATTTTGTAATCAAGATTTTGTTGCTGCAGACATAAGATGCAGACAGCACCTTCTGGGGTAGCTCTGAAGAGAATTTTCACTGGTAGCCTGGCACTGGCATACATACCGAGTCCCTGGCGAACGGTGAGAGTGGCCTTTATACGGGAAATCGGAAAGGACTACTTGCTTGCCAAGAATTTCAGACCTATAAGTCTGACCTACTTCATGCTGAAAAGTATCGAAAGATTGGTTTAAGTCATTTTGTGCAAAACTGCCTTGCGAATGCATCCTCTGTTGGAGATGCAACACGCCTACCAACGTGGAAGATCCTGCGAGAGTGCGCTTCAGAATCTGGAAGGCAGAATTGAAGACGCACTTGACAAGAAGGAATACACCTTGGGCGTTTTTGACAACGCAACTTTTGGTGGCATGTGCAACTCGGCCAGACAACACATCGTAGACGAGTCACTGGTCTTGTGAATTAAAGCAATGCTGGTGAATAGGACATTGATTGCGGATGCTGGCCACGGCCAATATGTGGTGACGGGTGTAAACGGAGGCTGCCTGCAAGGCGGTGTTCTGTCCCCACTACTATGGTGCATACTGGTCGACTCACTGCTCAACGCACTCAATAGTTCTAACGTCTACGCACAAGCGTACGCGGATGATGTAGCTGTACTGTCTGTCGGACCGTGACTAGCGACTGTCACTGACTGTAGCGCAGGCAGCCCTACACTAGATCGACGACTGGTGCACCAGGAACGGGCTTTCAGTCAATCCTCTTAAAACTGAGGTTGTTCTCTTTACAAGAAGAAGCAAGCTGCCTGGTCTGACCAATCTAGTGCTTAAAGGCCCAAAATCTGAGCCAAGAAAGAAATGCAGTCGGGTCTTGACGGACAGCTCCAGCTGTCCACCAATATAAGATGTGGCGCTTGTGTCTTTTTGGAGGACGACAATGGTAAATTTTACTTCACGTTAGAAAAGCTTGCATCTGTCTTCCAAGCAGAAGTTTATGCAATCCTGATGGTAGTGAATTATATTGCGGAGAAACGGTGGATGTTATAAAGCATTGGCATTTGCAGCGACAGCAAAGTTGAGCTTAGAGCCTTGCCAAACCCTTTTACGGTGATTTCCTCGCGTGAGCTGAATTTTTTATTGATGAGCCACCTTTTGAGGTTTTGGGAAGAAATAATATTCCGAGGGAACCAAATCGGGCGAATACGGTGGATGCGACAGCAATTGGAGCCGTAAGTCATTGAATTTAGCCATGGTTGCGATGCTCTTGTGCGCCGGTGCATTGTCTTAAAAAATAAATTTTTTCTCACTTCATGTTTGCAGCGATTTAGGCCTTCAATCGCTCCAATAATGCACAGTAATACTCACTGTTGATGTTTTTTTTCCAGTAGTAGTCCACGAAGAGTATGCCATGACAATCCCAGAAAACCGACGTCATAACCTTTTCGACCCATCGAGCCTCCTTCGGCCGCTTCGGAGCACTCGTGCTGACTTCAGTCCATTGCCGGGCACTCATTCTGTTTTCTGGTGTTCAACAGTTACCAATCGACGCCAAAAGTCCGCCCGATTCTGCATCAGCAAGTCCGAATACTCTTTCGAAGTGCTCTCGCGTTCGTGTTTTTGGTCAGGAGTGATTATGCGCGACACCCAGCCGCAGAATAACTTTTTCATATGCAGAATATTGCCCAAAATATGGCGTGTTCGCTCAGTACTAATCTTTGTGGTATCTGCTAGCTCGCCCACCTAAACTTTCCGATCAGATAACACCATTTCATGTATTTTTTTGACATTGTCCTCTGTAACCGCATCGGAGGGCCTGCCGCTGTGGACTTGATTGGTAGTGGGGTTGCGGCCACCACGAAACTCTCGAAACCAATATTTGACGGTGTAATTTGGCGGAGCATTAGCCCCATAATATTTATCCGACTTTTCTTTTGCATCCTTCGCCGTTTTGCCTCTCAAAAAATAATGTTTTATGAGAGAACAAAAATCGTTTTTGTCCATACTCAACATAATGCCAAACACGTTAACAACAATCAGCTGTCAAAACAAAACTAAATACAGTATAGCACTGCCTAAATATGAGCGCACTGCAAGGTACCATAACATTTTTTGCAGTAGCAGCGCATTCTGGCAGTAAAGGAGGTTACTTTTCACTCCACCTAGTATAAAAACCTAATTCTGGCATTCAGCGGAAACCCGGAAAGATTGAACAAATTCATTGCGTGTGGTAACATTCTGTTCACGTCAATTAAGACAGAGCCAGAACACAAGCTCTCTCTAGAGTTCATTGGAGTTTTGCCCAAATAAAACTTTTTTCGGAGAGACACTCCTGACACCAGTCAAACAAATCACTCACAAAACGCTGGCAATTTGCCACCACCCAGTAATCAGCAATTCTTAAACGGAACCAACATGGGAAACGGGACGACTTGAGAAGATGCAGTCGAAAATCTATCCTGAGTACAGACCCAAGCCGACATCCACTAGTCAAATTAATTACACTAGTATTATTCTCTCTCTAAAATTTAGTTCCTCGTAAACATCAGCATAATCAAGTCAACAAGAACAGAGACCAAACTTCCAAACTTAAACAAATGCTTTTTATCCACGATAGCGGGCGATTTAGTTCAAACTATAGGGAAAATAGTTGGAACTATAGAACCAAGGACTGAAGAATACTCGATCCCACTAAAACATTCATCTCAAGTGGTACTTAGCCACCTAAACCGATCATTTGATGCCATACTTGGAAAAGATTTCCTGACCAAGTTTCAATGTCACATTGATTATTCCAAAATACAAATAACATTCAAAACCCGAGGTATATCCAGTATATTCAGAAGAAACTCACTGCCAACAGTAAGAGTAAGCAGAACTTATCAATTAGGACCGATGAGAATAAGAAGAAGCTCTCGGTCAACTGTGAGACTTAGTCGAACGAGCACTTAGCAGTTACGACCGAGGAGAACAAGAAGAAAATCCCGGCCAACTGTAAGACTAAATCGAACTAGCAATTAGGACCGAGAATAAGAAGAAACGCCTAGTCAACAGAAAGACTAAGAAAAACCTATCAGATAGGTTAAGGGAATAATAATAATAATCTACCAGCAAACAACAGTAGGACTTGCACGCCTACGACGAAAGCTCTTCAATAATTAACAACTCCTTCACTTCTCCCCTGAACATCTCAAAATACCTACCCAACTCCTATATTAACACTCTGAACTTCTCGAAAACAGCAATAGTAAGGTACTCAAGTCAAAATAAGTTAGAGCCCTTCTCCAGATCAATAAACGATCTAAAAATAAAAAATCAAAACATTTTCCCATAGCAAAAACAATTCTCACCACTGCATTCTAATAAAAAAACAAATCAAACAAACTCAAACACGAGTCAAACAAAAGAACTATCAAAATCGATAATAACATTCCAACTAACGAAACACCTACCCTTATCCTATCCTCAAACTAAAAGAAAAAAAAAGAAGAATGAAAGACTTTTTCCTCCACTACTCGTAAAAGAAAAAAATAAAATTGTATATATATCGCCAATCATAGTAAATTACCTAACGTAAATAAAAAAAAAAACCATATCATGTAATTAAAATATCCAATAATGTGAATGCTGGAAACAAAGAAAAATCTATCCAATAAAAAAATAAAATAAAATCCAATCAAATGAAAAAAAAACCTATCATGTAGTTAAAATATTCAATAATGTAAATCTAACCAATGTATTAAATCAAATCAAATGAAAAAAAAAATTTATAATGTAAATAAAATATCCAATTATGTAAACGCTAGACACTAAGAAAAATCTATGCAATGTATGAAATCAAATCAATCAACTGAATAAGAAGAAAAGCCTTATCTTGTAATCTAATAATGTAATGCTAGAAACTAAGAAAAACTGTTGTAAACCTTCACACCCACTGCCACTTTTTCAGAAAATTAACCTCTTCAAGGTAGTCATTTTCTTCTTATTAATGGGATGGGGTGTAGTACTCTGCTACACTACTATATTCCCACCCCTTAAGCAACACTTGCAGCAAGTACATCATAATTCATACCCATAATACAAAGTCCAGAGTCCACTTTACGTTGCTATAAGTAAAAAGGGAAAACTACATATACTATAAACAATCATAAATACTTCAATGCATTCACACCGAAGTGTGTTATATAGGGTGATTCATCGTCAGATTCGATTTATAATGTAAATTAAAACATATAAATTTGAAAGTGAAGATAAAATTTTTATTATCGTTTAAAAGAACAATTCATGGGACTTACTTTTTAAAAATGATATCACGTAAATGCTGACCATGACTACGTCTGAGGAGATCCATTCCAATTTTGGGCGACTCGTTCGACCATAGCGACTGGTATCTCGCGGATAACACTAGTAATGTTGGCTTCCAAAGCGTCATTCGCAGCTGGCTTATCCCTGAAGACCTAAGACTTTACATATCCCCGGAGAAAATAGTCCAAAGGTGTGATATCGCACGATCTAGGCGGCCAATTTACCGCAGCAAAACGTGAAATTAAGTGCTCAATAAAATGATTTCTCAACAAGTCCATTGTTTCACGCCCTGTATGGCTCTTGGCCACGTCTTGTTGAAAACAGAGCTCAACGAGACCATGTACTTGAATTTCAGAAAGCACATAGTCGATTAACATGGCGCTATACCATTGACGGTAACATTCTGATTTTCCTGTTTTTTGAAGAAATATGGACCAATGAATTTAACAGCCCATAAACCACATCATACCGTTGTTTCTAATTTATGTAATGGTAACTCTTGGTACTCTACGGGTTGCTCTTCAGCCCAAATACGACGATTTTGTTTATTAACGCATCCATTGAGGTAGAAATTGGCTTCATCACTGAACAAAATTTCACGATAAAACATCGGATTTGCATTGAGTTTTTTCAGAGCCCATTCACTGAAAATATGACTCAAATTCAAGTCGCCTGGCTTCATTTTTTGCACAAGTTGAATTTTGTACACTCTTAGGCTGAGATCCTCACGTAAAATACTACAAATTGTCGAATACGCCAAACCAAGCTGCTGAGAACGACGACGAATCGTCACGGTCTTCGGGTACACTGTCAGCTACAGCTGCTATAGTCTCTTTACTACGTGCTGGATGTGGTCTAACTGGTCTAGTATCATCCACTAATGTTAACTTGGACTCAAATTTGCGAATTTTATTGGCAATAATGGTTTCAGTAAGTTCCTCGATTCGCACGAAAAACATTTCTCACGCTGATTTTTGTAATACAGCTGAACAATTTGGAGACGCTGTTGTGCATTGAGTCTTTCCACGATGATTTGCCAAGTGATACTAAATAAAAATGATAAAGCAGTTTGATAGGAGTCATGCCTGATCTATCAAAAAAAGCCTATTGAAAATCAAAGCTCACGATGAATCGCCCCTTACAAGTCAAAGCCAAAATGCCGATTTAACAATAACAACACAGGTCAGGCATTAGGTATTGCTGCACTGCGAGAGCAATTTGTTTTTAATATTTGTATTAAATGTGCTCACACAACAATGAATTATTAACTATGAAGTGGCATTGGCTCTATTTTCTCTTTCTAACTTATTCTCTTTTATTATTATTTTTTTGTTAAGCTAATTTTTGAATAAAAATGTATGTACATATAAGTCATGTTATAAAATGGGAATAAATTATATATTAAAAAAAATATAACAAATAAAAAAAGATAGATCGAATTACCGACCGATCTGACCAGGACATGACAGGGCTATTGCGTAAGTATGCAAACAGAATTCGCAACCAAGTTAGTATAAAAGGAAACGGTTGCGAAGGACAAATTCAGACATAGAAATTAATAAATAAACACAAACACCGAAATAGTAAAGGTTGCATCCCTTAGCTACACATAGGGCCTTTAACTATAAACAATTGAATTATTAATTATCATATTATAACGTCTTTAACCAAAAGTTTTTTTCTTTCTCTCCGGTTGTTTACTCTTCTCCGTATTGATACGCGGAAAGCACGATATACAGGGCGTAATCTAACAAGAAATATGAAAAACTAATTTTTATAACATTTCAAAAGGTAGTTGTTTTATTTTACAGTTTAAACTGTATTTTAGGTAATTATTTTCCCAACACAAAGTTTGAACAATTTTTTTTTTTCCAAAAGCAAATTTAACTTTTACCGAATTATCGGCTTGCAATTTTATTGTTTGATAATTTTATAAATGGTGTTTGCTTAGTAAGGAATCCAAAGATTATTTTACCTTTTGTTTACTTATAGTGGTTTCTTGTAAAATGATAATGGTTTCCTCGAGGTTGTTATCTGTTGTTTAAGGGAGTTCTTGGGTTCAATGTGATTCTCGTTTGAGGGAAGGAGATTTCTCTGATATAACAATGGAAAACATTTTCTGCTGTTACTAATGTACTAGTACAATGTACATACAAGTTCTCTCTGCCTATGGATGAATTATTGCTTATGTTGGGACAGTTTCTACAAGTGTTGCGGACATTGTTAAAGGTCAAAGGTAAAGGATATAATCAATTGGAATTTATTTTTGGTAATAGTAAAAGTAAAAAAGTACTCATATAAAAGGTTCTGATGATGACATCGTTAAAGGATCAAATGTTGATCAAAAAGTTTACGAAACTCTCTGTCACAGAATTGGAATGTAGATTTGGTATCCTAGATTTATATTTTAAACAATTAATAGCATACAAGACTTGAATAAAAGACTTCAGTCAACAACACTGAAATAGCCGACTTGTAGGAAATGTATAGGTACATAACTATTCAGTATTCCGTCTACACCAGCAAGTATTTAGCGGCATTTTCGGTTACCAACATTTAGTGGAAAATACATAGAGTACAAGAACTTTATCAATTCCTTTAATCGTTAAGTATACGTAGATCCTTCCTTCGATAAAAAAAAAAATAAAGTTTAACCATTTGTTATCCTGCCTTTCGAACCAAGCCTCAGGAAACATTCACGCCTTCCAAATAACAGAGGACAATTATAGGAAGGCATTCCAAAGACTTAAGGACCGGTATGATAATGATACCCTGATTTTTCTCGAAATCATTACGATAATGTTTTAGCTTCCAAAGTGCTCCAAAGCATCAGCTTCACATCTTCGAAATCTCGTAGACATCATCAATATATTATTTTCTTTTTTCATTGCGGTCAGATAAATATAATTTCAATGAAGGCCCATCGAATACGGCAATGAGTACTAAAGGTCTGAGTACAAACATGGTTAACCATTTTGCAAGCTGCGCGGGTTAATAGCTTGACCGTAAGGATTGCCAAAAAAACACACCTGTATTCCGCTTGATTCAAAAGACTACCGAAAAAGTGATTGTTTTTACATAGGTTCTTATACTTACTCTGCACCAAATTCTATGGGAAAATGTATTTACTAATTCAAAGTGAACAAAGTGTAACTAGATATTTATTTAATGTTTATTTTATGGGAAAGTGCAATCATTTATTCAAGGTTCAAGGAACAAAGTGAAATAACACTATATTATTATAAAGGAATTAATGCTAATTAAACAATATGTGAAATTTGAGCCGTTATGGATATGTTACTCCTCCCTCTTAAAGTGGAACGTCGGCCAAAGGAGACGCGGTTTAGGCTTCGAGGCCTGAGCGTTCTTGGATCTGAGAGATGCTGTGTTGAATTGATGGCATCGACCTTTTATGATTCATTTGTTTGATGATTAAGATGACACATTTTATGATGATGGTTAAAAGGAACATGTTGGAACTGATGAAGGGTCTTGCTGTCTTTGATTTTTGCTTCAATAGCTCTAATTTCGCTGAACTTTAAAAACTAAAGTCTTGAAGTTTTTTCAGTGATAAAGTTTCTGTAGTTTTTACTGCTGTTACTTTAGGTTGGACGAATTTGAATTTCATCAAAGTGACTATTGATGGTGTTTTCGTACGTGAAGCTATTTATATTCATTGAACAGTCTTTGAACTGCTCCTTTACTTGTAATGTTACCTTACCCACATCTTGCCGTTATTTTACTTTCTGGGATGTTGTAGGTTAGAAGAAACTGGTTTTCTGGCTGTTGAATGTCTGATGATGTTGCTAGCTCCAAAAGGTTACATTCCGCATTCTGGTGTCGAAGTAGCTTTCCAATGCAACTTGAGTTGAGGGTGTTTTCTTCGAATTTAGTGTCCGGTCAGTAGTAAGTACCTTCGATCTCCTCGTAATATTGGATTCTATCGGAAAATTATATAAAGGATTTTGTTTGTATAATTTTATTGTGGATAGGAATAGAACGGGATGGAAACTACTACGTATGCTATTAGTGAAAAGTGAAATTTTAACATTAAAAATTATATTTGTGCCGTTGTGTAATTCAAGTAAATCATAAATGTGCTCTTCAGACATTATATTAACATATTGTTTTTTAGAACGGTTGCAAGCTGTTGCAATTCCTCTAGGATAAGAATATTTTTGTAAATAATGTTCAATTTACCTAAAGATATTGCTTCGATAGTTTTGTTCAAATGGTTTGCTCAGATATCATATATTTGCTAAGATATAACACATGGGCTGAAAAATCCGTTTTATAGTAAAACATAAAATTTTTGCAAAGAAACGAATTTTCGATACCCGTTTCGTAGTACGATTTCGGTTTAGCCTCAAAATAGGCCTCTGTTTCGGCGATTACTTCTTCATCAGTCTTAAATCTCTTTCAGGTGAGCATTCTTTTGAGGTCTGCGAACAGGAAATAGTCGCTGGGGGCCAAATCTGAAGAACACGGTGGGTGGGAAAGCAATTCGTAGCCGAATTCATTCAATTTTGTCATCGTTTTCATCGACTTGTGACACGGTGCATTGTCTTGATGAAACAGCACTTTCTTTTTCTTCAAATGCGGTCGTTTTTCTGCGATTTCGTCCTTGAAACGCTCCAACAACGCAATGTAATAGTCACTATTGTCATGGAAAGACGCACACATCAAGAGCGTCTCCAAATTGTTCAGCTGTATTAAAATATAGAAATATTTTTCGTGCGATTCGAGGAACTTACGGTGCGCATAATCGACATACTGAAATCACTGTTGCCAATACCATTCGAAAATTTATGTCCCAATTTACATTAGTGGATGATACTAAACAGGTAAGACCAAATCCAGCACGTAGTGAAGAGAATACAGCAGTTGTAGCTGAGAGTGTACGCGAAGACCGTGACGAATCGATTTGTCGTCGTTCTCAGCAAACTTGGCTTGACGTATTTGAAAACTTGGCGTATATAACGTGAGGATCTCGGCCTAAAAGCGTTAAAAATTCAACTTGTTTAAGAATTGAAGCCAGGCGACTTGAATTTGCGCCAAATTTTCGGTGAATGGGCTCTGGAAAAACTCAATGAAAATTCGGTATTTTATCGTGAAATTTTGTTTAGTGATGAAGCCCATTTCTGGCTCAATGGATTCGGGTTGATGTGCAACCCGAAGAGTACTAAGATCTACTATTACATCCATTAAAAACAGCGGTATGGTGTGGTTTATGGGCTGCTAAATTCATTATTCCCTATTTCTTCAAAAAAGAGAAAAATCAGAATGTTACCGTCAATGGTAACCGTTATCGAGCCATGTTAAATGACTATGTGCTTCCTGAAATTCAGGCACATGGTCTCGGTGAGTTCTGGTTTCAACAAGACGTGTGAAACAATGCATTTGTTGATAAATCATTTTGGTGAGCACTTAATTTCACGTTTTGCTACGGTAAATTGGCCGGTTAGATCGTGCGATATCACACCTTTGGACTATTTTCTCTGAGGATATGTAAAGTCTTAGGTCTTCAGAAATAGACCTAACGATTGGCGCTTTGGAAGCCAACATTATTCGTGTTATCCGCGAGATACCAGTCGCTATGCTCCTTCCGAATGGACCACCTCAAACTTAGTCATGGACAACATTTACATGATATCATTTTCAAAAATTAAATGCCATGAATTTTTCTTTTAACCGATAAAATAAAATTTTAAGTTCACTTTCAAATTTATGTATTTTGTTTTACATTATTAATCAAACCTCACGATGATTCACCCTTTAGGAGAAAATGTTAAGTTAACTGCAAAGCTCGTGTGGTTTGGTACGTTTAAGTCGTCGCGTCATTCCAGTGGCACTACCCAGGATAGTTGCTTCTTGGTTCACATGCTATCTCAGCCACATAAAGTGCTTTCTTGCATGTTTGGCGATGGTCTCTTCTACCGTTTCGAGGTTATGGTCGCGGTGTAAGTCGGAATTTCTTGCATACCAGGGTGTCTTGACGATGTCCCTTACGAATTTATTTTGGAACCGCTAGATTATATCAATATTGGTTTTGGAAGCTAATCCCCATGATGGATACCGTATGTCCACACTGGTTCTGGTATCTGTTTATAAATTAAAAGTTTGTTTTATATCTTGAATTTACTTGAACTAATTTTGAGCAATTTAAGATAATACGATATTTGGTCCATCTGACAACTCTATCTATAGCACTTTGAAGGTATTCAGTCGAATCGCGTTTGTTTTTCGCCACTGTAAGAATAGTTGTGTCATGGGCAAAAGTAGCTATTGTACAATTTGGGGGTGTTGGCATGTCATTGATAAAGAGTAGATATAGAGCTGGGCCCAGAATACTCACTTGTAAAACCCCAGCCTTAATTTCTTTGAGTTTTGAATAGGAACTACCTTGTCTAACTTTTAAGTTTCTATTTGTGAGATACGACCTTGACAATTCTGTATATTCACTTGAAAGAGCGGTTTTATATTGTTCAAAAGACCTTCGTGTCACACTTTATCGAATGCCTTTGCGACATCTAAAAATACGGTTGAGCAAACCATTTTATTCTCCAGAGCTTTTTCGTTAGCAATCCGATTTACCTGTTTTATGCTAGAATGTTTTTCTCTAAAACCGAATTGATGTTGTCACATCATATTTCGGCCAGTTATAAATGAACTTAGTCTCTTAAGGAAAACCTATTCAAAAAGTTTAGATAAAATGGGCAAAAGGGAAATTGGTCGATAAGATGATAGTTCGTGAAGGTCTTTTCCTCATTTGGGAATCATTATCACATATGCAACTTTCCAGTGACAGGAAATATATTTCAGCTTGAAGCACGAATTCATTTGTATTGCCAGCTTGAGCAAAGCTCTTGGTGGCAGTTCCTGTAGGACCTCAGCAGTTATTAAATCGTACCCAGATGATACTTTGCTTTTGAGATCGTTTTTTAAAATAAATTTGATTTCCTTCGGCGAAGTGAAAGGAATTTTTTCAACATCCTGATCTGATTCAGATGATCTGATTCACTGGGTTGAAAGGTATCCATTAGATACTCAGCAAATAAATTAGCCTTTTCGGTGTCTGTTTTAGCCCAAGTGTTCCTCGATCTTAAAGGTGGATTCTGTTGAATTGAATTCTAAGTATTTGGTAGACTCCCAAAGGGAATATTCTGTTTGCTTAGAAGCAGCAAGTTCACTGGAAAATCTGAATGGCTGATTTTTGAAATCTCTTAACTGAAGTCTTATTAATGTAGTTAGCCTATAAAGTAGTGATTTGTAAAGTGGATATCCCATTTTTTCTAACCTTTCTCTTTTCAGCTATAAGATCCATTATTACCCTTGGGTATTTAATTTCTGTCAGTTTCTTTATTGCAGTCGGAGTACTTTTCCATGCTGCACTTTGTATTTGTTTGGAAATAAAAGTACTTTATTTGCCAATTCGGTTTTATCAGTCAACAGTCTATTAAAATTTAGATTTTAATCTATGTAGTGAGACTCTAAAATATTGCCAATCCGTAAACTTATTGCAGATTTGGATTTGTAACAATAACTCATTCACTAAAAGTGAGATACACTGGAGAGTGGTCGGAGTTTAAATCTGTCTCATCTTCTATCATGAGAAAGTTTTTTTAAACTTGCTTCATAATTAAAAAATCGATAAGATCTGGTATTTTATTTTTGTCTGTTGGCCAGTATGTTGGCTTACCAGTGGAGAAAAATTAACATCCTTCATACTGAATTGCTCTTAATAACTCACGCCCTTTGGTTGTGGTTATCTGAGAGCCCCAATGTGTGCGTTTAGCTATAAAGTCATCACCCATTATGAATCATATTATTATGTTTTAGTAATAGATTTTTGTATTGCTAGTATTTAATGTGGTGTCTTAGCGGGCTGTAGACTAAGGTAAGAGATCATTTTTGACGTTTGGTTGTAGTAGATACAGTTGATGTTTGGAATTCTTTCGTCCGCAATTTATCTTCCTCATAATGCTCTAATGATTATTGCACTTCCTTCTCTTGCGCTGTTGAATGGGTGATTTGCGTGATAAGTTTTGTAGTTTTTATTTTTGAAATATTTTCGATCAGTAAGATGTGTTTCAATGATCAAACACACGTCCCTTTTTTCTGTTTGAAGTATTGCTTGAAGGCCATCTCTGTATGAAAGCCAATTGCACTCCACAACATAATTCTAAGAAGCTTAATCATGTTCTTAATTTGAAAGTAATCTTTTGTCTTTATTTTTAGCATGTGTACCATATGTATTTCGGTTGGATTTTTTATTATTTGTGCATAGCTTAATGTAGTTTTGCCTGGGATCTCTTTAGGTTTGTCATTTATTTCGCTAGCCCTCTATCTTGTGGATGTGGAGTTTACTCATCTGGTTGTTTTACTTTAGATGTTGTTCCTTTGTTTTTGTAGCTCCTTTGCAACCATGCACCCACGGTAACTGGCTGGGTGTTTTTCATCACAATTGCTGCATTTAGGTAATGCTTCTAGTGGTTTGGAGTATTCGGGTTTGCTGCGCACTTGACACATTTATCTTGCCTTGAACAGTAGTTTTTAGTATGCTAAAAAGTATTGGCAGTGTTTAAATTTGGTGGATTAACTCAAAAGCTCTTATTGGTTCTATTTTTACAATTTTATTTTTACATTTTATTTCATAAATTTTCTTAATGTCTTCAGTTGGCTACAAAGCTGAGTAAAAACATGTTTAGAGGTTCTTTCATGCCCCCTTTAAGTTTGCTTACAACATTTACAATTTTTAGACCTTGGTGTTGTAGGTCTAAAATAATAAGTTCTGGGTCGCACCTATGATTTATGACCTTTATTTGCCTTCCTTGCTTTTCCTCGTATAAGTACCAAGTTGCTTTTGAATCTGACAAGATTTTTGTAATCCTTTTCTTATCATCAATATTAACATAAGAATAAAAATTTGCTTAGTAATTATTTTTATTGAGAGTTTTGATAGTAAATTCTCCCCAAGTATGCTTCTTTAGCTTTGAGTACAGGTTCTGATAGTTAAGTACATCTGTTATTATGATTGGCGGAGAACGGTGAAGGATAGAGACAGCTGCAATGGATGGTGAAGATTATTGAGGTTGTTTTTAAATTTGCGGTGTTATATCGGGAGATGACACAATTTTTCTTAGTTGTTTTGGTCAGCCAAGCGGTTTCCCGTGTACGCTCTTCCTCATCGGTGTTATATTCATTAATATTTTTCCGTACATCTTTAGATAGTCCGTCTTTATTCTCCTTTTGTTCTCGAAGTTTTTGATTTTCTTATTTCAAAACCCGTATTTCATCTGTTAGCTGTGCACAAAGCAATTCCTAATCGTGAAGCTTTGTTTGAACTGCTTGTGATTCAGCTTTTGTTTTTGAAACAGGCTCTTCTTCTGCCTTTTTTGATAATTTTTTTGACTCATTTTGGAGATTACCACCTCCAGGCGGAGGAGTCCGATTAATCATTTATATATAATTTTTATTAGTGAACGTTAATTTTGTCCCCTCTCCCCTTTCTGGTGAGCGACTCGTATGAATCTAGAAAGTTTTCTTTTGAGCTAATGGTTTTACTATCAGAAACGTTAAAACAAATGCTGAAATTATTAAATTCTATCAGATTTAGGTTCTCGTATCTAATTACTATTAGAGGATGCTCTAAGAAAATAATTCGATCTTGATTTATGGTTACGATTTCCACTGGCTAAATTTGCATGGTGCAACCCTTCAAAAAGAAATGATTTCGGCTTAAGTTCTTTTAATTCAATAAGTTTTGTCACTATTTTTGAGTATGTTTTTATATTATATTTATTAAAAGTGATATTTGGCTTAAAGTGTAATAGAATTGTAGTATTATTTGTTACTTGTTGTTTGTTTTTAATATGAATTGGTAATCCTATTTTAGTCAAGATGTCTAGTGCTATAAAACCATCAAAATATTGATGAAATTTGAAAATTTAAAATTTCGAAAAGCATTTTTGATTAAACCCTCTAAATAAGGGAAGAGAAATTAATTGATTATCTGTGTGTTTGTTTAAAGCGGCAGAAATTATAGTAGGTATGATATATTCAATTTATTTAGATATGATATATTTGTATTTGATAAATGATGAGGAAACACCTGTATCGATAAGAAATTTCAATATTCTGTAAGGTGAAAATATATTAATATATGGTAGGGTACTGCCGTGAGTATTTTTCTCAACGTCAATTTTCGAATTCATTGCGCTTTTATTATCCTATGTGTTTTGTTGTGAATGTGAAATGGTGTTTGCGACCAATCTGCCTTTTAAATTGGAATTTATAATTTTTTTTGTCTAACTTGTTGTTGCCTACTACTATCAGGCTTTACATAAAATATTGTCTCATGACACAGTAAGAAAACGCTTTGCGTGCTGTGTCAGGATAGGACTCCACCCTAGCTTGATTTAAATCTTGATTAAGAGACATATTTTTTTCTTATAATTCTTTACATTTTGGAACTTTTTCTAAATCTTCTATCGAAAATAAGTATGTAATAGAAAAAGGGTACTTACAGGAGAATGAGGAGCATTTCCTCTTTCTATTACTGATCCTTGGGATTAATTGATGATTGTCGTTATTATGTCCTTTATAACTGTCTTTTTTATGTCTTTTAATTCCTTCACTTAATTTGATTATCAACGATAATACGTCGTTACACTTTATCCACTTATATATTTTCTTTCTTTCACTTAAATGGTACATGGTATTTGTATATTTTTTCTTTATTTTATTATTAACGATAATCATTCGTTGCACTTATTTTTCTCTATTTAGTCACTTTTTTATGATTTAATTCAGTCACTTATTATATTTTATCGTAGCAGGTAACGTTGTTAAACACCGACTGCGTCAGTTAACAGTTCGATCGTAAGGATTGGCAAAAAAAATACAACTGTTTTGGACAGCGTTATGCTGTATTCCGCTTCATTCACAAAAATTATTGTTTCTACATAGGATTTTATACTTATCTTTTAATACAACAAATTCTGTGAAAAAATGTTTTTACTTATCAAAGCGAACAATGTAACTGGATATTTATTTTATGCTTATTTAAAAATACTTGAGACAAATCCAATGGAAAGTGCATTTATTAAATCAAGGTGAAAAAAGTGTTATTGGATAAGTTTAAATATGATAAATGATTTAATTCAAAGTAAGCAGTAACATATGTGGATATGTACAATAACTCGCGCACTCGCTTAGGAAGATAGCTGTTTTTTGCATGTAGGGACATTGAATAGTAAGATACAATGTAATAGATTTAAGTGTTGACATTTAGTCTACTAATTTAGTTATTAATTTGAACTTTTAATTTCTTTTTTTTCAATAATAGCCATTTCATAACTACATGGTTGTGGTAATTTTCAAAAGCTAGCACCATTTGAAAGATTTTCGAATACGCAGAAAGTGGTGTTTTGCATAAACTGTTTCTGAAAGGTTAAAATGTATAGATTCATGGAATGTATGCAACCACACCATATGCGGCTTTATAGACTACATCAAGATTCTGCAACTAATGTTGCATTGAAATCGGCATTAAGATTGCAAATCTTATATGCGTTCGAAACGGAACTGGAAACTTCCAATTTGGAAGAGTTCTAATATATGTATTAGACTATGAGTCCTAGATAAATTTAATAACCGAACACTTTGCTCACATTCTCAGTTTGCAAAAAACAAAAAGGAAAAATCAGAATCGTAAGAATGGATTTGGAAGAATCACGTTCGCCTCCTGTATAAATTCATCTCAGGTGTCATTGAAGGAACACTTGTTGGTTGGGTTAACCATTCAAGACGAACTCCTTATAATTTTTCTTCGATTTCGACTCAATAGATTTGACAAAAATTTATCGGTAGAGTTAGATACACTCAACACAACGTCAGTTTCAATGTATGGTTTGGTGGTACAAAGAACGGATTCCAATTAAAGTCTTTACCTTAACACTATAACATACCATACATTCTGGAGACGAGACGTGAGTTTATGAGTACGACACGCAATCCAGACATCAGGCAAGTGAATGGCGTTCACCAATTGATCCGAGACCAAACCAACCACGTCATTTTCAGTCAAAAAAGAAGGCAATGCTCACGGTTTTCATGGATTACAACGGTATAGTGCATCATGAATTTTTTCCAGAAGGCCAGACAGTAAACAAAGAGTCAATGATAAGGTTTCGGTTTCTTATAACTGAATCAAAATTGAAATATTGTAGGGAGGCAGTTGATGAGTTTGAAAACTGTTGAAGTTTTGACATACTATTTCAATAAATGCTGTAAGCTGCAAGATCGTTAGCATTTGAGTGATGCTGTAAAGAGTGATATCTATAATATCCTGTCGGTTTCTTATTATAAAAATGGCTCATTGCCAATGTTACAAACAATGAGCTTAGTACAATCTAATCAAAAAGTGACTCATCTTTATCGTTTATGATACCCATTAACTGTGTAATGAGCAATAGTGTCGCACCCGATGATGAGGCAAATTTTTAACCTTCCAGCTTCCAGTACCACCTTTTCTATGTTATCACCAGGGAAAGGGCCTACATGATCGTGACCAAGATATACCGATGCCAGCCAGTAGGAGCCCTTGGCAGTCTTTAGTCTAGCAATAGTTAGGTCGTGGTCGCTGAGTTTGTGAAATAAAAATGCATTAGTGCAACGTTTTACTAATATACAAGTCCGTGGCCTGCCACAAACTTGCTGCTCTTAGGGGTGGAGGAAGTGATAGGCCCATGGCTTGTCATAGTCTTATCACTCATTGAAAATTTAGATTTAGGCTCTTTGCGTTTGTCTTTAGAGGATGGTGTACCATGACCTGCCACAGTTTTACCTCTGCTCGACAATGCAGGAGCCTTGCCGTCATTTGGTGCAGTCACCGTTCTACCGCCCGGTATTACAAGAGTACCGGCCCCGGATTTTTCGAGATATTATTTTTTATAGATACCACGAGTAGCGGAGAAAGGATGGTCCATCTGTACAGAGATCCACTGTATATAAATAAGGTTAGCTAATTTGGAGGTTGCCAGGTATTCAGATACTCCGTTTGCAACTGAGGTATTTTTGGAGATGGTCGGCCTTCAGCCAGATTAATCATCGGCACGGGTCGTATGACGCCTTGATCCAGCCCAAAGGGAAAAAGAGACGTTTTTAAGGTGTTGGAAACGGGGGGAGCATCCTTTTTTTCAAGACTTGTCTGGAGAACTTCTCGATTTTCAGGAATACAGGAGTCTTAAACAAGTCTTAAATCAGATCCAGCCACCAACCTACGAGGAATAGGGAGACGTGAAGCTAATAAGACGCATTCAATGATACATATGCAACGTCAACTGATAAAGAAAACAGGTATGATTCTATAAAATGGCCCAAAATTCAAAAATTTCAGGCGATGTAACAATGTGTATAAGTTGGTACAATGAATTCGTTTCATTGGTTCAATGCGAATTTAACCAATTTCGTCAAGTTGTGTTATCTGAATCCAAACTACCAATCCTGCTGTTAGGGCACCAATATCAGGATTAAAAACTGTTGCAGAAAATTATGAGGTAATTTTGAAGAATATAAGAAAACGTTTTGAAAACAAAGAAGTCATTGGAAAGGAAAATATAAAATAAATTTTTTTCATTCGAAAATTCTTATTGTAAATTCGTATTGTAAATGCAGGGGACTTACAAAATTTAATAGATAAAATGAACAACAATCTCTCTGCCACTCGTGTGGTAGTAAACACCATTCGTTGCTCTACCAGAATTTATAATCTTATATCTCCGCTTTTATTCTATTTTACGTATATCTGGCATGAGCCGACGTTGCGCCCCAACAAACTTTTTGTGCGTAAATGATAATCTTGTCTCTGCAAAACTTAAATATTAATAACCATAAAGTCGTTATTCAATTCATTATCTACTTCAATCGAGGCGCTTGTGATGAATTTAATAACGAGTATGCAACCTGATCCTAAGCTCAGTGTTAAAGAGTGGAACATCCCAAACACTGTTCGGCTATTAGACTTTCACTTGGTATTTTCTAAAGCATTATGCATATGGAAGAGATTAAGATTGGTCGTACACTGACCAAAATCTTCTACACATCTTACACTATGTGTGTAGGTTGAAAGTTTTTTCGTGATCAGACTTTTGAGTAAGTTTTGGTTAGCATCATTGGATTCGCTGAGGTACTTAATTGCAAGAAGCACAAATAAAAAAGAAAGGCTTATGCATTCATCAGAAATTAACAGCACATTTTCTGATATATGATATTTTATGATAACTGCGTTCTTTTTATTATGGAATTATATTATTATTACGCAAATGGTATGGAATAGTTTGCCGCAAATGACCTTACAAGCAACCAAGTCAGCATTGCTGTCGTTTATATGGCAGTTGGTTATTCCGCAAGGCAAGACAAATGCCGGGTAAACAAAATAGCGTCACAAAAATATTTGGAGAAAAAATGCACCGAAATGCGAAATATTCAAACTACAAAGTGAAATAAGTCAACAATAATTGGGTTATTGGTTGATTAAAAGGGAGCGAAATAAGAATAAAATATTATACAATAAAGTGAAAACGCGATTAAAATATTGGATATCTGTCGTATTCGATTTACTATGGTGTATAGATTCTTGTTATCTAACTTTCACCCGCAAAATTCTTTCTTGATCTAAAAACATCTCAAGCCCAAATAATGCACTTGTTCTTTGTATAGATCCTAAAATTTCTTAGGGTGACTGATATCCATTTTGAGCATTATCTAATTCTGTTATTATTAGTGGCTATGCGTAACGAAAAAGCTGCTTGTTTTTGCTAAGTCCCGACCATATTTTTAAAAGCTCAAAAGAGTTGTTAACTTTCTCAATGAAATCAGCGGCTTGTTTGAATGATGGGCATATGGATTCTCTATAATGCAAAGAAGCATAAGATATGACTCTGTTGATTTTCTGGATTGATTTCCACTGACAAAATATCTGCTGGATTTTCATATGGCTTAACATGTTTAAACTGTGTGCTGCTGGAAAGACAACGAATTGCTGCTTTTCCACTACCAACGAATATTTGAAATAATTTCGAACTGGAATTAATCGAGCTGAGTAGAGTTTAGGAATCCGTTCAAAGATAACAGGTTACTTCGTTAATTCTTAAATCTGACTGCATTCCGTATATTAGCTAACAGGGCTACGCAAATTCTAATGCGTATAACAATATTACCTATTGCAACGGTACATTACCTTATCTTTCTGAACCCGCAGGTTAGCTTGTCATAAATTTTCCTGCAAATGTCCTGCGTTGTAGTTGAAGATGTCTTTGCATCGTTGTTCTGCTGATGTATTTTAAGATTTGGCTTCAGATAATCTATCTATTTCTCAAACCCTCTTGATCGATTATTCAAGAGAATAGATTTCACTTACTTCATAAAAGCAAACCGTCTCCAAATCTTATTTGTACGACACTAAGAAGATAAAACTTGTACTCTCCTCCGATAAATAGATCGGTTTTATATGGCTTGTTTAATAAGGAATCTGCTAGTTTCATGTTGTCTGATATTTATGAAGTAGTTACTTTGAATATTTTCTAAGGTAGGGCAGATTATATCTGTGGCTTAATGATTGGTTCCACTTTTGTCTCTATTTCGATTTTAGCTCTGCTATGCGAATTTTGTGTTAATTTACCAATACAATTTTCCATCATTCAGCTATGTGTAGATGGAATGTCCAAAATGCTTTTCTTCCTCTAAACCAGAATTCAGGATCGCATGACAATTGATCATTCATCTGCTGTATCTGACTAGCTTAGCGATGACCTTACTTAAGAATACATATAGTTATCTACTACTAATGAAGACTTGTTTAGTTAGAATGGTTGCGGTGAAAAGGCTATACCGACGGGCGCTTGATAACTGTGTCGATTTGAGGTTGATGTGGGCTACGGAGTACTGGTTGTTTTTTGAAGCCTGAAGTTGAATGAAAATAGCAAGCAATTTTCGATCTCCAGGTTCAAATCCTTGTGTAAAAACATGTTTTTTATTTGTTTTAAAAAGGTCTCCACATCTCACAATCCTACGTCATGGTATCGTTAGAGATTCCTTCGGTAAGGATTAACGGTTGTGGAAAATCAGGAGATATGGTCTATTCTGATGAATCAGTTGAACAAGGGAAAAATGGATCATGGAAGTTGGTACGAGTTTGGGGACAACAAGCGACTGGTAGGGTGTATTAAATATTAGAATTTAGCGGATATTGGGTTTTTTGTATTATATTGTATTTATGAGATTTTACTTATTGAGCTGAGCTAAACGGTTATTTAGCTGTAAGATTTTGGAATTTTGAATTTATTAGTTTGAATTAATTAAGCAGAATTAAGTTAGCACGTAAGAGAGATTTGTGAATTACAGTTAAGTGGAGATTAAACAACTTTTTCTGTAAATGTTTCGCAAATCATGGTTTTATTTTATTGCTTTCTGGATTTTTTTTTTTCTTGCTCAGGTTATTTTTCACTGTTAAGCAGCGAATCCCACATTAATTCGCGATTCTTGGTGTGGCGCCCATGTTTTTTTTTGTTTTGTTTTTCTTTTAAACCTTAAACAACGCCGCGCAGTACGGAGAATTCTTCGATAACATTCTGGCGCCCAACGTGAGGTCTTTCAATAGAAAAAAATCGTAGATTCGCCGTTGTTATCAAGTCGCCAAGTGAATTAAGATATCAACCGTCGCGTTTTTGTTTCTATTGTTTATTGTTTTTTTTTTTCTTTTATCTTGGCTTTGATTTCTTGCTTATTTAAATTTCAAAGCATAAATTGCGCAATAACTTTTTTTTCTATAGCAGATTTTGGTAAAGTGTCTCTGACCACGTACGTAGTGTAAGCTTTAGAATAGAATGTAATAGTGCTCCGAAGTGAGGGTATAAACGAAATGAGGAAGATACTCCGAACTGCACTGAAGAGGGACTTAAGCCTTATTTTGCCCGATTACTCTTGGAAATAGGAAGCCATTGTTCATAAATTAGATTTGATACTCAGGTTGGTAAACAAATTCGTAGGTGATGAACAACCCACGGAATTCAATAAAGTAGTACTTAAGACTGATTGAGTTTTGAGGCTTTTTGGTAGGTCTCAAGCTAGTGAACCTGAGGAGAAAGCGTTCCTTGTCGAGACAAGGATTAGATGTCAGATTTAAAGGCTAGCGTTGAAGTGTCAAAACAAACGGAAGCGCAAGCTCAGCCGAACGTTGTAGAGCTTCAGTCTTTTCAACAGACTAGCAATATATGTCCCGAAAACTTAGTCTTAACATCTCAGCCGGCAGGAAGTAGTAGACAACTTCAAACCCACCCACAGCCATACGCAACATAGTCGCCCATGTTTTTCCCAACGAAATGGGTACCCATATCCAGTCTATTAGCTGTTTTTTTGGGGAAAATAGAGGAACCAGGGGAAGGTACACCAAGGAGGAGCTTTTCGATTCCGCCTATGACATATTTGAAGAGAAAGCGGCGATATTGTATAGAGCCTTATGTCAACAGTTGGGCAAAACTGATAATAAGGCTTAAAGTTGTATTTCTACTGCCAGGGTACAATGATAGACTTTAGGAAGAGATTAGGTGTAGAACACAGGAACGATCAGAGACTATCGGTGTTTTTGTTAGTGTAATACTAGGACTCTTTTCTAGGCTCAGTTAACCTTGTACCGATGAGGTAAATTTGAAATGTATTAGAAGAACACATCGCCGTTTTACCAGACACATATGACTTTGGTGAAAATTTCTTACTTGGACCACGTAGAAGAAGTAGACCACCGTCTAGAGGCTCCATGATACCTAGTGGAAAGTTTTATCCCCCAACCATCGAGACGAAATACCACACTTTTAGAGCCGAATTTGGCATATGTGGATGAAAATCGATAAAAAGATCATTAAAACCTTTCTAAATGATCACCACACGAACCAAAAAAAAAGCGGAGAAAAATGAAACACGTCCTATTCACTTGGTTATAATTTTTAATGTGTGGTTTATCCCCAGTATGCAATATACTGGTTCTTAATTACAATCATTTATTCTGGGACTTTTCTGCATATCATTATTATTGGTAATGCAGTGGATTATTAATGTTTTACATTTACCCCTTTAACATATATTATATTTTACATTATCATATATTTTATTACATATAATTAATTAATCCAATTGTAATCGAACATCCTCCCCGGCCGTGAACATAGTTCCCAATGTGTTTCGACCCTTAATTTCGTAAAGTGTTTCTGCCTTCATGTTGGTGCTTTCCTTGCCGATCACCCACAGCCATCTTTTTCTTCGTTTGTTTTGATCATCTTCGTTCGTTATTAACGTTTATTGTATTGATTGCCGAACCGGTATAATGTGTAGTGTAAGTGTTGTGTTGTGCGTCGAATAAAAAAAAATAAAAAAAATAAAAGAAATAAAGGGTTTTACTAAAACTCTGAAGTTCCTAGTATGACGATATTGAAAAATGTAAGTATGGTGTGTTGACCAGGTAATTTAAAGTAAATTGACAAATATTTGAGTATGCCTTATGGGGTCAATGGCCATTGTTGTTGCATTTCACAATGGAAGTTGCTCATCCTTCTTTTCGTCTCTTTCGTGCTCGTAGTACTTGTAGGAAATTTGTAAACGATTTAGATTCTCGTAAAGTGTCGTGTTGTCCTTGAACTCCAATTTGCAAAATGTGCATTTTTTTTTTTTATGAGAAAAAATAAGTGCATAGTACGAAAAAAAAAAAAAAATAAAACGACTGCGCGTTTGTGGTATTGGTATTTTGATTCGCGGCGAAATTGTGTGCGAGTGAAATGGTTACGCATGTGTTTGCTTGAGTGTAAATGGATGTATGTTTTTGTTTTTGTTGTACCAAAACAATAAATTTTAGAACTTTGTGTGTTGTACTTGTCGTCGGGATTCTGAGTTTTGTGACTTGCCGTCGACATTTTGAATGTTTTGTATAAATATATCTTATAACCATTTATTATTGCTGATTTGGATTGTGTATGTTTTGTAAGAGATGATAAGCGATTAAATTAATTCATCGTCTTTATATGTGCTGTTGGTCGGAAGTAATCAAATTTTTGTGATCGGTAGTTTTATTTCTACATTCTGAAATGACAACCCGAACCAGGTTATCTATCCCAGGATACTCCATTTTGTGGGGGGTAGGTGATCATCCTTGATCAGGACTAGATCTTTTATCTTGGGTTGCTCCTCAATTTTGTGCCACTTTGGGCGCTCGCGTCAAATATTCAGCTATCCACTGCTTCCAGAATAGCTGTTGTAATTGTCCGATCTTGATCTCCGCTAAGTCAGGTTGAGGGATTGAGTTTAGAGGTCGTCCAACAAGGAAGTATCCGGGAGTGAGAGCGGTGAAATCGTGAGGATTGTCGGTCATAGGACACAATGGTCTCGAATTTATACACGCTTCTATTTGATGTAGAAGCGTGGTGAGTTCCTCAAATGTGTAAGTGTCGGTGCCGATGATCCTTTTCAGGTGGTATTTTATTGATTTCACTCCGGCTTCCCACAGTCCGCCAAAGTGGGGAGAAGATGGAGGAATAAAATGCCACTCTATTCCTTCTTTGGAGATCGTTTCTACCACATCCTTCCAATCAAACTTCGATTTCTCAAATGACTTCTTCAATTCCTTGTTGGCTCCCACGAAGTTCGCCCCTTTATCGCTAAATATATGCAAACACAATCCTCTTCTCGCTGTGAATCGTCGTAGGGCTGCGATGAACGCGTTTGTAGTACGGTCGCTCACCAATTCGATGTGTATGACCTTGGTAGCCAAACACACAAAAATGGCAAAGTACGCTTTGAAGGTCTTGGTCCCTCGTCCTTTCTATGACTTTACTTCGATCGGACCTGCGTAGTCAATCCCGGAATGTGTAAATGGTTGGGAGATGCGCACTCTTGGGGCCGGTAGATTGCCCATCAGTTGGTGCGACGTTTTAGCTCGATACCGAAGGCAGATGGTGCAGCTATGTAAATATCCCTAAACACCCTTTTTAAATTTCAGGATCCAGTACCTGTTGCGCAAGTATGCTGTGGTTTGCTGTAGTCCTCCATGAAACGTTCGCAGTTGAGCATCAGCAGTCAAAAGCTTTGTGAAATGATGTTTTCCTTTGATTATGATTGGGTGTCGTTGATGAAATGGAATATCCGCCTGTTGCAATCTACCTCCGACTCGCAAGATTCCATCAGAGTCCATATAAGGGCAGAGCGACCTTGGGGCTTTGGCTTTCACGTCGGGATTAAACATGTCTGCCTGTACAAGCTTTATGGCGAACAGTGTGGCAGAATGGATTTCGACTGGAGAGAGTAAATTACCTTTTCTCGACTCAGGTATGTTTCGTAAATTTGTTATAAATCGTTGACAGTACGCAATGATCCTTCTCTTCGTTTGTAGTTAAGCTCGTCGGTTGTTGTGGACATTGAAACTCTCAAGATTCTTGCAGAAAATCTGGCCCATTCTACCAAAGTCTGTTAGCATGTAAGGCAGAAGGCGTTGTTCCCCTGGATGCTATATCAGCAGGATTCATTTCACTGGGAATGTGCTTCCAGCTTTCTGGTTTCACCAGTCGTTTTATTTTGGCTGCACGGTTGTTAACAAAGGTGACCCACTTAGTTGGAATATCAGCAATCCACGATAACGCAATGGTTGAGTCAGTCCACGCATATTGCTTCACATCTGGAAAGCCTAAAACCTTAAAAGTATGGTCCAGCAGTGTTGCAAGAGTAACAGCTCCACAACACTTAGCAATTTTGGACAGAATCGTCCTTTTTGTTGGGTCAGCACTATCGAGTTGAATGTTCTGAAAAGAAAAGCTATCGTCTACTGGAAACCACTTGATTCCTAGAGTGTTGACGTGATCTGGGGTCTCTCAGGGCAAAGAAAAGGCAACTTCCCGCTGATCTACAGGTATTTGATCCAAAACCTCCCGCAGCCAGCAAACTGTTAACTTCATCACGCCTCAAAACTCTTTCCTCAACAGTATCAGCTCCAGCGATCAGATCGTCTACATAAGTGTCTTCCCTCACTATTCGCGCGCCCAACGGATAATTGTGCTCCTCATCGGTAGCCAATTGATTGAACGATCGAATGGCAAGGTAGGGTTGCACAGTTTGTACCGAACATAAATGTTTGGATGCAATATACCTTGATTGGATTGATATCACAGTCACTCCAAACAATCATCCGGTAATAAGAGTCGGCTGAGCTGACACGGATTTGACTGTACATTTTCTCAATTTCTGCTGTAAAGGTATATTTATGTTTTAACCATCTTAATATAATTTCAATAATATCCGTCTGTTGTTAAGGTTCTGTCATTAAATGCTGGTTCAACGAAGTTCCGTCTGAAGTCTTGGCATCAAAGACGACCCGGAGTTTTGTCGTTCATCCAGTTCATGCTTTGGAAATGGCATAGTGCGGCACGAAGTAGTGATAAGGAGTTTTGAGTACTACTTGCTGACTTCGACTTCTTTCATATGTCCCAAATGTAAGTACTCTTTTATACACCTTTTGTACTTTAAGTGTAGTGTAGGGTCATACCTGAATCGTTGTTTTAGTTGAGCAAACCTACGCAAGGCTCCTTCCTTCGAGTATCCGAGCCCAGGTCTGCTCCCTTCTTTAAATGATAACTATACCTCGTACCGTCCGCTATCCAACCTTTTCGTCGTTGCCTTTTAGAACTCCTCACATACTTTATCCTCATATGTTTGGTGAGCCTTAAAGGCTGTTTCTTCAATCTCCCAGAAACGTTGGAGTTGCCGGCTGACATCAAGTACTTGAAGGAAGTTCCTTATGGTTCGACTGGGTTTATGTACTTTACCCATCAAAATCCACCCAAGTGACGTATTCTGCGCAATGGGTGACTTTACTTCCTCGCCACGGATGATTTCTGGAAGTACTATCTCGGAGTAGATGTCGTTTCCCAATAGCAGATCGACTTCGGCAGGTTTATAGTAGGTCGAGTCAGCTAGAGTTAATCCGTGTATGTGTTTCCACTGCTTTGGTATTAGCTCGTGGGCCGGAAGAAGGCCAGTCAGCGATTCGAATATTACGGCTCGGTGCTGGTTTCATAGACCGAGTGCAGAGACCCCAACCTAAGGTCAACGTAGCTGTGACAAGCCCCGCTGCTGACCTTCCCCAAGCCGGATACCTCTACGAAAGTCCGTTTTCCCTTCATACCTAATCTCTTGACTGCCCGATCAGTAATAAAGGTGGCCTCTGAACCCGAATCTATCAATACGCGGAGTGTAACGTCTATACCTGAAGAGGTATAAGAGGAAGAGGATCTTACTTTCACCAGCGCTGTTGCGAGTAACACGTCTACATGGGATTCTGCTGCGTGAAAATGTTGACCTGTTGTGTGAGCTGGAAAAGAGTAGCGTTTAAGTTTACTGTAGATAAATGGGATTGTGTGGGGTGCATGTGTGTTGGGTGTTTTTTGACCGAACTAGGCGCTGCATGTGTTGTGTAGTATTGGGTATTTGTTGTATGTGAATTGAATTGTGAGTGTGAAGGGGGGTTAATGTGTAAAAGGAAGTGGTGAAGCTGTTGGTAAAACTAGCATCGGACTCTGCTGGGACACTGTTGGGTTGCGTGACTGTATGCCAGACAATTCTCGCATATGCCGATTTTATTCAAGATATTCCTGCGAGACGCAATGTCCATTTTTTAAAACCGGTTGCAGGTCCGCAGTGAATGAGGCCCTTTATTGCACACTTTACAGCTGAACTGACTCTTTTGATTCTGCTTCAAGTAAAACGATTTTGTTTTTGTTAATGCTGCCCTAGAGATCTTACTGACTCCTATATCTTCCGGTTGACCAACTGCCTCCAATGTTCTAAACCTCGCTTCTAAAAATTCAGTGGAACTTTTAAACTTTGGTAATTCCTTATCTGTCCCTAGCTCTTCTTCCCAAAGTTGTTGTGTTATTGTGGGAATTTTTTTCACTAAACAAGAGTTAAGGATAACATCCCAGTGTTCCACCGGTACATCGAGATTTTTCAAAGGGTGTCGACATTCCACTGATGTATCTAGTAATTATTTCAGATGTGCAGCGGTCTCGTGACTAATGTTCTCTTGTGCACAAAAGATTCTCAGCTGTGCATTAACAAGGACACGTTTTTGGTCATAGCGAGATGTGAGAATGTCCCATGCTGGTTTATAATTCCCGTTGTCAATGACTAAATGCTTTACCGCTCAAACTAGATTTCAAATAATGCAATTTATCAACCTCTGTTAGTGCTGCAACTCAACGGTGGATGTGCTGTTGCAAAGTAGCCCAACGGTGAGCAGAACTGTTCACTGGAACGGCAAAATGGTCGAACAAGGGAGATGATGGTTATAGCTGCGATTTAACTGGAGTCTTTTGTTGGCCTTATGTTTTTTTTTTTAGACCACAATTTAAGAAAAATAAAGAAATTGTACGACGCGGGAAACCGATTTGCTCCTTAAAAAAAACTCACTGGTGGAATTGTTCTTCACTTTTTGTCTATAGTTTCTTTAAGTTAATGTATAATGTCTAATGTTTTTTTTTATCTTAAAGTTTTATCACACACGTTGATTGATTTACTATCAATCGTAAGGACTCGAAGGACCATAAAAAGCGATAAAAGGATTATTAAATCCTTTCTAAATCATCACCACACGAACCAAGAAAAAAAACGGAGAAAAATGAAACACGTCCTATTCACTTGGTTATAATTTTCCCCAAAAGGTATGCAATATACTGGGTCTTTATTACAATCATTTATATCGGGAATTTTCTGCATATCATTATTATTGGTAATGCAGTGGATTACTAATGTTTTACATTTACCCCTTTTACATTATCATTTATTTTATTAAATATAATCCAATTGTTATCTCGAAGAGTGGACGTGGCGAGTCCAGTTGAAACGCAAGTAATTTGTTTCCGGTGTAAACAGCTTGGCCACATCGCTGCTCAGTGTCCACAACCAATGCGCTGTTACGGGTGCAATGCTGCTTTCGGAGTCGTTGTCCCCGTTGCAAACCACAGGTGGCCATATCGGGAAACAACTCATCGACTCAAGCGCAGGCGGGCTATTTAGTCGAGCGAAAGAAACCGCCGTATAGGTAAAAAGAGTGACTAATATTGGATTGGATTTTATTTTAGAGACAAAAGGATTAGATCGTCCTCCGTACTTGTACGTTGAAGTTTATGGGGTCAGACTTTTAGGGTTGCTGGATTCATTAGCTTCTAGGACGATTGTAGGCAGTCTGGGATGGGAAGCGGTACAATCATTAAAGTGTAAATTGTCATAGGTAGATTTAAAGAAGGTAACGGCTGCTAACGGGGATGGAGTGGAAGAGTGTCTTAGGCTTGAGGCCTGTCAGAAAATTCTTCTGGACGAATTAATGAACGGGTATTTATGTCAATTATTGATAATCTAGGTCATACTAGTCTTGTAGAGCACGTGATTGGAATCAACGCGGACCCTATTAAACAGCGCTACTACCCTGTTTAACCAGTAGTCCAAGTGACCATCAACGCTGAAGTCGATGAAATGCTCAGAGCGGGTGTTCTCTAACCGTCCTGTAGTCCTTGGTCCTCCCCTGTCTTACTTGTCAAGAAGAAGGATGGAAAGTATCGTTTTTGTGTTAACTTCTGTAAACTTAATCAAAGTTACATAGCGTGATGCGTATCCAATTCCCTATGTCTTCGCGACTCTTGACAAATTGCGAAATGGCAAGTATTTGTCCTCTTTTGATATAAAGTCCGCATACTGGCAAGTACCTATGGCTGAAAGCTTCAAAAAGTACATGGCGGCCACTATTCCGGGAAAAGGGCTGTATCAGTTTTGCCATATGCCCTTTGGGCTTCACAATGCTATTGCTACCTGGCAGCGTTTTATAGATACAGTCCTTAAAGCCGACCGCAAACCGAACGTATTCGTGTATCTTGACGATGTTATCATTGTATCAGAGACTGTTTATACGATCGATTTTACATATATTATATCACATTATTGCAACAAGATTATATTGTACTCTAATAATTATTATTTTTATTACTCTTGAATTAAAATGAATTTAAAATTGTGAATGACTAAAGAATTAATTGTATAACAGATTTTGTACCTTAGAAATGAGAAGAAACGATTCGGCGCCTTTTTTGATCAGACCGCCATCCAATAAAGTTCGTCGATTCCACCGTCAAAAATTTGTGTGTTTTCTTTCAAAAAGTCGAAGTCCCAAAAACTATTGTGGACATTTTTTTGGTACCGAAACCCGGGAATAAGCTGATTCCCATACATCAATTACATATCACCATTTTATCATCATCATCAATCATCGCGATTGCATCGAGGGAAAATATATATGTATGTATGTATGTATACACGTGAGCATATTTGCAAAAAAAAAAAAATAGAAAAAAATTAAGGCATAAAAACCGAGCATAATAAAATCCATAAAAGTTCTTACTTGCCGTTTATTCTTCCCGCTTTCTCTTTTTTGGTTTGTCCATTTAAATACATACATAAATTTCATCCATAATTTATTGCATTGCTATAATTGGTGAATAATTGGTATCTCAGGTGAAAGCTCATTGGTTAAGAAGTTTTTTTTATTGTTGACTTTGCTTTCTGTCAATCAATTTCGTTGTTGAAAAGCTCCCATTACTGCTTTTGCCGCTGCTGTCACATCTTTCTGTAACATTGTGTTGAGGGATAAATAGTTGTTGGTCGCTTTAGAAGAAATTATTCTTCAAAAGGAAAATTAATTTGTTGATTTTACTGCAATTGTTCGGTGGTACATCTTGGATTCAACGTCTTCGCTGTGATTTCGCCAACAGTAATTTGCTGGTGTCAGAGACAATTTTCATTGGGTTTATATATAGTTGTTTGAATCGCTTAACATTATGTCTAACCAAGAGGATGTTGCAATAGGAGGAGAGCTTGCGGGCGGGGGTTAGAAATTCCACTACAGCGATCAATTGCTGAGTTTAAAGTCATTCGATCTTCCACTAAAGGAAATATAACTAGAATCAAGAATTTAATTACTGCAAAAGGTTCTACTATGTCTAGTGCGGAGTTAGAATGTCGTTTGGGCATAATTGATTCCTATTTTAAACAGGATTTAAACGTGCAATTGTCGTTGGAGAGAAGTAATATCTTCGAGGAAGAAAAATTAAACCATAGAGTTGAATTGGAGGATATGTATGTTTCGACGAAATCGTTAATTCAATCACTGTTGTTGGGCCGGAAGGGTAGTTGCACAATTGCGGACGGGTTGAATGCTTCGTTTGTGGCACAACAATCTGCGTCCCGGTCGAAGTTGGAACGTGTAGCTTTACCAAGGTTTTCTGGCAAATTTTCGGAGTTTCCAAACTTTATAGGTATCTTTACAGCTTAGTTGACAAGAACCCCTCGTTAGATGCATTACAAAAATTTAATTACTTGAGGAAGTACCTATCGTGTACAGCTTTCAATGCAATTAAGGAGTTTGAAACAAATAAACAAAAGTTAAATTTTTCAAGAGCACCTACATTTCGAAATGTTTTGCCCAAAGTTTTCGCAACTTAGAAGATAGTTTCAATTCGCATCGAGCAGCAATGCTTTCTATTGGAAGTCATGAGAATATTTGTGATGCCTTCTTCATTTCGTAAGCATTAGATAAGGTGGATGCGGATACTAAAGCAAAATGGGTTGAATCAGTCTATCATTCAAAACTTCCAACGTGGGAGGAGTTTTCAAACGTATTAGATCGTCAATGTCAAACTTTGGAGTCGAAAGAATCCAAGCTTTCCAGCCCAGAAGTAAATATAATTCCATCTGGTAATTGATCTCGCTTTCGTAGCAATTGGCGAAGTGGACAGATGCTATCATCATTCGTTGCGCAGTCGGTATCTTGCGAATTCTGCTCATCCAATTCTCATGAGATAAGCTCTTGCGCCGCCTTCAACCGGAGTCTTTGTATCAACTGCCTGGCAAAAGAGCATTCAATACGATGATGTCAAGCAGCGAAGTGCAGGGTATGTTCGATGCCACATTATCAGTTGTTGCACCGTTTTACGACACCGTCGACCATCGTTAATGAAACTGCCGATCATTTGTCATCAAGTACGTCTGGCAATGTCCATGTGGCGTCAAGTGTATTCAGGAAAGTCCCTTCTCAGGTAATACTAGCTACGGCATTGATATACATGCGTAACTTTTGTGGTCAATGGTACCCTGTTCGTGCTCTTCTTGATTCAGCATCGCAGCTTAATTTTATTACGGAGGACATGGTGCAGAGGTTAAGGTTGAAGAAAAGTCAATTTAAGATAGTAGTTTCGGGTATTGGAAAGGCGGATGCCGCAATAAACTATAAGACAGAAGCTTTAATCTTTAAACTTTAATCTTCCAAGTCGCATAGATCTGCTAATAGGGGCTGACAGTTTTTTTCAGTGTTGTGTGTCGGCCACATAACATTGGGCCCTCAGCTTCCTATTCTCCAAAAAACTTTATTGGGATGGATTATTTCTGGCAAATATGGGCGCTCTTCTACTCCTTGAGTAGAAGTTTCTTATTCGGAGGAGATAAATCGACAGCAGCCATTTTTGTCAAAAGAAGAGGAGAAGTGTGAGAAAGAGTTTTTGAAAAGCGTACGCCGGCAGGAAGATGGAAGATTTGTAGTGAATTTGTTGTTAAAATCAGATGATAGCAGCTTGGGAGATTCATTCGGTCATGCTCAGAAACGATTTCTTAATCTGGAGAGAAGACTATCAATAAATAAGGACATCAGGGCGTAATATATTGAATTTATGAAAGATTATGAAAGCTTAGGACATATGAAAAAAGTTTCTAAAGATAAAGTACATCAATTTGTGCTGCGACCTGACTTCTTAACTACAAAGTTAAGAGTTGTCTTCGACTGTAGTGCCAAGACAACTTCAAATTTATCATTGAATGACATTTTACTAAAGGATCCAGTTATTCAAGACGAATTGTATGATCTAATTCTACGTTTTCGTACGTACAAATTTATCGTCACTGACGACATCTCAAAAATGTATCGACAGATACTTATCCATGAGGAAGATCGGAATTATCAAGGTATTTTATGGAGATATTTAGAACAGGAGGAAGTTGGCGCATATCGCTTGCGGACTGTGACATATGGCACGATTTCTGCACCGTTTATTGCTACAAGGTGTCTCAAAATGTTGGCCTATCAAAATGTATCTAAGTATTTGTTGGGCGCTAAAATAATAAATGAAGACTTCTACATGGATGACATGATCACTGGAGGAGATTCATTAGAAATCATATCAACAATCTATTCAGAGGTTAAAACGATTTTGTTAAGCGCTGGTTTCGATCTTAGGAAATGGTGTAGCAATAGCGCTGAAATCATGAAAACGATCACGAAGGAAGAAACGGCAAACACTTCGTTCTTGAGGATTAATGACAAGAATGTGATTAAAACCCTTGGTATTACCTGGAATCCAGAAACGGATGAGTTCCAATACGCAAAGCTAAAGGAAAATGGGTCAAAAATGATAAACAAGAGAACGATGTTATCCGAGTTGGCGCAAATTTTCGATCCATTAGGCCTTATAAACCCTATAGTGGTAAAGGGCAAAATCGTCATGCAGGACATTTGGATTCTAAAAAATGGTTGGGAGGAATCTTTGCCTATAGAGATACAAACTCGTTGGGAAGAGTTTCGGAGGGAAGCATCTAATATTAACAACATTAAGGTGGATAGGCACATTTCACTTCCATGTTCGGAGAAGACCAGGGCTGACATACATGGATTCTCTAATGCGTCCTTGCGAGCATATGGGTGTTGTGTATACTTGAGGATCAGCGACACTATCGGAGAAATTAAATGTACACTGCTCAGCGCTAAATCGAAGGTAGCTCCTATTTAAACAAAATCTCTTCCTAAGCTGGAACTTTGTGCTGCTACTCTGCTCGTTGAGTTGGTCCTAAAGGTAGTTCCCAATCTTAACCTTTTAATCGAAATCATTTTTCTTTGGACAGATTCCGAAATTGTATTGCGCTGGATCTCCGCTTATCCATCGTCTTCGTCGGTAACCGCGTTTCAAAAATCCAGTCCTTATTACCCACAGCCAACTGGAAATATGTCAATACCAAAAACAATCCGGCGGATATAGTATCACGTGGTGCTTACAGCTTGGAACTTATCAACAGTATTTGGTTTACTGGACCCCAACTTCTGTACCAGAGTAAGGAAAACTGTACGGATTCCAGGTATGGAAGTTGAAAATCAGCAATCAATTGTCCTGCTATCAAACGCAGATGAAACTGAAAAATTTATAGAGAACTTTTCACGATTTAATAGTTTCGAAAAAATCAATAGAATTTTCGGATACTTCATTAAATTTTACAATAATTTGAAAAACAGAATAGCCAAATCATATAACCCCCCAACAAGCGCAAATTATCAGAGCTCGGCACTTACATCGGACCAATTGGAAGACGCATTTCTTCGTATCATCTGGAGTATTCAGAAGTTTCATTTCCTGGAGAAAATAAGAGATTTGTGGAAAACAAAGAAGATCAGCCCAAAAAGTGCCATCAGTAACCTCAACCCCTTCCTTGACACTGAGCACAAAGTCGAACTCCTTCGAGTAGGTGGGCGTTTGCACAATGCAAACATTCCGTACAGTTCCAAATGTCCTATCCTAATCCCTAAAAATTCCATTTTGTTCAAAACGTCGTTGTCCATTTACATAAAACGAATTTTCATGCAGGTCCTCAAGCTTTATTTGCGATTATCAGGCAGCGCTGGTCATCTGGCAAAAAAAGTAGTGGACCAGTGCCTTCATTGCTTCAAATACCGGCCGAAATTAAGGCAACAAATTATGGGCAATTTACCTGCAAGCAGAGACAACGTCTCCAGGCCGTTTGCCGTTTCTGGCGTGGATTTCTGTGGGCCATTTCATATTTCGCAGAAGCGACGAGGGTATTGAACGCACAAGGCATATGTGGCAGTCTTTACATGCTTTGCGACAAAAGCAGCTCATCTCGAAGTTGTATCGGACCTGTCAACGCAAGGCTTCATCGCGGTACTGAAACGACTTGTCGCTCGAAGAGGAGTGCGCAGCGAGATTCATTGTGACAACGGCACAAATTTTTTTGGAGCTCGGAGTGAGCTTAAAGAACTACGTGCATTATTCTTGGAGCGGCAAACACAGGACAAGATACAAACGTGGTGTGTTGCCGAGCGCATTCGGTTCATTCACAGATATCCACACTTTGGCGGTTTGTGTCAAGCGGCGGTAAAGTCTGCCAAAACACACATGTATCGGACAGTCAGGCTAGCGTATCTGACATACGAAAAATTCTCTACCATAGTATCGGAAGTTGAGAGTATTTTGAATTCTCGACCACTTTGTGTTCGAGAAAGTGTTCTAACGCCAGGTCATTGTTTAATTGGTGTACCTTTAAACTCCATTTCAGAACCGACAATTCAACAAGATGTATCGTTGCTTAACAGATGGAAGAGACTCACTCAAATCAAACAACACTTTTGGTCAAGATGGTCTAAGGAATATGTACTGGAGCTTCAAAGGCGAACAATATGGAAATCTTCAGTTGAAAATATTGGTGTTGGAAGACTAGTGCTGATCGCAGACGATAAATTGCCACCGCAGCAGTGGATGATGGGTCGAATCAAAAAAATTTTACCTAGTGGCGACTCAAAGATCCGGGTGGTAGACGTTCGTGTGAGAGGCAGCATACTACGGCGACCAGTTCATTACTTGGCTCCATTGCCTATTGATTGAAGAGATCTCCACAATGTCAGTCTCTTCAAGGCGGGCATGATGTTTATACATTATCGATTTTACATATATTATATCACATTATTGTAACAGGATTATATCGTACTCTTATAATTATTATTTTTATTACTCTTGAATTAAAATGAATTTAAAATTGTGAATGACTAAAAAATTAAGAACAATTTCCCAATATTTCCAACATATGTATATGTATATGTACAGGGCTGAATTCCAAAATTGTATAACAGATTTTGTACCTTAGAAATCTAAATACCTAAAATTGTTAAGAATATATTTTTATTATGAATTAAATAGTTAATTAAACTAAATTAACTAACTAACAGTGTCTTCCCTGCCAATAGAATTATTGCTTTTTGCACTATTTTCCCTAACTGAATACATTACTCAATATCATAACCAATGCTTTTGACATCGTCAATTGGTTCTCATATGAAATTATAAGTGTGTTGAAGATGTTAGGAATATTTACTTGAGCTTGTTAAAAATTCTTTCAAAGACATGCTGCTGCTCTGCGAGTATCTTCCAGTTTTCTTGGTATTAGCTTAATGTCTTATATGCCCTTGTGTTCTATCGATAATTTCTTATTATCTGTTCAATCTTAGAACCCGCCGCTTATTTTTGAACTGCTGGATTATCCCAATTCTTAAAGTTCTTGTGATTTCAGCGTTTCACTTGACATGTCATGGTCAGCAATGATGAAACAGTTGTTTCCTTTCATCAGATAAACAATCGATCGAATCTCACAATTTTGCTAACAAAATTTCTGAGCCCGAGGTACATCTACGACTGACGCATATATTTAAGCTATTTCGTTCTTTATCATCTTTTGCCCTAGTAGTAAGTATATTAAAACAGGATTTGTTGTAATCACATAAATTTATTAATTAATTTAATTAACTAACTAACTATTATTATTATTATTAAACTTTATTATAAATGTAACTTTTTGTGAATCAAAATTTGTTCCCAAAATTTGCAGCAATTTTGTGCATTTGTTTAATTTTCTATTTACCGCAAAAGCCTTCTTAATGAAGAAGACGGTTTTCCTAACTTGATGTGCTATATAAAGCACTTGCACCTTAATTTATTTTCCGCTGAATTCTAAATAGAGAAGAATAGGGAAAGCCAAGTATATTGTGTATAAAGGCCCAATGAAAGAAATCACAAACACATAAATGGTTGTGTTATACGTGTGTGTGCTACGAGTAAATGATATACATAACCATGTTTAATAAAAATAGGAAAAAATGTTTTTCGGCTACAATTTCTGTTTACGTTATTACCCTCTGCATAAAAATACTGTTAAAATCGCAGCATGTATAACACCAAAACACAATTAAAATTGTACTTGAAACCACTCATAATTCTAACAGCAGGAGGGTTCATAGCATAAAATAAATAAAATAAAGAAATTTTTCCTTGTTAAAGAAAGCAGATGTGGGCATATTTGTATTGACTCTTAGAAGTGGACAATGTCCGGTGTGTTTTCTAATTTTATTTTTACAAATAATACTAAGAATTAGATTCTTATTCATATTCATATACAATTGGTGTTTGATACTTTGAAACTCTAAAAAGTAACATTAATATTTCCGCTTTAACTGATTGAAAGGGCTGTCAGCTATCACTGATCAGTAAAGGCTTACTACTTTATTTCCATTTCTTTTTTGAGAACTGAGAAGTTAATGTAAGTAAAACCTCCAACAGTGAGAGCATGCAAGCACATATGTAAGCTATTGATTGTCTATGTATGAATACGTACATTTAGCAACCCGCCGGACTTCTCTGTCCAATTAACTAGTTTAGATAAAAATAAAACTTGAAAATTGTATTCTTCGTTTTATGAAAGTTACGTATTATTGTATACTTAACTTTGCTTATAAATTTTGTGATACCTTATGATAAAACAAAGAGCTCATAAAAATATACATATGCACACAGATTAGCCCTATTAGAATAGATTTTCTTGGT